>WNWK01000151.1:367500-565000 GCA_009830355.1 Cherax destructor
TATATATATATATATATATATATATATGCCGAATAGGTAAAATTGGTCGGTTAGCAAGAACTCGTTTAAAATCAACTTTCTAAAATTTTCTCTTATTCGTTTAAAGATATATATTTTTCATTCATGTTAATGTAAAAATTAATAATTTTGTACCAAAAGAACCTTAGAAAAACTTACCTAACCTTATTACAAGCGCAATTTAATTTAACCTAATCCAACTAAATATATTTTAGATAAGTTTACAATAATTTAATAATAAACACAATGAAATATATTTTTTTTTTTCGTTAGGTTCAGAATGATTGTTGTGAAATTATTGCATACACAAATTTTCACTTGCTTTATTCGGCAAGCAAAGCTCCAAGTAGAGGGTTACTTAAAACAATTCCGGGGGTCACCTCCCTTTCAGCCCGGTCCTAGACCTGGCCTCCTGGTTGATGTCTTGATCATCTAGCCTGTTGGTACTAGCCGTATGCAGACCAACGTAGGCACCAGTGTCTGGCTGATCAACTAACTTGAGGAACTTACCTACCTACCTGGAGGGTATTCCGGGGATCAACGCCCCCGCGGCCCGGTCCACGAACAGGCCGCCATGTGGATCAGGGCCTGATCAACTAGGCTGTTACTGCTGGCTGCACGTAGTCCAACGTACGAACCACAGCCCAGCTGATCCGGCACCGACTTTATCTGTCCAGCTCCCTGAAGGCAGCCAGTGGACTATTGGTAATTCCCCTTATGCATGGTGGGAGGCTGTTGAACAGTCTTGGGCCCCGGACACTTACGGTGTTTTCTCTTAGTGTACCAATGGCGCCCCTATTTTTCATTTTTTTTTTTTGCACCGCCTGCCCAGTCTTTTACTTTCGTAGGGAGTGATTTCTGAGTGCAGATTCGGGACCATTCCTTCTAGGATTTTCCAAGTGTAGATTATGATATCTCTCCTGCGTTCCAACGAGCATAAGTCAAGTGCTTCCAAGCGTTCCCAGTAGTTGAGGTGTTTGATGGAACTTATATGTGCAGTAAAGGTTCTCTGTACATTCTCTAGATCTGCAATTTCACCTGCTTTGAACGGAGATGTTAATGTACAGCAATATTCCAGCCTAGAGAGAACAAGTGATTTGAAAAGGATCATCATTGGCTTGGTATCTCTTGTTTTGAACGTTCTCACTATCCATCCTATCATTTTCTTTGCAGTTGTGATAGTGGCATTGTTGTGATCCTTGAAAGTGAGATCCTCAGACATTACCACTCCTAGGTCCCTCACATTATTTTTCCGCTCTCTTGTATGATAGAGTTTGTAGTATACTCTGTTCTAGCTATTATTTCCTCCAGTTTTCCATAACGGAGTAGTTGGAATTTGTCCTCATCGAACATCATGTTTTCCGTTGTCCATTGGAAAACTTGGTTTATATCTTCTTGGAGGTTGACCGTGTCCTCAATAGATGAGTCTCATGCAGATCCTAGTGTCGTCTGCAAAGGATGACACGGTGCTGTGGATTACATCTGTGTCTGATATGAGGATGAGGAACAGGATGGGGGGCGAGTACTGTTCCTTGTAGAACAGAGCTTTTCACTATGGCAGATTCCGATTTAACTATGTTGACCACTACTCTCTGTGTTCGATTGGTTAGAAAGTTGAAGATCCATCTCCCCACTTTGCCAGTTATTCCTTTAGCACACTTGTCAAAGGCTTTTGCAAAGTCTGTGTAAATTACATCTGCATTCTGTTTTTCTTCCAGTGCATCCAAGACCATATAGTGATCCAGTAGTTGCGAGAGGCAGGAGCGACCAGTTCTGAACCCATGTTGCCCTGGACTGTGCAGTTTTTAGGAATCCGAGTGGTTTGCAATCGTGTTTCTTAGCACTCGAAGATTTTTATGATGTGGGACGTTAGAGCTATTGGTCTATAGTTCTTAGGTAACATTTTGCTGCCACCTTTATGGAGTGGGGCTCTCTTGGAGACACCGATGAGTTTGTTGGAATTTTTTCTTATACAAGTACACAAAACACCTTTGCTTTATATTGGAAGAGTTTTGCACCGTCTAGCGAGTATTTCACTCTCGTATTGAGTGATTTCAGTGTACAGATTTAGAATCAGTCGCTCCATAATTTCCCAGTTGTAAATTATGACGTACCTTTCTCGTCTACACTGCAGGGAATACAATCCTACTACAAGCGAAGACAAATTTGTCTTTGTGATGCATGGAACTTAGAGTTTCGTAATATTGTATCTCATTGTAGTTTCGTCTTGAGCTCAAATAATTTTTTTTTTGTATGTTTTGAGAATCTTAAAGCTTTGAATACGATCAGTATCTGCTTCCTTAGAATTCTTTCATTTGTTTTTTTACTCTTTGGTCATAAAATTAATTTCCTAATGTTAATAACAGAGAGAGAGAGAGAGAGAGAGAGAGAAATTACGTCGTTAACTAAAAGTAAACAACGCGGACAAAGAAAGGAGTAAAAATACACTGCTGGAGACCCTCGTCCCAGAGCTCCCCGCTGGAATAATTGGAGTGGGGGAGAGTCGGGAGTGGGGGGGAGAGGGGAGCAGGGATTAGAGGGGAGCGGGGAAGAGTGGGAGGTAAAGGGAGAGGAGACAAGGGTAAGGATAGGTAAGAGTGCTGGAGAGAGAGGAGAGGAGAAGGAGGGAGACGGGGCAAATCTTTCTGGCGCCCTGATTCATATTTCATCAACACCAGTGTAGCACCCTCCCTCTCCCCAGTCGCACCTGCTTTGAACACTGACATCATATATGGCAGGCAATATTGCAGATCTGGAGAATGTACCAAGAACCTTCACTGCCTATATGAAACATATAAATTGTTAATAATTCACTGGTCTGCATTTGGAATGTTTTTAATTTTTATTTGTATTCATGGTTGCGATCTTACATATTCTTGGGCTGCTGATTGTAAATATCTAAATCATTTTGCTCTATCACGTAAGGATTTTGAATAAAATACAAATTAATGATAATAAAAAAATGTGAATTTTTAATAAATTGTTACTTTATTAAAATTAGGCAAGTAATTATAGAAAAGCACTCTGGTAGTTTTTAGAACATATGAATTCCAAATCAACATGAATCAAATCAAATGATTTTATTAAAAAAAATATGCTCCTAATGGTTATCCTACATACTGAATCAAAGGAAGGACAGCTTTGATTTTCGCTTGTGCTGTGCATCGAGACCATTACGTTTCAATGACCAGCAGTAATCCGCCATCATGCTGACATTCCATTTGTTCTGGTATCGAGTTTCCATGGTGCAAATATCCTGATGGTAACCGCTCTCCTTGTTCCTCACTGTAGTCCCCACAATTGTTGGGAAAATAGTCAAGATGTGAGTTCAAAAAGTGCATCTTCACACTCATTCTAGACCAAAGTTGTTGGAAACTTGAAATAAGGTCTTGGATCATTTTTTTCATATTTAGAGGAGCGCCTGTTTCCCAGGAAGTTGTGGACAATCTGCTTGAATGAAAACCAGGCATTCACCTCGACACCTGCTAATGCTTCATCAAAATGCTTGTCCTTCATCAATTCCCGAATCTGAGGGCCAACAAAGATTCCTGCCTTTAGCTTGCCTTCACTTATACGAGGAAACTTTGACTCCAGGTACTTGAAAGCAGTTTCATTCTTGTTGAAGGCCTTCACATAATTTTTCATAAGCCCTAATTTGATGTACAGTGGTGGCAGCAAAATTTTCTTGGGGTCAACTAGTGGCACAGTTTTCACGTTGTGATTTCCGGGTAAGAAGCTGGTTCTTTGCGGCCAGTCTTTTTGTTCATAGAGCTGGTTGTCTGCCATACTATCCCAAAGACAGAAAACAGGGATACTGGGTGTATCCGCCTTGAAGACCTAGTAGGAGAGCAATAACTTTTAAATCACCACAAATGAGAAAATTGTGATTCTGGTACTTGATTGCAGATATTAGTGTCTTCATATTTACGTAAGTTTCTGACATTTGGACACTATGGCCAATTGGCACAGATGCAGCTGTGTAGCCATTGTAGAGAAGTACAGCCTTTAAACTTCTTTTAGAAGAATCAATGAAGAGTTTCCATCTGCTTTGTATGACATCCCTGTGTGTTCAATAAGGCCAGAAATATTTGATCAGAAAACTAAAGATTCCTCTTTGTCAAAGAACTGAGTGAATTCCGCTTCACGATGACGGTACCAAGTGAATGTTGTTCCAGGAGCTAGAAGCCTGTGTTCCTTCAGTCTAGAGCCAAGTAACTGTGCACTTTCTTTTGGAAAGTTAAGGTCTCTCACCAAGTCATTGAGCACAACTTGGTTGAAGGGTTTGGGATCGTCATTTGTTGGTGGTTCATAGTCTACTTCCATCTCCTTAGAATCACTGGTATTTGCCATGTCTCAGGTGGCACAGGTACAGGAATATCTTCAGTGTGGAACAGCTTTATTGCTGAAGGAAAATTTGGGTATATTATGCGATCTTTAGTCTTCTTGTTGAATCCAGCTACTTTAGTCATACAAAAGTAGCAGTCGTCATGGTGGTTCATCTGCTCCCGTCATACCATTAGTACTCCAAAGGGCATACATTTAAGTTTTCCAACTGACCACATTTGGAGCTTACTGTTGCAACTCTTGCAAGCTTTGTGTGGTGTAAATGGTTTGTCCTGGTCTCCAAGTTTGCAGCCAAAATAAGCAAAGTAGCAGCGCTTCAATAAAGGAGTAATGTTGCTCCGGGAATCTGAAGGGATGAATTGCCCAAAGACATAGCAAAATTTGTCTGGTGAATTTATGCAGCCTCTAGACATATTAATAATCTGAAAATAAAGAAAAGTACATTAGATTTAACATTTAAGTCAGTATAGGGTAAGCATTTTAATTGGTAATTACCACTTTCTCATTTACTTATGTTATACGAAAAGAGAAAAGTAACGTTTCCGTATAACTTGACAACCTGATGTGACAGAGATGAATAAAAAACAATGAATCACTATTTTCCATATATATACCGAGAAAGATACCATAGTAAAAAAAGAAATCCTGCAGACCAGTGTAATAACTGAAGTCCTTTAATATGTGCTTTCATGGAATATTGACGAGAAAAATTTTTCATAATTCATAGCTGGAAAATACTTACGGGACAGATTCCAAATTTACACGTTGAAATTACTCCCTTCGGGAGCCAGAGGCTAGGCACACACTGCAAAAGGGACCGAGGCGTTGTAACACCCTCCCGTCATATATTAGTGGGATTACCAACAGACCCCTGGCTGCCTTCAAGAGGGAACTTGAGTCCCTCAGGTCAGTTCCTGACTAACCAGGACATCAACCAGATGGACTGTTCTGAGACAAGGCTACAAACTCTGATCATACAATTGAGCGGAAAAATAATGTGAGAGACCAGGGAGTGGTAATGTCTGAGGATCTCACTTTCAAGGACCACAATAGTGCCACGATCACAACTGCAAAGAAAATGATAGGATGGATAATGAGAACATTCAAAACAAGAGAGGCCAAGTTAATGAGGATCCTTTTCAAATCACTTGTTCTCTCTAGGCTGGAATACTGCTGTACATTAACATCTCCATTCAAAGCAGGTGAAATTTCAGATCTAGAGAGTGTACAGAGAACCTTTACTGCACATATAAGTTCTATCAAACACCTCAGCTACTGGGAACGCTTGGAAGCACTTGTACTCATTGGAACGCAGGCGAGAGATATATATCATAATCTACACTTGGAAAATCCTAGAAGGAATAGTCCCGAATCTGCACACACAAATCACTCTCTACGAAAGTAAAAGACTGGGCAGGCGGTGCAAAGTACCCCCAATGAAAAGTAGTGGCGCCATTGGAACACTAAGAGAAAACACCATAAGTGTCCGTGGCCCAAGACTGTTCAACAGCCTCCCACCATGCATAAGGGTAATTACCAACAGGCCCCTGGCTGCCTTTAAGAGGGAGCTGGACAGATACTTAAAGTCGGTGCCGGATCAGCTGGTCTGTGGTTCGTACGTTGGACTACGTGCGGCCAGCAGTAACAGCCTGGTTGGTCAGGCCCTCATCCACCGGGAGGCCTGGTCGTGGACCTGGCCGCGGAGGCGTTGATCCCCGGAATGCCCTCCAGGTAGGGAGCGGTGGCCCCGGTAACCATCATTAGATAGACAACAGACCTTCACACACATTCCTACACACTGATAACGAGTGACACTGACCTGTCTGAGTGTAGACGGGTGTCAGGAGACCCGTACAAGGATTTACAATCAACGAACCTTTTACGAAATGTTAAATGTTTGGTCCACTTCACTCTTCAACCCAACAAGAAAGTGCCTGTAAATTTCACTCCTCAGCACAACAAGTGTCTGGAACACTTCACTCTTCAGCCCAACAAGAAAGTGCCTGGAACACTTCACTCAACCCAACAAGAAAGTGCCTGGAACACTTCATTCTTCAACCCAACAAGAAAGTGCCTAGAACACTTCACTCTTCAACCCAACAAGAAAGTGCCTGGAACACTTCACTCTTTAACCAACAAGGAAGTGCCTGGAACACTTCACTCTTCAACCCAACAAGAAAGTGCCTGGAACACTTCACTCTTCAACCCAACAAGAAAGTGCCTGGAACACTTCACTCTTCAACCCAACAAGAAAGTGCCTGGAACACTTCACTCTTCAACCCAACAAGAAAGTGCCTGGAACACTTCACTCTTCAACCCAAGAAAAGAAAAATGTGTTCTCGGTATATATATATATATATATTATATATATATATATATATATATATATATATATATATATATATATATATATATATATATATATATATATATTTAAACTTGACTGTGTATATAAGAACATTTCTTAACGATTTTTGTACAAAATTTTTATTCCCCTTATTGCCCCTACCTTTATTTCTTTTATTTACTGCTATTATAATTACTGAAATCGTCAGTATCATTCTATTATTGCTGTCATTATTATCGCTAATAAAAGTCTTCTTATTATCAACGTATTTAGGTTTATTGCTTAGGTAGGTAGTGTGGGTGTGTGTGTGTGTGTGTGTGTTAGTGTGTGTGTGTGTTAGTGTGTGTGTACTCACCTATTTGTACTCACCTATTTGTGGTTGCAGGGGTCGAGTCATAGCTCCTGGCCCCGCCTCTTCACTGATTGCTACTAGGTCCTCTCTCTCCCTGCTCCATGAGCTTTATCAAACCTAGTCTTAAAACTATGTATGGTTCCTGCCTCCACTATGTCGCTTTCCAAGCTATTCCACTTCCTGACAACTCTATGACTGAAGAAATACTTCCTAACATCCCTTTGACTCATAGGAGTCTTCAACTTCCAATTGTGACCCCTTGTTTCTGTGTCCCCTCTCTGGAACATCTTGTCTCTGTCCACCTTATCTATTCCTCGCAGTATTTTATATGTCGTTATCATGTCTCCCCTAACCCTCCTGTCCTCTAGTGTCGTCAGGCCGATTTCCATTAACCTTTCTTCGTAGGACAATCCCCTTAGCTCTGGGTGTGTGTGTTAGTGTGTGTGTGTGTTAGTGTGTGTGTGTGTGTGTGTGTGTGTGTGTGTGTGTGTGTGTGTGTGTGTGTGTGTGTGTGTGTGTGTGTGTGTGTGTGAGGGTAAAGTTTAAAGAGGCCAGCATCTTTTTACTAGTAATTAAGAACTTCTCAACTTTTATAATATCTAAAGTCCTTTTATGAATTTCCTTAGTGAGCAACACGACTTAAACTATTTACACACACCTTTTTTTATTAAAAACAAAAACAAAAAGTTTAAGCAAAAGATGCCACGGTAGGGATAATTTTGAACACAAAAGCGGCTTTGAGTGTTAGTGGGAAAAAAGCAGCCGTGTGGCAACTTTTAACAGCTGTAATAATATCCTTAAAGAGACGTTAGATAGCCGGTTAAAAGCACACAGTAATGAGTCTTTTAGGTTAGAAGGCGCAGTCAAGGCAGTGTGACCAAACAGGTATGGTCGTTCGCACGGTTACTGCTGCTAATTTGCCTCTCCTTCCCATCCCCCCTCCTCCTCTCTGTTTCCTTCATCCCGCTTCTCTTGTCTCCATTCTACTGTCTCCATTCTGTCTCCATATTTCTGTCTCTTCCATTCCTTCTCTCCATCACACTCACATTTACTCCATCACATGTTATTTTTCACACTGCCCTTTCTATCACCCTCCCTGTTTCCATCCGCCTTTCATGAAATTTCCTCTCCATTCCACCCCCCTTTCCATCGAGCTCTCTCTTTCCATTACGGGAAAGGTAGGCAGATGGATTTTCAGGTTTCTAACACACACACGCATCCAGTGAGGTAAAAAGCTCAGTTTCTTCATCCTCATAGCATAGATAAAAACACCTTTACCTTTGATATACGTTTGAAGAGTTTCGAGAGTATCTACTCTCTGAGCCCGGCCATGGGCCAGGCTCGTCTGGTGCTTGCCTGGTCAACCAGGCTGTTGCTACTGGAGGCCCGCTGCCCCACATATCCATCACAGCCTGGTTGATCTGGCACCCGATGCAGATACTTGTCCAGTTTCCTCTTGAAGGCTTCTACACTGGTTCCAGCGATGTTTCGGATATCTTCTGGTAAGATGTTGAATAGTCTGGGACCCCGGATGTTAATACAGTGCTCCCGTATTGTCCCCACCGCACCCCTGCTCCTCACTGGGTTTATTTTACACTTTCTCCCATATCTCTCACTCCAGTATGTTGTTATGGCAGTGTGCAGATTTGGGACCAGGCCCGCAAGTACTTTCCAAGTATATATTATCATGCATCTCTCTCTCCTCCGCTCCAATGAGTACATGTTCAAGACTTGAAGGCTTTCCCAATAATTTAGATGTTTCAATGGCTCAATGTGAGCCTTAAACGATCTCTGAATTTGTTCCAGCTCTGATATTTCTCCTGCCCTTAACGGGGCCGTCAGCACAGAACAGTATTCTAAGTGAGGGAGCACTAGCGATTTGAAGAGTGTCACCATCGGCATTATTTCCCTTGTTTTGAAAGTTCTCAATACCCACCCCGTCATCTTCCTGGCTGTTGTGATCTTTGTCTTGTTATTGTCTTTAAAAGAAAGATCAGCAGACATAATTATTCCCAAGTCCTTAACGTGTTCCTTTCGTTCTATGTGGTGACCCTCTTGCGTTTTGTATATAGTGTTCCTTTTGAGTTCTTCATTTTTTCCATACCTAAGCAGCTGAAACTTATCACCATTGAACGTCATGTTCTCCACTGCCCATTGGAAGACCCTGCTTATGTCCTCCTGTAATTTTTCAGTGTCTTCTACCGTAGTGACTTTCATGCTTATTTTAGTGTCATCTGCAAATGGTGATACAAAAGTGTGCTGGGTGTTTTTATCTATGTCTGCTATGAGGATGAGAAACAGCAGAGGTGCCAGGACAGTGCCTTGGGGCACTGAGCTTTTGACTTCGCTGATGCTGGATCTTGCACTGTTCACTACTACTTTTTGTGTTCTGTGTGTTAGGAACTCGAATATCCATCTGCCTACCTTCCCAGTAATGCCTATGGCCCTCATTTCGCAGTTTTGTATTATCATTTGCAGATGACACTAAAATAAGCATGAAAGTCACTTCGGCAGAAGACACTGAAAAATTACAGGAAGACATAAGCAGGGTTTTCCAATAGGCAGTGGAGAACATGACTTTCAATGGTGATAAGTGTCAGCCTCTTAGGTATGGAAAGAATGAAGAACAAGAGGATCATCAAATAGAACAAAAAGAACACGTGAAATACTCGGGAGTAATTATGTCAGCTGATCTTTCTTTCATAGAACACAATAAAACAGAGGTCATGGTAGCCAGGAAGATGAAGGGGTGGATAATGAGAATCTTAAAAACAAGGGAAATAACGGCAATGGTGATAATTTTCAATTCACTTGTTCTCTCTCATTTGGAATATTGTTCAGTATTGACGGCCCCGTTCAGGGCAGGAGAAATATCAGAGCTGCAACAGATACAGAGATCGTTTACGGTCTCCATAACATGCAGGAGTGAGAATGGAAGTGCAAAATAATCCCAGTGAAAAGCAGAGGTGCAGCTGGCATAAGAGAACACTGTGATCGTCCATGGCCCCAAACTGTTCAACATATCTGAAGATATCTGAAACACTGCTGGAACAAGTGTAGAAGTCTCCAAGAGAAAACTGGACAAGTATCTTCACCAGGTGCCAGATCAACCAGGCTGTGATGCATATGTGGACCAGCGGGCCGCCAGCAGCAACAGCCTGGTTGACAGGGCAAGCACCAGACGAGCCTGGTCCAGGACCGGGCTCTGGGAATAAAAAATCTCTAGGAACTCATCGAAGGTATAAAGATATATTCCTTCTCTCCTTCCCACTACTTCTGTCTCCTCCCTCTCACTCTCTCCCTCTTTTATTTATTTATGCCGGCCGAGCTGATGGTTTATTGTTCACCCGCAGTGTGGTGAGCGGTAACACAACAAGACAGGATTACACTCCACAAGTCTCTATCTGTTCCCATTGTTTATATCTATATATTTTTTAATATTACACTCGTTTCCGAGATTAATCGTTTCATATAGTTAATTATCTATTTATCAACCAACTACAATATGTGTATACAGTATGTCAGTTTCAGATATTAATACTGAAGTGATTTGTCATGTCCTCTAGGCCTACATGCCTCCCTAGACTTGAATTTTCGGAGACTCGTGTGTCCGTGTGTGTCCAAGCTTACATTTGTGATTTCTCCACAACCTGAAATGTCAAAGATTCTTATAATTTACCTGAACTGCCAGAGGTACTTGTAGTTTAGCACTGTGGAAAAAGACACTTCAGGACGTAGAATGAATATCAGACAAGTATGTGAATAAGAGATAGTATAGAATATATGGCATTTACTAAGAAAAGACTTTTTCCACCGGGGACTGAATATACAAGTCATAGAATATTATATAGTGAGGTAGATGAGCTGGATATCTACCTCACTATATTTATATAATCTATGATTTGTACAGTGTGCGCGCGCGCGCGCGTTTGGGTGCGTGCGTGCACTTTATCTTTATATTTGTTTGGATTGATAAAATCTTCCATGGTGGGTGAAACATCTTCTCAGTAAATGTCATAAATTCCATACTGTCTAATTCACATAGTTCAGCACATTAATAGATGTGCTGAAGTGTACACACGTGTTCTTTTCCACAGTTGGTTGGTATCGTCACAGTATTTACAGTTAGTTTAGTACTAGCAGTGGCAGTCTTTTATATACTGTTGTTACTTCTTCATAAACATGCTTGACTCCTTACATTATAATGGAGAATGCATTCGCTATTTTCTAACTTAACTCTTCTATATTAGTTTGCTAGTATTTTTGACAACTTCAAACTTTTGTGTAAAAAGCCAAAGTTATAGGAAATCCACTAAAGTTTCATTTCAGTTCCTTTGTCAATTTTTCGTGCATGTGTGTGTGGCTTCAGACACAGGCACACAACATTCAGATCTCAGTAGAATTAGAACAAATAATATAGGTAGGGACTCAGAGATAAATAGTCTGTAGTTGTAACTTCTACAAGCTTGAGAGCAATAAATATAGAAAAGAATTAAGTTTGTAAGTTGGAAGCTCTTTCACGCTGGTGTGTGTGTTAATATCAGAATAATTTGCCTTGACAGCACTTTCCGCCCTTCCACTGTCAGAATTAAGAGAACCATCAGTGTTGATAGTGTGTTTGAGGTTATTTTCAGTCTGCTGGATATGTAATCGTTTGATAGCACTGACATTAGAAGTTTTTAAGGATTGTTCATGGTTAGTTTCTTGGGAGGTTAGTTTGGCAAGGTGATGTCAAAAGATGTGCGTTAGCTGCTAGAGTGGTGGAAAATGTTTTTTTTTTTTTCTGGCTTGATACGATTCATGTTAATCATGTATTTTTACGTGTGCGGCTGTTTGAATCCATTTTAATTCGCTCGCAGATACTGCAGTCATATCATTTGATTAGTTTCATAATGCCTGATTCTCTCCTTGTCTATCTCCCTCCTTCGACTCTATCAATCTCTCTCTCTCTCTCTCTCTCTGACAAAACATTATCAGTAGCTTTTTTTCATCTTGTTGGTTCCCTCCGCGCCTACCTGTCCTCTAGTTTGCCTGCCTGCCTTAGCTTCCCGTTGTGTACAAACGATGGCTACAAGATTATCAGAGGCACTCAGTGTTTAGAGACACGTGCTCCTCCTCTCTTCCAACACCATCAAACAAAATCCTTCTCTACCACTTCACACCTACAGTGAATTCTGACAATGCCAAACTACATTCGTTGTTTTTTTTCCTAAATCGTCCCTAATTCCTATATGAAAATTTACACATTTAAAAAATATTTTTTCTTCTATTGTGCTCTCACGTCTGAAGATTTATTTGCTTCAGTAATGAACATCAGAAAAGTAACTGACAGTTTCTTTGTGAAATAACGATAAACAAAGCCTTTACAGCGTCCTCTAAATATAGGCGCAATCACCAATAGACACGTGTCTTCAAGAAGTATTAAGTTCTTGAAGCCAGATTTTGATCAGTCAGACTGTAGTGTTTACGTGGGACTGCGTACATGGAGCACCAACAGTCTCACTGATCAGGGTGTCAACAAGGCCCAGTGGAAGACCGGACCACTGGGGACCTGATCACCGAAGCCATCTTCAGGTAACTTTCACGTAACAATTAGTTGAGTTTTATTAACATTAGTGTGGAAAAAAACAGAATTCAGGATTATACACGAGATGAAAGAAGATGCAAGACAGTGATTTACGAGGGAGTAAAATGCTTGAGTAATGAGCATTTACAAGTATTAAGATCATTTATCACTTTGAAATGTCATGTTTAAAATAGAATCAACTAGTGAGAAATATCAGATTGTTGGGTGTGCTTGTACTTAAATGTGGTTATGGGGATGAACTCGGCTTCTGGAGTTAACTATAACTTACTTTATTGGCGCAGTGGGTTTCTAGTACCTATGGTTATTACATCTACTTATTAAAGTCACTTATTGTCAATCTCCACTATTTTCCCTTTACACAAGTCATTGTTAGGAGATGAATATCTTTACACTGAGGATATAACACATACGTCTTCGCAATAGCCACTTGTGTGCAGGAGTTCCTGGTCCTCTCGGTGTCACTTGTGTGCAGGAGTTCCTGGTCCTCTCGGTGTCACTTGTGTGCAGGAGTTCCTGGTCCTCTCGGTGTCACTTGTGTGCAGGAGTTCCTGGTCCTCTCGGTGTCACTTGTGTGCAGGAGTTCCTGGTCCTCTCGGTGTCACTTGTGGTGTGCCGCTGACTCTGGAGTACATCTTAACTCTCCTCACGGATTCAGGGTTTTTGTAATTACTGAAACACCTGTTGGATCCTCTGATAAGTATTAGGAAAGAATTTTTCCATTATACATTTAATGGTTTGTTTAATTGATGCAGGCTGTTTTAATTGATGTGGATTATTTTGATTAGTTTGTTTTATTTAATGTCATATTTTATGTATCAGTTTTGTATTTCAGCTTTTCTTTGTGAGTATTAGTATGTAAGGTTGTTTTAAATTATTTTCTCAAAGGTGCGTGATTAACCTTATACGTGAGATCTTTATCAGTTCAGCCCAACGTTCCACAACCTACTATCTTAACCATTCCAATTTTCCCTAAACATTATACTCAATACGTATGTCTGCAGTATTGGTGAGTGGTGGTGGTGGTGAATGGGGCAGTGTTGGAGGGAGCAGGTGCTTGTGTTAAAGAGTAGTGGTGGTAGTGTTGTAGTCGACAAAAAGACACAAACAGCCATTGGAAACTATTTAAAACTTGTTTGTCTTTAATTTTTCCAATTGCTGTTTGTGTTTCATGAGCATAAATTTGTGGGTATTGCCATAGCATCTGATACTTGGGTAGTGCTGCAGCTGTCGGTGGTTGTGGAAGGGGAGTCATCTAGAGGGATTGTATTTGTGTTCCTGTTGGGAGGGAGTCATAAGGTGTAGTATTTGAAGGCAGAGCTGCCATCACTGGTGGTGGTAGCAGCGGTGAGATGCCACGAACAACGGGGAGGGCGGGTTTGGCTGCCAATAATGGCGACAACACCAGCACCAGGAGGAGGAAAAGGAGTTATTCCTGCTTCTTCTGTTCCGTCCCTGCTCCTGCTGGTGTGACATTACCACTAGTGGCCCCAGCAACGACCATGTTCACCGACTTTAAACAGCAACAATTTCTACTTGTATAGGTCGTAACCCTCTACTAAAGACCCACACCACAATGCCACAATTAAACCCATAACACTAAAATCTCAGGATAAAACCATAAACCTCAAACCAACAAAACAGTGACACAATAAGCAGCTACATTATTGATATTATATTTTGAGCAGCGTGGTATCCCAAGACAGTCAATATTTGCGGTAAATCGTTGCAATCCTCACTAACAATGTTGGATTCCATGACGCGAACACCAACAGCCTGACTGACGAGGAAACTCAGCGAATACCTCCGCCAAGTGCCGGGCTAGCGAGCCATCAGCAACAACAGCCTACCGGATCAAGCAGGCACTGAAGGGCATGTGGGCCAGCGGGTCACCAGCAGCGACAGTCTGGTTGATCAGGTAAGCACCAAACAAGCCTATCCCAGGGCCAGGCTGCGGGAGTAGGAAAAGTATCAGAACCCCCTAAAAAATATATCAAAAATACAGTCAATCAATCCTCGGAGTCATTAGCAGGTAAACTCTAGGTAAAACTTCCTTGATACTGTTCTATGATTAGCATATCTGATTGGCAGCTTGGTTAGTGTGACTGTTGATGCAGTTTGCGGTTCTCAGTAGGTACTTCTGTCCGTATGACCAAAGAAGCTTAGGAGCATGACGCGTTTTCTCTTCAAGACAGATAGGGGTCTGTACTGTTGGTAATTATTCATATTTGTGAAGGGTATGTGTTTACTGAATCATTTATACATAAGTGTCTCATTCATCAGTAGTAGTATTGTTGTATAAACATGAGATCTAGTAGGGTTTTTTTAGTACCCAAATAGTCATTGTATTGTATTCTGTTCTAATTTGTATTTCCTTGTACTTTGCTAGCTTATACACCTGCAAGTTTATTGGAATGCTGCTCATCGGAGGTCAAACTAACGCTGTTCACATTGTTTCTTCTACCTTGTGTTTCGGAAGCAGGTTCAGTAATTACAAAGGAAAATCATTTAGTGGAGACTGTTGACTTTGCAGCTGCTGAACAGTTAAAGGAGGGGATACTGACGGGAACTTTAAGGCCTCTGGAATTTCACCTAGATCTAAGCTCTTTCTCCACAGAATACTAAGGGCTCTTGCTAATGGTACTTTGCACTGCTTTATAAATAAAGCATTCCATGAATCTGGTCCAGGTGCTGAGTGAGTGGGCATGTTGGCATTTCTTTCGAAATTTATGGGATTTGTACTAATGTCGGTTAGGTGGTCGCGCAGCCTTCTGCTGGAGTGAAAAATATTTCTGCATTTTCTACCTTGCTGTCATTTAGTGGTTGCTGAACACTGACTCATACTGTTCTTTTAGAATTTCACTCATTCCTGTTCATCTCATATACGACTCCTCTCATAATGGTCCATTCTACAGGTAGTTCTTAGCTTGGATTTTGCATAGGAGTAGAAATATTTGGTTTCTTGCAATATCCTGTATGGCTCTTTGTTCCCTGACAGAAGTACAAAGGAACAAAGAGCCATACAGGATATTGCAAGAAACCCAAAATATTTCTACTCCTATGCAAAATCCAAGTAAACTACCTGTAGAATTGGACCATATTGAGAGGAGATTCGTATACGGACGATGAACAGGAAATGAGTGAAATTCTAAAAGAACAGTATGAGTCAGTGTTCAGCAACCCACTAAATGACAGCAAGGTAGAAAATGCAGAAATATTTTTCACTCCAGCAGAAGGCTCGAGACCACCTAACCGACATTAGTACAAATCCCATAGATTTCGAAAAGAAATGGCCAACATGCCCACTCACTCAGCACCTGGACCAGATTCATGGAATGCTTTATTTATAAAGCAGTGCAAAGTACCATTAGCAAGAGCCCTTAGTATTCTGTGGAGAAAGAGCTTAGATCTAGGTGAAATTCCAGAGGCCTTAAAGAGTGCAGACATAGCTCCTTTGCATAAGGGAGGTAGTAGAGCACTAGCTAAAAATTACAGACCAGTAGCCCTCACTTCTCACATCATAAAAATCTTTGAAAGAGTGATGAGACGGCAGATTACAAAGTTCATGGACCAGCACAACCAACATAACCCGAACCAGCATGGCTTTAGAGCGGGTCGATCATGCCTGTCACAGCTGCTGAACCATTATGACAGAATTACGGAGGCATTGGAGGACGACCAAAACGCAGATGTGATTTACACAGATTTTGCAAAGGCGTTTGACAAATGCGATCATGGAGTGATAGCGCACAAAATGAGGGCCATAGGCATTACGGGGAAGGTAGGCAGATGGATTTTTGAGTTCCTAACACACAACACACCGAACACAAAAAGTAGTAGTGAACAGGGCAAGATCCAGCATCAGCGAGGTCAAAAGCTCAGTGCCCCAAGGCACTGTCCTGGCACCTCTGCTGTTTCTCATCCTCATAGCAGACATAGACAAAAACACCCAGCACACTTTTGTATCATCATTTGCAGATGACACTAAAATAAGCATGAAAGTCACTACGGTAGAGGACACTGAAAAATTACAGGAGGACATAAGCAGGGTCTTCCAATGGGCAGTGGAGAACAACATGACGTTCAATGGTGATAAGTTTCAGCTGCTTAGGTATGGAAAAAATGAAGAACTCAAAAGGAACACTATATACAAAACGCAAGAGGGTCACCACATAGAACGAAAGGAACACGTAAAGGACTTGGGAATAATTATGTCTGCTGATCTGTCGTTTAAAGACCATAACAAGACAAAGATCACAACAGCCAGGAAGATGACGGGGTGGGTATTGAGAACTTTCAAAACATGGGAAATAATGCCGATGGTGACACTATTCAAATCGCTAGTGCTCCCCACTTAGAATACTGCTCAGTGCTGACGGCCCCGTTCAGGGCAGGAGAAATAGCAGAGCTGGAACAAATCCAGAGATCGTTTACGGCCCACATTGAGCCATTGAAACATCTAAATTATTGGGAACGCCTTCAAGTCTTGAACATGTACTCATTGGAGCGGAGGAGAGAGAGATACATGATAATATATACATGGAAAGTACTTGAGGGCCTGGTCCCAAATCTGCACACTGCCATAACAACATACTGGAGTGAGAGATATGGGAGAAAGTGTAAAATAAACCCAGTGAGGAGCAGGGTGTGGTGGGGACAATACGGGAGCACTGTATTAACATCCGGGGTCCCAGACTATTCAACATCTTACCAGAAGATATCCGAAACATCGCTGGAACCAGTGTAGAAGCCTTCAAGAGGAAACTGGACAAATATCTTCACCAGGTGCCAGATCAACCAGGCTGTGATGGATATGTGGGGCAGCGGGCCTCCAGCAGCAACAGCCTGGTTGACCAGGCAAGCACCAGACGAGCCTGGCCCATGGCCGGGCTCAGAGAGTAGATACTCTCGAAACTCTTCAAAGGTATATCAAAGGTATCAAAGTGGTTGCTGCGACGAGCTGGACCAACGCTGGACCATTCTGACACGAGGGTTCTATCAGGATGATATTTACAAGCGATACTTGTGTGACAGTTGTATCAGCTGCCACCAACTGTGACCCTACTGTCTCATCCCACACCTACAACATTCATGGTACATATATTTTCATATCACATAATGCTACACAGTCTATAAACTCAAGATAAATAATAATGAAGGATTGCCAGTGAATAAACAGAAAACTGAACGCGGGTTCGAACTGTGGTCTATGAGTAACATGCCTAGCACTGACCTGTGAGGTGGCAGCACTAACAGCCTCACTGATAAGGACATCAACAAGACTTGGTGTGGGACAGGGCTACTGGGCCGATAACCTCCGGAATCGACAACAAATATTGCTGATTCCAGGAGTTTCAGTGATCACGATCTCCCCTACATAGTCCTCAGCAGACCTCCCAGTTGACAAGACTGATCAGTCAGGCTGTTTGGTGCTCACTGCAGGCAGGAGGTAATAACAATATTACCGCGTTATGGGGAATTAACACCACTCGCATTACTAACACTGCGATGTGTTTACTGAATATAAGGGTTATGAAGCCGGGCTATATCTCTCTCTATATAAAAATATCGCACATTGGCGAATACACAGGCAGTTATGTTTTATTACCGTCAGCACGACCTGATGTTTTCAGCTTCAGTGTCCATTATATTTCAGCGCCGGGTGTGACGCTCACAGCACTGCAGGATACACCCATATGGAGGAGAAGCCTGCACGCTGTGTGCAGGAGGAGTACATGGGAGAGGCAGATAACAGGAAACACCCACGTCAATTTCAGTATCTGCTGAGAAAGGCAAGCTAGATTCTAGTTACCTCTAATTATATCTAGATTGTTGAGAGGAGGAAGAGAAGGGGAATAGGAAACTGAGCAGAAGAATTGGGATGGAAAAGGGAAGAAGACGGGAAGACGACTCCTCCGACTCATGGCAACACCCCGGCTCACCAATCTACATTAACACATTATGTATATTACATTCACATGTCGTCTGCATGAATACCAAAACTGGAAAATAAATTGAGTCTGGCGACCATCTTGTCTGGCGAGGCACAGGTCTGCACATATACAACACGCATACGCAACCAGGACAGTCGCTACCATCCACAGTTTTAGGGGTAGGTATGATCAGGCCCTGGCGTTCAAAAATCAGTAAAACTGGTTGATAAGTATTGAAAGGTGGGTCAAGAGCTATGATTCGGCTTATGCAAATACAACTGTGTACACCAGGATGTTTTCGAGGATCAAGGACCCTGCTGTCCGGTTCTAGACCAGGGCTCCTGATGGATCAAGGCCTGATCAACCAGGCTGTTACTACTGGTTGCAACGTACAAACCACAGCCCCTCTGATCAGGAGCTGACTTGAGGAAATATCAAGTTCCTTTTTGAAGACAGCAAAGGGTCTGGTGGCAATCCCCCATATGTATGAAGGGTCAGTGTTGAAAAGTCTTGGGCCTGTTACACTTAGTGTGTTATCCCTTATTCTCATGGCACCCTTACTTTTTCATTGGGGGTATTTTGCACCGTCTGTCGAGCCTTTTGCTTTCGTCGAGAGTGATTGTTGTGTGAAGATTTGCGACCAGACCCTTTAGGATTTTCCATGAGTAAATTATAATGTATATTTCTCGCCTGCGTTCCAAGGAGTACAGGTCGAGGGAATTCAGACTTCTCTGCAATGTAGATGCTTTACTGGAATTATATGTGCAGTGAAGGCTCTTGGTACATTCTCTAGGTCTGTAATTTCGCCTGCCTTAAACGGGGTTGTTAATGTACAGCAATATTCCAGTCTAAAGAGAACAAGTGACTTGCATGTCATCAAGAGGTCTTTAGTTCAACTCCTGGTGTAGGTACGACAGAACCCTTGAGACCATGAATCATAAAGCTGGTCGTTAGTAGTTATGCAAGACCGAGAGCTATTTCTCGACCGCTGCAAACTCGGCTAAAGTACACACACGCCACCAACACTGCTACAAAAACCCTGGCTACTGTATATAGTATCAAAGCTGCGGCTATGGTGAGCTAGTCTTGCCAGTTTAAACATGCTTTTTATAGGTTTATATCACCTAACCTAGCCCAATATAACCTCTCTTAAATAAGTATTTATAAGCTTAGGAGAAGCACTAAAAAGTGACGTTGAGACTTGCATAAGAAAATTGACGTAGTAAAATGAGCCTAGGTTGATAACTGACATTGTTTACTACCACAATATAACCGCCCCACCCGCTTCTCACACACACCGTGACGTGTATACGTTACAAGCAGTCTTACTGACCCTTGTGTACCTGGTAAATGTTAACCTCGTTAACTAGCCAACCAAACAATCAACCTTTCACACACACACACACACACACACACACACACACACAGAAAGATGGCGTTCAAGACAAAGTCACATTACCGTGACTGAAGTATTTCACAACTAAAACAAAAAATGAAAACAAATGCTGGACGACATTTCAGTTTAGAGTAAAGTCGTGCTCTGATAATCGTCCAGTACGGTCCAAAACGTCGTTCAGTTTTCATTTCCAGTTTCTGGAAGGTGAAGAGGGTGTTCGTGTATAAAATTAGGAGTCATACACAAAACCAGTATTAATATTTCGTTTCATAGTGAAATATAAGTATTTATAAAAAAAAAAACCTTGTTTTCGCCCACGATGCTAATATTAATGACTATTGTTTTATGCAAATGCACGTTGACAAACACTCGCTCACACAGACGTAATCAAAAGTTGCAAGATTCATTAGGAAGGTTCCATTAACAAGTGGCAAGGACCATTAATCGCCAGGGCAGTGTAGTTGACACTACCTCTCACCTGCTGCATGATCAATGATCAACACTGCGACTACATCCCATCTTACTCACCAACCTTGCACTCACCAACCTTGCACTCGCCTACCCTTGCACTCGCCTACCCTTGCACTCGCCTACCCTTGCACTCGCCTACCCTTGCACTCGCCTACCCTTGCACTCGCCTACCCTTGCACTCACCTACCCTTGCACTCACCTACCCTTGCACTCACCTACTTGTACTCGACGATTTGTCTTTGCCTGGGGAAGTGGGGGTTCTCAGCTCCTGACTTCGCCTCCTAGACCATCATCGACATGACTGATTTCTGGCCTCGAGTGTTATCATGTCTACTCTTGAAGCTGCGTATTGGGTTTGCATCCACCACTGCCTCATCCAGACTATTCCACTTTGCAATCACCCTCAGCCTAAGTAGTGTACTGTACTTCCTTACATCCCTATGGCTCATCTGTGTCATCTTCCACCTGTGTCCCCTTGATCCTGTAGTCCTCTTGACTCAGTTCCTTTCAGGATTTTATATTCACTTGGTTAAGGGTTTTGTATTCACCTAGTTACACTCGCCTCGTTGTGGTTGCAGGGGTCGAGTCATAGGTCATGACCCCGCCTCTTTACTATCAACCGGTTTCACTGATTTCTGTCCCAATCATACCTAGTTTTGAAACTATGTATAGTGATTATCCTTGATGTGGCATAAAAGACTCCATCACGTTGTCAGCCAAGCATGCTTTTCAGTCTTCCAGCGGACGGAGGATCAAGCCTCCATCACTCACTGCGCTGAGTGACGCCACACAAGGGTCTAGCGCTTCAATTAAATATATATTAAATTCACATGTGAATACTGTATGACCCCTACCCGTAGGGTTAGTTTAGTAATGTAATTTTTGTGATACCAGACAGAGCAAGTATTTTAATGATCGTATCAGATGAAATAAAACAATTGTAAATATATATATCCAGATGTACCTCTGTTAAGCCTTTTGAGACCTATAGTTTCTAGGTGACACTATCCACTGGATGGATTTGGGGTACTGTCCACACGATGGATCTGGAGTACTGTCCACACGATGAATCTTGGGTGCACAAGAAATTACCCACTTGGCGGCAAAATTCAAAATATAATCCCTCTTCGTCCTCTCACCTTTCATCGCTTCCTTCCTCTTCCTCCTCTTACCTTTCACATGGTCTTGGTCATGGAGGATCTGACCCCCAATTTAGACATCAATAAGCCGTGGACAAACCAGTGTCACTGCACAAATCCTCTTACATCCCCTCCCCTTCCCGCTCCTCGTGCTGGCTTATTCTCTCTGCTGGAGTGAAGGAAACTCCCATCTCCTTCACTGCTTCTCCTTCCCTCTCACCCATTCCCCTCCCATTTCAGCATGGATTGAACTAACTAACTTTCGAGAATTTCTTCTTCTTTGATACATTTATTTTTTGATTCTGAGTCACTTTGAATAAAGTTTTACCTGCAATCGGTTACTTAATATAGTAATGTATGAGATTTTAGTGGATGCTGCCTCCGTTGCCCACAATATGAGGGTCGCCCATACCAAGTTACTTGTTTTTAACTGGGACCCTTGGATAAGTTGCAGCTTTTGAACTGTAGTATCGGCACGCCTCTGGCAAGACAGTGATGGAGTGATGATGAAAGTGTTTCTTCTTTATCGGTCACCCGATGTGTTAAAAAAAAAAAGTTAGCCTATTTAGAAGACTCTTTCACGGGGCCATGGAAAAAGCCACCTGATGTTAGATGCTATATATTCAAGCCGTTCCGACAAAAAAAAAAAAAAGTGAATACAGGCTACAATACGCTGTCAGACCTTTTCAAAGAATAGCTAGAATGGTTAAAAGATCTCTAATTAATATTTGCTGACATGAACACACCACTGTATGACCCATGCGAGCGCAGCAGTTGTTATGGAATATATTAGCCGGTACACCTTCAACAAGTGCTCCGAAGGTCAGAAAAATAAAAGTAGATTTATAGAAGTATCCAAACAAGATATAGCACGCCAGTGATGGCATTCATCAGATCACTTGTGCTTTCCTTTAAAACACTGGTCGATGCTCACATCTACTTCATGCAAAGTGAAATAGCCAAGATTGAAAATCTGCTGAGAAGAAGTTACTTATCACATATAGAATAAGGAAATATCTGAATTATTGAGACTGCCGAAAGCCTTTTGAAGGAACTTTTCAAGGAGAAAAGAGGCATCTCATAACCTATACAAATGTGAGGGAAATATTCTTGATAGTCTAACCCTGTGCCATAACCGGTTCATGGCACACTCAACCCTGTCTGAGATGTCGGAGGATCGAGCCTCCTGCGTTATACACACTAAAAGTCGAAGCCGTGATTCATAATATACACAAATAACGACATACTGGAGTGAGAGATTCGATTCTAAGTGGTTCGCCGGGATGGTCCCGGTCCGGGTCTTGTCCATGAGGTGACCCGGCATTGGCTCCCCAAGTGTACTTCTTTCTTGGTGACTTGGGAAAGAGTCAAATAATGAGAGAGAGATGTAGAATAAACCCAGCGTAAAGCAGGGATGCCATAAGGA
Source organism: Cherax destructor (assembly GCA_009830355.1). Classification (NCBI taxonomy): domain Eukaryota; kingdom Metazoa; phylum Arthropoda; class Malacostraca; order Decapoda; family Parastacidae; genus Cherax; species Cherax destructor. Next base: position 390,511 of record WNWK01000151.1, read on the forward strand.
CAGTAACTTTAAGATGAATTCATTTTAGATACTGACAATTATTTGTCAATTTAAAAACGATCAAGTTCTTCCATGATTTACCAGATTAAATAATGTGTCTATGATGGCGTTCACCAGGTAAACCTGACCATAGTTGCAAAAGAATGAGCGTTATGTATGGTCTTGTTAGTAAAGACTATTTCTTCTGTGTCAAATACTTACTGTGTGGTATAATATAAACCTTGGTAATTGATACCGATAGAGCCCCTGAACTGAAATGTTTTCTAATATGTCCTAGTGTTTGCTCATGTGTCTTTTTAGTTAGTGTGTACCTGATGATGGTTCGTGTAGAAACATCTCCACATCAGCCAGACTGGTGGTTGTGGGCACTGCAGCCTCGGTCTCTCCATCCAGTTACGAATACCGCAAAGAAGCAGAAGCTATCAGTAGTCATTATAACTTATTATCTTACAAACTTATTCAATATTTTTAGTTAATTAACCTCTTTGTGTGGTGATGACCCTGGTTGTCCTCACTTATGGGATGTCTTACACATAATTAATATCGTACATAATTACGTTGTGAAGATTTCTGAAGTATAATTAGGCTTCAATGAAGCTCCTGCTGCCTCCGTTGACCCTGTTGCTTCTCCAAAATTAGTTTCCAATTTATAAATACGTTTTATCATTACAGCAACATTTTCATTTTATGAACTTCTGCTACGAAAATATTGCAGATAAATAGAAATTTGCTGCTTTAGATTCAAAATGGAAATTATCAACGTACAGCCTGAAATCACTTAGGAAAACAACGTTCGCTAAAATTTTGTTTTTCAGTGAGAGAACATAAGTGCTCTACACATTAACTAAACACTTGACAGTTCTTATGTTTTCTAACCTTTTCAGTTTTCTAAGAACAACGCCTTTATTCTCTACAGTAATACAGTAAGTTCTCACTTAACGTCGTTTCGTTCAATGTCGTTTTGTTATAACCTTGATGAGATATAAAAAATCGATTCCCGACCGGAGCTAGTGTCTGTGTGGAGTTTGCACGTTCATTGTTGACCTGCATGGTGGTACGAGGTGCCCCTTACAATTTTCACTTTGCAAACATTTATTCTTTGATTTAACCTTGTTGCAATGAGTGCTAAAAGTGCATTGTGCACCCCTGATGTTTATATCAATTAGCCTATGGTAAAATTGGTTTCGTTATACGTCGTTTTGCTTAGCAGTTTCCAAGAACCTATCGACGACGTAAAGTGAGGACTTATTATACAATATTTATGTTCAGGGTTTTGACCATTGTTACGTAAATATGAGTAGCGTCTTTGGAAAGCAGAGGAGTGTTGTCAACAGTTAAGTAATCGTCACATTTATCTTGAATTAGGCTCTTCCCAAAAGGGGAGTTCACGAGGCATTGTCACTTACCTTGTGAGTGAACGTACCGCCATAAAGGTAATGTTGGACAGTGTCACTCATCCTGAGAGTTAGAATACTCTTACAAAGAGTACTCTGCAGTGTTATTCGTCCTGTGAATATATATACTGCCGTAACTGTCTTATTGGGCAGTGCCACGCATCCTGCGAGTGAACATACAGCTTTTATATAAAGGCAGTACCGGGCAGGCAGTGTTGCTTATCCTGTAAGTGAACATACGTTCTGCTAGCACTAACAACCTAACTGATCACACTCAGTCGATCAGAGACCGGACAGTAGGGGACGACGACCCCGGAATCAAATACCTACAAGCAAACAGGTTTTGCTCGCAGAGGTTGATTCGTAGCTCCTGACCCTTCCTCTTAACTCTTATCAGTGTGTGTGGATCAGAGAAGCTGCATCTCTAAACTAGAACATATTAAAGGTCAGTGTCTGTGGAAAGTCCTAAGGAGGTGGGGAGGAAAGGGGTGTTTATATGCCTAGATAAAAAGGTCAGACGAAATAAGTTAATTTCCTGTCAACGTGTGAGGTGCTGTGTGGGAAGTATACACAGATTTTTATACGTCATGGCCCAACTTCGATTAGATCTGGAAAATTGCATTTTCGACAGGAAGGTTCTCGTATGTAGTGTGGGTATTTAAATGTTCTCTTGCAGCTGTGTCAGGGGAGGGGAAGGGACATGCCACGCTTTTGTGTGTATCCATCTGTCAGTGTTTGTGAGGACTGTACTTTTTTTTTCCTGACCTCGTGTCTCAACCATGTACTTCCATCCATTAACAGATTATATTGTATCTCGAGTATATGTTAAAGGTTTTTAGTATTATCGACCCCTCCTCCCTCACCCGTGGCCCAGTTTCAGGCGAGACCATCTAAACTTCAAGTGAAATGTACTGAATATGAGTATTTGTAAGATTAACCTGCCAGTAATCTTGCCAAAGGAAAAAAAAAGGTTAAGCAAGCTTCTTTTTTACATTCATACGACAAGATAATATTAACTCCCGTGTAGTTACTCTTGAATGCATGCATATTATTATTATTATAATCATAACTAAGCTCTAAACCAAACTGGGTAAAAATGTATGCATAAATACTGTCTCCACCATTATTCAACGCTTCGCTTACATGATGCTGTAATTAAGTACAAATTATATCCTACTTTACTGTAGTTGGTTCTGCCTTCCTTATTTTTATATATAAAATTTCTACACTTATCACTGTCATAACTTTGTAATACAGAATGTGTCTGACCCAGCTCACAAGTGGTGTTGGTTGTTTTGGTAAGATACGAGGCGTTCAGTAAAGGCGTTATTGTGATGGCATTATGTCGTGGACTTTACACGGTCCAACACTGCTTTTAATTGTTGGAGTCTACCTGGAGGGTGTTACGGGGGTCAACGCCCCCACGGCCCAGTCCTTGACCAGGCCTCCAGTGTGGTAGTGGTTGTAATAGCACTGGGTGTGATAGTGAATGTGGCAGTGGTGGTTGGTTGTAGTGAGGGTGGCAGTGGTGGTTGGTTGTGGTGAGGGTGGCAGTGGTGGTTGGTTGTGGTGAGGGTGGCAATGGTGGTTGGTTGTGGTGAGGGTGGCAATGGTGGTTGGTTGTAGTGAGGGTGGCAATGGTGGTTGGTTGTGGTGAGGGTGGCAATGGTGGTTGGTTGTGGTGAGGGTGGCAATGGTGGTTGGTTGTGGTGAGGGTGGCAATGGTGGTTGGTTGTGGACAGTAGTAGCAATTTAAGTTTAATTCAAGTTAAAATTACAAGTGTTTTCAAAGACTTGTTTTAGGTTTAACAAAGGTTAAGTTTATCATATTATTATAGAGTGGGATAACCAATAAAGACAAATACTAACCTGTGATTTATTGTAACATGTCACACCTATGGTGCTTGTTGGACTTTAAGCGCCAACAGCCTGGCTGATCAGGCCATCCACCAGAAAGGCTGGTCTGGTAGCAGGCCTCGGGGGCTTTGACCCTCGTAACACACTTCAGGTAGACTCGCACCGCGGCCTGAGGCTAGGCCTCCCTGGTAACTGCCTCGTCAACTAGGCTATTCTTGTTGGCTTATGTCATATTAAGATACACAATTGTGAGCAGTTAAAACACTGCATTGGAGGGGGGGTTGAGCGTACTCGCTTAGTTATGTTTGCGGGGGAATCGAGACATGACTCCTGGCTCCACCTTTTAACTCTTTTCGACCGGTTTACGGATACTTGGTCTCCAAATCCTCCTCATACTTACTCTTGACACTGTATAATGTTAGTCTCCGCTACCTTCCCGCCCGGTTCGTTCCACCTGCCACACTAAAATTGTCATTGTTGTTGGTGTGGTATACATTATCGACAAGTTGATAAATAAGACATGTATCACTTGAGTATCATTATTGCCAAAACATTTCGCCTACTCATCAGACTTCTCTAGTCAAATGAAGGCTAACATAACACTGGAATTAGTAGAAGTAATTTTGAGGTGATCATTCCCTCAGCCTTGATAGGTGGTGGTCAGCGTTCAGTTGTCTACCTGGAGGGTGTTCCTGGGGTCAACGCCCCCAGACCTTCCGGTGAATCAAGACCTGATTAACCAGGCAGTTACTGCCGGTCGGACGTAGTCCAACGTACGAACCACAGCCCGACTGGTCAGTTACTGATTTAAGTATCTGTCCACCTTCCTCTTGAAGACAACCAGGGGTCTATTGGTAATTACCCTTATGGCTGGTGGGAGGCTGTTAAACAGTTTTGGGCCCTGGACATTTATTGTGTTTTCTCTTAGTGTACTAATGGTGCTCCTACTCTTCATTGGGGGTATGTTGCACCGTCTGCCAAGTCTTTTGCTTTCGTAGGGAGTGATTTCTGTGTGCAGATTAGGGGCCAGTCCCTTTAGGATTTTCCAGGTGTAAATTATGATACATCTCTCGCCTGCTCTCCAGTGAATATAAGTCTAGTGCTTCCAGGCGTTCCCAGTACTTAAGGTGTTTGATGGATGTTGCATGCAAAGAGTATGTAACCTTTATTCGGAGCATGTTAAACACACCCACATAGGTTTCCCTCCAACCAGCGAACCATCGTTAAGGGTTTGGCGATGGGGCCCCATCATCAAATCAACGACTCGGTTCAGCCAATTAAAATGCGAGTTTAACAATGACAAAGGTGACGTGGATACCACTCGCAGTTTGTCATTGGAATTCCTGCATTGAGCTGGTTGTGGAAGGTTGTCTTTTGGCTGCTGTTTTTGCCTTGACAACCGTGGCGTGCACTAATACTACTCTTTGTGTATATAGTGTAAATACTTGTAAAGCCCTTTTGTAATAATTGGTGAAGGAAAAAGACAAAAGTCTGATATTAATCTAATTGCTTGGTGAAGGAAATACAAATTCTAAGCATCTTCTACTGTGTTTCTTTGCTCCAAGCTCCCTTTTACACTCAGGATAACAGGCCATTGAACCTGAGGTTGTAATAATGGAACTTGTACGTGCAGTAAAGGTTCTCTGTACATTCTCTAGATCTGCGATTTCACCTGTCTTGAATGGAGATGTTATTGTACAGCAATATTCCAGCTTAGAGAGAACAAGTGATTTGAAAAGGATCATCATTGGCTTGGCATCCTTTGTTTTGAAGGTTCTCATTATCCATCCTATCATTTTCTTCGCAGATTTGATAGTGACACCGTTGTGAACCTGAAGGTCAGATCCTCTGACATTACCACTCGCAGGTCCCTCATGCTACTTTTCCGCTCTAGTGTGTGATTAGATATACCTTTACCTTTGATATACCTTTGAAGTTTCGAGAGTATCTACTCTCTGAGCCCGGCCATGGGCCAGGCTCGTCTGGTGCTTGCCTGGTCAACCAGGCTGTTGCTGCTGGAGGCCCGCTGCCCCACATATCCATCACAGCCTGGTTGATCTGGCACCTGGTGAAGATACTTGTCCAGTTTCCTCTTGAAGGCTTTACACTTGTTCCAGCCGTGTTTCGGATATCTTCTGGTAAGATGTTGAATAGTCTGGGACCCCGGATGTTAATACAGTGCTCCCGTATTGTCCCCACCGCACCCCTGCTCCTCACTGGGTTTATTTTACACTTTCTCCCATATCTCTCACTTTGTAGTATACTCAGTTCTCAGTTAAAAATAATCACTTGTTTGTCTTCATTATCAGCAGCTCATATTTTCATGTTTTGTTTTATTGCAGGTAAGACTGAATGGACGAGCCTATACAGGTAGGCGCGGTGTTGGTCCAAGACTGAGTGTCCTGTGTATCAAGTTTGTATATTTTTTCCATTTATATTAACCTCCCCCCCCCCATCTGTGTCTGTGTTAGACATCTAAATACGATTGTTCCTGGTGTAATTCACGGTCGTCTCCAGTGTACATATACACCTTAACAGTAGCTCCAGCACTGTCTTACAGACCTGCCACAACAGTAGCTCCAGCACTGTCTTACAGACCTGTCACAACAGTAGCTCCAGCACTGTCTTACAGACCTGCCACAACAGTAGCTCCAGCACTGTCTTACAGACCTGCCACAACAGTAGTTCCAGCACTGTCTTACAGACCTGCCACAACAATAGCGCCAGCACTGTCTTACAGACCTGTCACAACAGTAGCTCCAGCACTGTCTTACAGACCTGCCACAACAGTAGCTCCAGCACTGTCTTACAGACCTGTCACAACAGTAGCTCCAGCACTGTCTTACAGACCTGCCACAACAGTAGCTCCAGCACTGTCTTACAGACCCGCCACAACAGTAGCTCCAGCACTGTCTTACAGACCTGCCACAACAGTAGCTCCAGCACTGTCTTACAGACCTGCCACAACAGTAGCTCCAGCACTGTCTTACAGACCCGTCACAACAGTAGCGCCAGCACTGTCTTACAGACCTGCCACAACAGCTGCTCCAGCACTGTCTTACAGACCCGTCACAACAGTAGCTCCAGCACTGTCTTACAGACCTGCCACAACAGTAGCTCCTGCACTGTCTTACAGACCCGCCACAACAGTAGCGCCAGCACTGTCTTACAGACCCGTCACAACAGTAGCGCCAGCACTGTCTTACAGACCCGTCACAACAGTAGCGCCAGCACTGTCTTACAGACCCGTCACAACAGTAGCGCCAGCACTGTCTTACAGACCCGTCACAACAGTAGCTCCAGCAATGTCTTACAGACCTGCCACAACAGTAGCTCTAGCACTGTCTTACAGACCTGCCACAACAGCTGCTCCAGCACTGTCTTACAGACCTGCCACAACAGTACCTCCAGCACTGTCTTACAGACCTGTCACAACAGTAGCTCTAGCACTGTCTTACAGACCTGCCACAACAGCTGCTCCAGCACTGTCTTACAGACCTGCCACAACAGTACCTCCAGCACTGTCTTACAGACCTGTCACAACAGTAGCTCTAGCACTGTCTTACAGACCTGCCACAACAGACCTCAGCACTGTCTTACAGACCTGCACAACAGTAGCTCCAGCACTGTCTTACAGACCTGTCACAACAGTAGCTCTAGCACTGTCTTACAGACCTGCCACAACAGTTGCTCCAGCACTGTCTTACAGACCTGCCACAACAGTAGCTCCAGCACTGTCTTACAGACCCGCCACAACAGTAGTTCCAGCACTGTCTTACAGACCTGCCACAACAGTAGTTCCAGCACTGTCTTACAGACCTGCCACAACAGTAGTTCCAGCACTGTCTTACAGACCCGCCACAACAGTAGTTCCAGCACTGTCTTATAGACCTGCCACAACAGTAGCTCCAGCACTGTCTTACAGACCCGCCACAACAGTAGTTCCAGCACTGTCTTACAGACCTGCCACAACAGTAGCTCCAGCACTGTCTTACAGACCCGCCACAACAGTAGTTCCAGCACTGTCTTACAGACCTGCCACAACAGTAGTTCCAGCACTGTCTTACAGACCCGCCACAACAGTAGTTCCAGCACTGTCTTACAGACCCGCCACAACAGTAGTCCAGCACTGTCTTACAGACCTGCCACAACAGTAGCTCCAGCACTGTCTTACAGACCTGCCACAACAGTAGCTCCAGCACTGTCTTACAGACCGCCACAACAGTACTCCAGCACTGTCTTACAGACCTGTCACAACAGTAGCTCAGCACTGTCTTACAGACCTGCCACAACAGTCTCAGCACTGTCTTACAGACCGCAACAGTAGCTCTAGCACTGTCTTACAGACCTGCCACAACAGTAGCTCCAGCACTGTCTTACAGACCTGCCACAACAGTAGCTCCAGCACTGTCTTACAGACCTGCCACAACAGTAGCTCCAGCACTGTCAGACCTCAACAGTGCTCAGCACTGTCTACAGACCTGCCACAACAGTAGTTCCAGCACTGTCTTACAGACCCGCCACAACAGTAGTTCCAGCACTGTCTTACAGACCCGCCACAACAGTAGTTCCAGCACTGTCTTACAGACCTGCCACAACAGTAGTTCCAGCACTGTCTTACAGACCCGCCACAACAGTAGTTCCAGCACTGTCTTATAGACCCGCCACAACAGTAGCTCCAGCACTGTCTTACAGACCTGCCACAACAGTAGCTCCAGCACTGTCTTACAGACCCGACACAACAGTAGCTCCAGCACTGTCTTACAGACCTGCCACAACAGTAGCTCCAGCACTGTCTTACAGACCCGCCACAACAGTAGCTCCAGCACTGTCTTATAGACCTGCCACAACAGTAGTTCCAGCACTGTCTTACAGACCCGCCACAACAGTAGTTCCAGCACTGTCTTATAGACCTGCCACAACAGTAGCTCCAGCACTGTCTTACAGACCTGCCACAACAGTAGTTCCAGCACTGTCTTATAGACCTGCCACAACAGTAGCTCCAGCACTGTCTTACAGACCTGCCACAACAGTAGCTCCAGCACTGTCTTACAGACCTGCCACAACAGATGCTCTCGCACCCCCGTACTATCTCACGCAAGAACCTCATCATCTGGTACAGCTTTAAAGATGATGTATATACCATTATATATATTCTTTTCATATTTTGTGTAAGGCAGCGGCGCGAGAAGCGGGTGTCGTTTTGTAGGCGGGTAATGGGACTCCGGGGGGAGAGTATTGCGGTAATGTGGTATCTCCTGTAGTCTGCGACGTCCGCCCATCCGCCCAAGAATGCTGAAGAGGAGAGTCAGCGTCGGCTAATGCACTCTTGTATATACCTTTGATGAGTTTCGAGAGTCTTTCTGCTCCCGGAGCCCGGCCATGGGCCAGGCTCGTCTAGTGTATTTTTACCCCTGTCATTTCTTCTAAACAAGGAATCACCGAAATCCGGAAAGAACAGTATGAATCAGTGTTCAGCAATACGCTCGAGGACAGCAAAATTGAGAACCTACAAATCATATATCTGCCATAAGCACAAATCCTTCGTAAGTTAAAATTCAGATGGACGATTTGTGTTGTCCCCTTCACACACACACTGTATTATTCGTAAGGTAAAGACCTATCAAGATAAACTCTCGAAACTCTTCAAAGGTATGTGTGCCAGGATGAAAAATGAAAGCGAATCCACTGCTCTCTAATTAAGAGAGTTAATTGTATGAAGTTAATAATATATTTAAGTTATAGATCACTTCCCTTCCTACCTCACTCCTCCTGTCTCTCCCATCACCTTCCCCCTTCCCTCCCTCCTCTCTCTCTCTCTCTCTCTCTCTCTCTCTCTCTCTCTCTCTCTCTCTCTCTCTCACCCTTCCACCTACCTGACAGATCGTCTCCAAGAATTCATATATAGTGCATCATATACACATGAATAACTACTAAATTGCTCCAGAGGTTGCAAATTGTGGGGTATTTCACGATATTAAGAATAAAAATGAGTTATGGACTGACTCAGCGAAGTTATCAAAATTGGTTGCAGCTCGCCGGTGGAGATTTCGCAAAAATTCGTAGGTATAAATTTTGGTTGCTTCCCCTGGCTGTGGTTGTGACGATAGGCGGCCTCGCCATACTAAATCACCTCTATTTCAGATGCCAGCCTCGCCTCGTGTATCAAACCAAAGTGCGGGTTTACAATATGCTACATTGCTGTAGACTAGTTATAATAAAGGTATTCAATGCCGACAAGTAGATTTATTCACCTCTGCTCGACTTATGAAGCCTACTGTGTGGGCGAAACGTTTCGGAAATATACTTCACTGTCGTATGTGCGTTACTCATTATCTTACTATAGTGTTTTGTATTTGAATCTGTGGGTCAGTGCCCCTGCGGCGCGGTCCCAGGCCAGGCCTCTTAGTTAATGACCTGATGAATCAGGCTGTTGGTGCTACTACAACGTAGGCAACATTTTTGTACAAATAATGAAACATTTGTTTGATTGACCTCTGAAGGCCTTTAAAGCCAGACAATGATTACTAAAAGACTGGGTAGGAGCAATGCATCGACTCTTGCAAACACAAATAGGATAGTACATAAAAAAAATACTAATGACAGTACTAACAGTATAAATCATAATTCCAGTAGCAACACATCTAATGAAAAATCTGTATTATATTATTAATTATTATTATTATTATTATTATCGTGCTCGGAAATTGGAGGTAATGATATCTTATCCAAGGAATGGGAGACTAGGTATAATTCCTTTCATTAGAGACCTTCACCAGTATCAAGTAAGACCCTTTTAATTAAAAGTGACCTTGAGTAGCTATGTCTAACGTGTAAGAACTGCACTACTTAACCCGGGTATCATCCTTGGCAGACAGTGCTTGGTATCATCCCTGGCAGACAGTGCTTGGTATCATCCCTGGCAGACAGTGCTTGGTATCATCCCTGGCAGACAATGCTTGGTATCATCCCTGGCAGACAATGCTTGGTATCATCCCTGGCAGACAATGCTTGGTATCATCCCTGGCAGACAATGCTTGGTATCATCCCTGGCAGACAATGCTTGGTATCATCCTTGGCAGACAATGCTTGAATCAGTATGAGTGACATCCATTGAGGACACAGCAAATCTACAAACTGATGTCAACTAAGCTTATGTTAACCAGGCTGATGTCAACTAAGTCTTAATAAATCACAGAAAGCATGAAGTTTAACGATGTAGTGTACTTAGACTGCCAAAGCCTTCGGTATAGCAACGCATAAAATGCGTGCAAAAGGAATAAACTGGAAAAACAGGCAGGTGAACATTCAATTTTCTAACAAATCATTCACAAAGAGTACCAGTGAACAAAGATCAGAGGCTGCCACAGTGAAGAGCGCAGTACTCGTCCCAATTCTTCCTCTCATTCTCGTATTCGATAAAGACATAGCAGGAGGCCTGGTCCAAGACCACGGGAATAGTGACCCCAGAAATCATCAACACGTAGGTAAGTAGAGTCGTTATGTTGCTGTCCAGTCATATATATGGAAAAGAAAATTATATTTAAAAGGAAATAGTACTAATAACAAAAGCATAGGAGAATAAAGTTTATACTTAATGTAAGTAAAAGTTTGCTGTTTTTAATAATCTCAAGTTCATGAGATAGTAAAAAATATCCTGCTAGAGTGCAAAACGTTTAATACTTATGATTCATACTCATGTTTGAAGGACATGCAAGTGTGTAGGTGTGTGTACAGTTATCAGTCACGTCACCTGCATGTCACCACTATCATCAGTATGTTCCTCAAGGGGTAAGACAAGTTAAGACTTGTTAGTCACCCAGGATAACCCAAGAAAGTCAGTGCGTCATCGAGGACTGTCTCTTATTTCTGTTGTGGTCCTTTAATCTTGTCCCCCAAGATGCGACCCACAACAGTCGACTAACACACAGGTATCTACCTACTGCTAGCTGAACAGGGACAACAGGTGGAAGGTGGGTAACACCCAGGTACCTACTTGCTGCTAGATGAACAAGGATAGCAGGTGTAAGGAAACATGCCCAGCATTTCCACCCGGCTGGATATTAAACCAATAATTCTGGTGCCAGGATTTTTTTGCAAGAAATTGGAGCTATACCCATTTGTTAGATCACACCTGGTTACCATCACCTCTCCCATTCCTGGTTACCATCACCTCTCCCATTCCTGGTTACCATCACCTTTCCCATTCCTGGTCTGACTACAGTATCATCTGTCTGTGTCACACAATAGAGCGGAAGAGTAAAGTGAAGGACCTGGGAGTGGTAATGTCCGAAGACCTCACCTTCAAGGAACACAACAATGCCACTATCACATCTGCGAGTAAATTGATAGGATGGATAATGAGAACATTCAAGACAAGAGATGCCAAGCCAATGATGATACTTCTTAAATAACTTGTTCTCTCTAGGCTGGAATACTGCTGTACATTACCATCAACATTCAAGGCAGGTGAAATTGCAGATTTAGAGAATGTACAGAGAACCTTTAATGTACGTATAAGTTCCATCAAATACCTTAACTACTGGGAACGCCTGGAAGCACTTGACTTGTAGTCACTGGAGCGCAGGCGAGAGAGAGATATCATAATCTACACCTGGAAGATCTTGGAGGGACTGGTCCATAACCTGCACACAGAAATCACTCCCTACGAAAGCAAAAGACTTGGCAGACGGTGCAACGTACCCCCAGTGAAACGTAGGGGCGCCACTGGTACACTAAGAGAAAACGCAATAAGTTTCCGGGGCCCAAGACTGTTCAACAGCCTCCCACCAGCCATAAGGGGCATTACCAATAGGCCCCTGGTTGTCTTCAAGAGGGAGCTGGACAGATACTTAAAGTCGGTGCCGGATCAGCCGGGCTGTGGTTCGTACGTTGGACTACGTGCAGCCAGCAGTAAGAGCCTCGTTGATCAGACCCTGATCCACCGGGAGGCCTGGTCGTGGACCGGGCCGCGGGGACGTTGATTCCCGGAATACCCTCCAGGTAGGTGATCCTGTACGACGGTGAAGACCAAGTAAAAGGTAGAATCCCTACCTAAAGAACTCGTCATCTTATTACCACGTTAACTTTCTCTTCGAAATTCCGTCCCCTCCCCCCCCTCCATATGCTCTTTCTTGTTCTACATTCCCCTCCTCCTCCTCCCTCATTCCTTACACATTGTCTTTATTATATTACATTTCTTTGTTTTTCTTCAGGCTGTCTCTCTCTCTCTTTCTTGACATAACCTTAACCTAAACATCATCTTCCTCACCCCATTCCTCCATTTCCTTGTCCCTCCGTCTGGTCTCACATGGTAGCACCCTGTCTGTCCTCACCCCGGTAACCCCACACTGGGTGAAGCTTAACTAGGACACAAGAAGTGAAGGCCTTGGTTGACAGCCCTCTGTTGACTCCCCAAACAGTCATTAACAGCTCTCCTCTCCCTTTCCCACCTCTCCCCGCCTCTTCCCTGCTTTCCGTCTTGTCTCTTCTTCATCTAGCGTATGTTTCTTCAACTCTCTTTTTTTACTTAAGGTTTTTCTTTGCTTTTTTATTCCTGTGACCCATACGTACCTACCTGTACACAGAGATGGTTCTTTTATCTTACCCATTTCTTTATTCCTACCTCCTGTCTTAGTTTTATTTGCTTCTCCCTCGCTACCTTGGTTCCTGCTCATTTGAGGTTCTAGTAATAGGCACATAGGGTAGAGGGGAAGAAGGTAGATAGGAGGAAGGATAGTATTACACTAGTCGTAACAGGACATATTTCTCTCATACAAAGCAAAGATTTGCTTCCCTATCGTTCGTCCTCTCTTCTTCCTCCCAATTTACCTCGTCTCGACTTTTACCTTTGACCAGCCAACTTTTCGTCTGTTAATTTTTCATTTCCGAGCGAAATGGAGCGCGTGTTAGTGGCTTTCTTTTGTGCCTAACAATATCTTATTACATGTAAACTACTTTTCCTGTATACCGCAGAAAAGAAATAAATTTATTACCATTATTATCGTTGTTTTTGTCTTTCTATACTCTTGCCTCTCTCTGTCCCCTCCGTCTCTTTAAATAGCAGTGCACTGCTGATGTATGTAGAGGTGCAACTGCACTTTGCACCTGCACTTGTCAACAGCCTTCCTTCATAAGGGAAATTACCAAGAGACTCTTGGCTGTCTTCAAGACGGAACTGTGTAAGTTACCTAAATAAATTCCTGATCAGCTGGGCTGCAGTGCATACGTATCGTCTTTAGCGTAACCTTCAGAGTAGAGAGAGAGAGAGAGAGAGAGAGAGTGAGAGAGAGAGAAAGACCGAGACCATAGTCGTAGTGAACGCTGGCAGTACTTTGTATATGATGAATAATTAACTGAATGTGAATAACAAACGATGAAAGTATTTATGATTGCATAATGTGTGTAACGTAACATATTGCAGTGTCATGATAACGTAGCAAAGTTATGGGAAAAAATATGTATAAAAATCTTTTCCGTATTAAGAAAAATGCCTTATTTTTTTATGTAATACAGCTCAAACGTACTTGAATCTTTTAAAAAGAAAATTACGTGCCGAGTCTTCACCATGATCACATAATAAATAAATATATAAATAAAATATATATATATATATATATATATATCAGTGTCTTCTGGAAATACACTACATGCTTTTACCTTTTATTGACATCCAGGGAGGTACTACCGTCCTGTCAGACAAGTGTATAAGAACCCATGATAAAGGTTCTGCAGTCTCATCAACACCTAAGACGACACACAAATATCACAAATTTCTATTTACATTCAGTATACACATACCGGTATTTTTACATTCTTGTGTGTTTCTTAATATTTCCTGTTCCTTTCCAACTGATGACTCACTCTCTCTCTCTCACATTATATATGTCGTGCCGAATAAGTAAAACTGGTCAATTAGCAAGAACTCATTTAAAATTAAGTCCTTTCTAAAATTTTCTCTTACACGTTTAAAGATAAATATTTTTTCAGTTATGTTAATGTAAAAATTAATAGTATGCTAGACATGAGGAGGTCAACGACATCATAAAGAGAAGCCTCGCCACAGCCCGTTGCCCAGCCCAACGGGAACTCCAAGTGCTTAGGTCTGACGGAAGTCAAAAGCGTCCTGATGGAGCCACTATGCTACCCTGGAAGGATGGTAAGAAGATTGCTTGGGACTACACCTGTGCAGCCACAATGGCAGACACCTACTTGCCATAATCCGTAGCTGAAGGGTGTGGAGCTGCCAGCCACAGGGAGACCCAGAAGACCCGGCAATATGAAGGCCTTCCCCCTTGCTATAACTTCATCCCAATAGGGTCGGAGACCCTTCGAGCATGGGGCAAGTGTGCTCTAAAGTTCCTCAAAGAGCTGGGTGAAAAACTCATCATAGAAACCAGGGACCACAGGGCTGCCAGCTTCCTCTTTTAAAGACTCAGTGTTGCGATCCTAGGGAAAAAATGCCTGCAGCATTCTGGGCACGCGGCCCACCGCCGGGGAGCTGGACGAAGTATTCGAGATGTAGCTCTGAGTTATCTATGTTGTTCTACTCCCTATTGTATCTTTGTCAATGTATTTTGTCTTTAAATAGCAGAGGATTCGAACCCATGTCGTTTTGGCCCACCTCATGGTGAGCGAAATTCACACATGACGTTACGTTCTAACCTACAGGACCACGCGTCATGTGTGATTTTCGCTCACCATGAGGCGGGCCAAAACGACAGGTTCGAGTCCTTGGCCAGTCGCAGTGTTGCTATTGATTCAATACCACTCGTTTGTGGTTACAATAATATAAAATACTGCTCGTTGAGGCTAGTACACCAAACTGGGAGTAGAATGAAATTAGCTCAGAGGCACCCACACCACCGTATGTTCTCGGATCAAGGTAAAACACCTAGCTCTGCTGGGTACTTGGTTCTTGCAGGATTGCGTGGTCCTGTGGGTTAGAGCGTCATGAGTGACTTTCGCTCACCATGAGGCGAGCCATAACGACATGGGTTCTAATCCTCGGCTAGTCGCAGTGTTATTGATATATATACTTCTTTAAGTATTAAAAGAGGTCAGGAAGTGGAACGACCTAGACAGCTTTAAAAATATGTATGGCAGGGCCCACGAAGCAAGGAGAGTAAAACCAGTAACGGCCCCTCCTGGTGTGTGTACACACACACACCTTCCTCCTCTCTTAAGGAGTGTCTGGGATGCATCTCTAACAGGTTTGTAGTTTTTGCGTAAGAATGTCTGGCTTCCTGTTTTATTATTCCATTCATGAAATAAACTTCCAGCTGGTGTCTCTATCAGGAGAAGTTGTTTTGCACCTTTTAAAGTGGGACGCCCCGAGCAGAATGGCTGCCCGTAATACACGAGAATTTCTTTAAACCGAGAGAGAGAGAGAGAGAGAGAGAGAGAGAGAGAGAGAGAGAGAACTAAGGAAAGAATCTTGAGGACAGAATGCTCATTGCACTGACAGGAAAATAGTTGTTCTAGGGGACGGGAGAAAGTACTTGAGGCTAGATGATGTGAGGAAGGAGAGAGGATTGAGGGTGAGGCAGATAGGTAAGTGCGAGGGGGTTGCTTAGTGGGTATGGGGGGAGGGAAACAGTGGGATGGAGGCAGAGTTGACTAAAGCAACAACAAGAAGATGAAGGAAGATTATTCCTCATAATACCCGCTCCCTCTTATATTCTCTCTCTCTCCTCAGTTCCATCTCTTCCCTCTATCTTTCCTCCAATTTCTATATTCTCCCTCCCCTCCTGTCATAATTCCTCATACTCCCTGTAACGAGAGATGGAGGGAGGGATGGAGGAGGATACACTCCATGACGGAGTTATGAGTGTCTGTCCTAAAAAATTAATTTGGCTCGTCAATCTTTCGTCTGATTAAAGACACAACAAGTTAAATTAGACAAATAATAAAAAAGTAGACTTAAGCGAAAAATAAAATAAAAAAAATAAAAGATACGAGCGAACACACACACAAATGAACAATGTCAATTTTTCAGACCTTGCGTAATCGCAAAATTCAATTAATAAATGGAATGAAGTTAATGATTAATGTGATTTTGTTTTATGAATAAGTTAATTAGATTTTAGCGGCCAGAGGACGCGTTGTCAGTTGGGGTGCGTGAAAATTGTATTTGTTCGGATATATATATATATATATACAGGTCGCACCTGCCTTCCACAATTGCTAGAACAATGATATGGTCTTGGATACGCTGGAAGACAAGCCAAATGCTGATGTAGTGTACCTGTACTCTGGTTTTGAAAAAAAAATAAATTGCGACCAAAAAAGAATAACTGGTAAAGTTTGAAGATGATATTTAACTTAACAAATTGAATCCAGAAAATAGTAGCAAAGAGAGTGAAGTTGGAGGCTACCACAGAGAAAAGCTGTTCCTTAAAACACAGTACTCGCCCCACTTCTGTTTCTCACTCGTATATCCGACATATACAAGGATGTAAATGATGGCACCGTAACATCCTTTGTTGATGACACCAGAATCTCAATGAAAGTGGCGTGAGTCTAGGGCTGCAAATCATCAAGATGATGCAAATCTTGCAGTGGGCCTCAGACAACAATGTGATGTTCAGCGAGGACAAGTTTCAGTTGCTTTGTTATGGAAAATGGAGGAAATAAAGACAAACAGTACAGGACAAACTCAAATCACTCGAGAGCAAAAGTTCTATGTGCGAGATTTGGAAGTGATAATGTCAAAAGATCTCACAATAATGGATCACAACAGTGTTGCTATTACTACTGCGAGGGTAATGATGGGCTGGGTAACTAGAATGTTCAAGACATGGGATGCTGAGCTAATGATGATGCTCTTTAAGTCACTTGTTCTCTCCAGACTGGAATACTGCTGTATACTAGCCGCCTCAAAGCAAGCGAAATAGCTGAGTAAGAACAGGTACAGAGAACTTTCGCTGCTCATATACACTCGAGTATCTAAACTACTGGGAAGATCTGACGTCATGCAAAATAAACAGTGAAAAACAAGGGTACAGTGGGCACAATAAGGGAACATTATATTAACGTCCGTGGTCCCAGACTATTCAACATCTTACCAGAAGATATCAGAAACACTACTGGGACAAGTGTAGAAGTCTACAAGAGGAAACTGGACAAGTATCTTCACCAGGTGCCAGATCATCAAAGTATGGAAAATCCTGGAGAGAATGGCCCCAAATCAGCACACTGGAATTACTCCGTGTGAAAGCAAGAGACTTGGCAAACGGCGCAAAGTACCTTTAATAAAAAGCAGAGGCGCGACGAGTACACTACGAGAGAGGTCCCCGACTCAAGCCCACCCAATGAGGTGCGACCCACAACAGTCGGCTAACACACAGGTACCCACTTACTGCTAGGTGAAGAAGGGGCAACAGCTTTAAGAAAACATACCCAAACTTTTTCACTCGTGCCGGAGATCGAACCAGAAAGCTGAGGGCGCTACCAACTGAGCCAGGAGACACCTCTAAGAATTTTTAAAAGTATTATATTTCTAATATAGCGAGCATAAAATCTGAATAATAGAGCAATGCAGTCAGAAGCAGCAAAGGCAGGCAAGCAAATAAACAACTTGCTTGTGTAAACCTAGTCCTTGTTTTAAAGGTTTTCAGTATAAACTCGTGTGAGTGGCAAGCAAACCCAAACCCCTCCCCCAGTATACCTTACCGGTTTACAGCAAACATTTACTTACATATTACAACAAATTACTCAGGAATATTAATATTACTACTATTGCTTCTACTGCCATCACTGATTTTACTACAAGAACCACTGCTATACGATCACCACCACCACCATTATTATAGTTACTACTGCCACTACTGTTCTTACTACTGTTATTTAACCCTGTTAATGCTACAATTATATAGCCGCAACTCTACTGGTATTATTGCTACTACTATCATAAGTGTACTGTCACTATTATCATTACTACACTGCTGCTACTACGACTACTATAACCAATATTACTACAACCACTGCTTAAACACTTTTTTTACTCTAGGAACCTCATTGAGGTCAGGATTTCCTGGCTGCCACCATAAAATACACCACTCCAATCACCAACCCTCTCACCACCACCACACTTGTGCGACAGCCCCACAATAACCATCATCCTCAGAACAATAGATACCAAGGATATATTCTTTGTGGCACCTGTCCTCTAGACAAGTATTGGTGTACACTAACAGTCTTATATAAGGCAGGCGAAATTACAGACGTGGAGAATATGTAGAAAACTTTTACTCAGTGTCAGTGCAAATACCGAAATTATTAGGAATGTAAAGGTATAACTTATCTTCATCTATAATCCATGAAATAAATGCAATATATATATATATATATATATATATATATATATATATATATATATATATATATATATATATATATATATTATACAAACACACAATGGCCACTTTATTAGGTAGGTACACCTCATTAATAAATCTAAGTGACTTTGACCCTGGAATGATTGTTAGTGTCAGATGGGGGTAGTCTTAAGTATCTCAGAAACTGATCTCCCAGGATTTTCATGAACAACAGTCTCTAGAGTTTACAGGGAATAGTGTTAAAACTACAGAACATTCAGTTTGCGGCAATTATGTGGAGGAAAAATGCCTTGTTAATGAAAGAAGTCAGAGGAGAATGGCCAGACTGATTTAAGCTGACAGGAAGGTGACAGCAACTCTAATAGCCACATGTTACAACAATGATATGCAGAACATCTCTGAACACATAACACATCGAACCTTGAAGAGGATGGGCTACAACAGCAGACCACACCCGGTTCCACTCCTGTCATCTAATAGAAAACTGGGCGAGTAATCTAATAGAAAATTGGGCGAGTAAACCAAAACTGGACAGCTGAAGAGTGGAAAAACATTCCCTGGGCTGACGAATGGCGATTTCTGCAGTGACATGCAGATAGGGTTACAGTTTGGCGTACGTAAACCTTTGGGATGTGGTGGAATGGGAGATTCGAAGCATGAAACTACAACTGAGAAATCTGCAGCAACTCTGTGATGCTATCATATCAACATAGATGACGATCTCTAAGGAATGTTTCCAATCTTCGTATCACGAAGAATTTAGGCTTTTCTTTGGGCGAAGAGAGCGGGGGCTCTATCCAGTTCTAGAAGGGTGTACCTAATAAAGTGGCAAATGAGCATATATGTGCAAATCAGTCGCAAACAGGCGATCTTAACAATGTAGAACAAGTCATGTGACTTTATATATATATATATATATATATATATATATATATATATCCACCAATCAATATTGGAGGTACTGATTACTAAAATTACTCCTTACGAAAGCCATTTATAATTAGGGTCGCAAGTAGAGAGATTGATTAGGAGGAAGTAGCAGCTGACTCCTGTCTTGATCATCAACAAGCAGGAGGCCTAGTTCTAGACCGGGCAACGGAGGTGATGATCCACGATATCATCACTAAGTAAACATCAGGTACATCCACACATAAAACTATACACAATCCCGTGACCCACTCGTCAAGGATACAATGAAATTTCCTTACACGGGGATTCACTTTCACCTGTCTATGACCTTCCGCCATCCTCCGCTGCTTATTTGAGCTCCTCCGTTAGCTTATTCAGCTCTGTCTCGTTGGTTCGTGCAGTTCCATCTCTCGTTAGTTCGTGCAGTTCCATCTTTGTTGGCTCATTAAATTCCATCTGTGTTGGTTTGATAATTTTCACCCCAGTTCTTTGATCTCAGTTTCATTAGTTGGGTTTGCTCCGTTAAATCTTCGAGTTCCTCCTGGTGGTTAGTCAAGTTCCCCCGTTTTTAATCTGAGATGCGGTTCCGTTACTTACATGCATTGTTCCACGTGTTACTTACCGTTCCTTGTAAAGTAGCGGAGGCAAATTCCATGAACAGCTTCAAGACTAGGCACGACAATACATACGAAATGAGGTCTGAATGACCTGGTCATCAACTAGACCTACTCTGAGACCTGATCATCGGAGGTGATTATCCATGGAACCATGCACAGGTTAACAATAACTATGTAGCAATCCGAGAGAGTGGTGCATACTCATGTTGAGAGTGTACCCGTGTCTCGTACAAGTTTCCTGTGTTCTGTCATTAACGTTCAAGGTGTGTTGGTCCTAGGCACACTTAAGTTTCTGGCATGACTTACTTGCAAGTTTCAGCATGTGATTTTTTACAGTCATCACAAGGTTGACATTGAGTCTCAGGATATCCACTTCACTGAGTATCTAGTCTTGCATTCATCCTTACACCAGTCTGCCCTACAGCAGCCCGTTCTCACACCAAGAGTGAGAAAACCTTCAATTTTGAACGTAATCTAGGTGAGGCCTTACTAATGATGTATTTCTTGTTCTTATTTCTTGGGTAGCATTGAAAATTGGGTTGAGCAAATATTCTGTTAGTGGGACGGATTGTGAAGGACCTGCCTAGTATGGGCCAACAGGCCTGCTGCAGTGTTCCTCCTTTAATGATACAGCACTGCTAAAGTCTGCTTCCACGAAGAGGGTCATATACACTGTGCTAGGCAGAGTCGTTAAAAAGTAGTAAGAAGTGAAGAAGGCTGGCAAACAAAACCACTTAACAATCTTGGTCTAATTTTGTCTGGCCAGTTGCTTTATATATCTTTCCCTCACGAATTTCTCTCATTTTCCGCAGTCCTTTCCTTCACATCCCCTCTTCTTCCACCTCTGCTCATTCTCTCTTTTAAGTTTCTCTTTTTCCTTTTCCCAGTCCTTTCCTCCAAGTCCATTCCTGTTCCTTCTTCACTCCCTCTCTCTTTCCCCTCAGCCTAATATTTCCACTCCGACACCATCAGAGAGAGGGAGGGAGTTGGTAACATTTTCGCGATTCCTCCACGCTGCCGCTGGCTTTATCATGCAAATCTTTCCGGCTCTTGAGTCGCATTGGGACTGAGACGCCATACGCACTTGAAAAGGGATTTTCCCCGCTTAAATGATGGCTGCTTCAGGGGCCCGTTGCCTCGAGGATTTGTTGATGCTGTAAAGAATCATTTACTCTGTCTTGCTTCATTTGGTACTGTGAAAACTTATTTTATTTTTGCTTTGTATTTTTTTTAAATGCTCTAAGAGATGAATAACTAAAATGTCAATGATGAATGATAATTCTCATGGAAACAGCAACTGATTGATCTGTATATTTCGATTCCTTTCTGATCCCATGTGGGATATTATTGAGCACTGTGAGAGATTGTTTGTGAATATTATACCACTTCGAACTACTACTTACCATCCAAATGAATTAAATTAATTGGGTAATGATATTTAAAAGTCTAATAATATAAAATTAAATTGAGACCAACATTTCGAAGTATTATAGAGAGGGAAACATTTTCTTGATGATGGAATGCTTCGTTGGTTACACAAGTCACCCCTGCAAATTTTAACCAGTGGGTGAAAATTTTAGAAAATGGAGGAACGTTACACTGCTGGTGCTCTTTTTAACTTCGGCTTCAAAATTTATCCTCTATCTGAAAGATTAAGCAAGTTTTAACTATGATAATGCGTGAAAACTTGAACTAGTGGCTCACACTTGTTTTTGGTGTCTGAGTCTTAGACTAAAATAACGTCTGAGACTTGAATTAGCTAAAGTAACTAATAGTTAAACTTACCAATGGCTGGTGATGATGATCACCAGAAAAAGTTTTTAGCTTTGCTAGATATTTTGGTGTATCGGATTATTATAAGTTTGGAAGTGTAGATTAAACCCACTTAGGTCACAAATGGTAATTAACACCGACAAGTAGAAATGACTTGTATGCAGTAACTTGGGCATTATATTAAGGAAACGTTTTGTCATCCAGCGACTTTTCAATTCCATTAGTTGAACTGACAAAGCCATTAGATGGCGAAATGTTTTTTTTTTTCTTTTTAATAAAATGTTGTAGTTACGCGTGTATCTTCCTTGCAATTAAATCCAGTTAAAACACTGTTGCCATACACAGAGAACACTGCCAACATTAGTGGTTCACAATTAACCTGCTATTAAAATGTACAAGAAATACTTGCGGAGCGAAGTTAAGAGTTCTCAAGAGAAAGCTGAACTACCTGCTGACAATGCCAGATCAGCAGATGATGCTATGTAGGCCCGCTAACAGCAGCAGCCTTACTGACCGGGCAATTTGGTCAGCGGTCGGGCTGCGAGGGTTGGAGAACCCTCAGGACCAGTCGCAGGTAAGGAAATTTATATTACCAGCCCTGAGGCAGCTTTTGGAGTGTCATGCATTACATTTAGGTAGGACTTCAAAGTGTGCATTCCTTGGTCATATCTTGCCTTGAAAAATTATTTAATCTTTCTGTACAATAATTAAACCTGTACATCTACCTGGACCTTCACTTGTGATTATACCTTTCACTGTACCTCTGTCTAGGTCCTGTTTATGAATAAATAATCGGTACTTAAAAATTTAATGTAAGTGCTGATGGAATGACTTTTGTTTCGCGCTTGTGTTTACGAGAAGAATGGAGGAGGGAGAATGTTGCTTATCGTCACCCGGTCGACGTTAGAGAAAGTGCAAACAACAGCTGAGTTAGTCTCGTCAGGATGTGCTAAGGGGGAGAGGGATTTATTGTTGCTGATTTAGTGTTTTCTTATGGATGTGAGTGGGGGGGGGGTGGAGGGAGTGAGGGGAAGGGATGGAAGTGTGTGCACACGTGTGTAAATAATGTGTCATTGATGCAAATGGAAAAATATAAACGACGACTTGTTCTTATACCGAACTACGTGGAGCTAGCACCAACAACCTGACTGAACAGGCCAACAACCATGAGGTCTGATCCCTCTTCTAATAAGACACAGTATGCGGTTTCTGGCATTTTATTGAGACGTTGTTTCATCAGTTAGGGACTATCAACAACTAAATGCAGAAGTACTGAAGCAGGTCTACTTACCCACCTAAATTTAAACTTAGAAGTTTCCACGTTACCGAGCAGTGCAACCACAAATAGGTGAGTACACACACACACACACACACACACACGTTACCCATCTCTGTGATAATTTTTATAGTCCCTGATGGCCGACATATCAAACTGTCATAAACCGCACACTGTCTCTTATTAACAAACTTGATATACAAGCCTGATTCGGAACCGGGCCGCTGCGGCGATGCTCGCCAGTCATCTACCGGTGTAGTACGTATGCATTGCGCTTGCGCTACACATTAAACATGAAGAAATATCTGGGAATCATCGCATCAAACATATAATTATCTACTTAAGTAACGTATAACTTCAGCGGCTTATGAAAAAAGAAGCAAACCTAATCCTAAAATTTCTTGGAGGAAAGGTAAAGCTTTATCTAGGACATATGCAGATGATCTCTATACAGAGGCTCGACAAGATCCGCGAACCCAGAAACCAGTAAATGTCGGTCGATATTCCTTAAGAGGCAGGGGTCAGGAGCTATCCAGACTCACCCTAAGCAGCACAGTAAACTACCCACACATGACGTGTACAACACTCAAGACAACTCGAGATCGTAAGACAGATGGAAGTTATATTCACAAATACGTATAACGAAGAAAACAGAACGCAAGCACACACTCACAGAATATGTATGTATATATATGTGTGTATATATAAGATAAAAGACTAGACATAACGACCCGAGATTGATATGCCATTTAGAGGACAAAATAAAGTGAATGCATCACTGGCCAGGATAAAACAGGGTGGATAATGAGAACTTTCAAAAATGAAAAATAATGCCAATGACGGTACTGTTTAAATTTCTTATTCTCTCACATCTAGTCCATTGTTCTGTTCTTATAGATACGTTCAAGACATGATATATACCAGAGCTGGAAAATATACCGAGATCTTTTATTGCCCGCATAGAGCCAGTAAATTATTTAAATTACTGGGACTGCCTCAGAGTACTTAGAAAGTAATTTATGATGCGAAAAAGAGAGATACCTGATAATATACGCCTGGAAAATATTGTGGGCCAGGTCTCACATCTACACACTACCACAACTTTCCGAAATGAGCGATATGGGAGGTATAAATAAATCAGGGGAGCCACAGGTAGAATATGAGAACACTGTATCAACATCCGTAGTCCAAGACTCTTCAACCTGGTACCAGCAGATATCAGAAATACTAGTGGAACAAATGTAGAAGTCTTCAGCCCACTACTTCTACAAAGTGCTTGATCAGTCAGGCTTTGACGACTATGTGGGCCATTATACAACTAACAGCAACAGCCTGGATGACTAGGCAGTCATCTAGGAAGCATGATCAAAAGTCGGGCTGGTGGGCTTAAAAATATAAGATATATCACATTGGTATATAACAGGTCATCAGGAAGTACTTGCACCAGGCAAAGCCAGAAGAGCTCTTGATCCAAGGGATTCGAGGTAGCCTTCCTTTGTGTGACGATGATAATGATATACAATACCAACAAGTTGATAAGACACATGTGCAATAGTTAGGTTTTATTGCGAAACGTTTCCCCTACGCAGTAGATTTCTTCAGTCGAATACAGAAGATTACATCGTGTTTGCATCTTACTGTTTCAGCTTCCTCCTCTGTATTTGACTGAGGAAGCCTACTGTATAGGCGAAACGTTTCGGAATGAAGATACCTAACTATTGCACATGTGTCTTACTTACCAATCCTCCCTTTCCTTTACTCAAACCTGATTACTTCTCATTCCCCAGGTGCTGTATGATTCTTACAGCTTTAGCGCTTCCCCGTGAATATAACCCTCGTGAGTCTGCAGTAATGGATGGTGTAAAGCATCTAGGTGTGTGTATTCGGCACATTTACTGGTACACTACTCATCAAGGAGCGCTCCATTCCCAGTAGGGCTGTTAGGATATACCTGTAGTTTATCTTAGCGCATCAGCCACTCAAATAAACCATTACTAGCAGCATATGCTCTGCTACACTGCTTCACTTCTCAATTTTATAAGAATCGAACAGTTTGTCAAGAACAGTATTGCAGCAGGGAAGTGAAGGAAGCAGGGAAGTGAAGAACAGCAGTAAAGGGCAGGAATGAAGGTAGCAGCGTAAGATAGGCAAGTGAAGGACAGGAAGTGAAGGTAGCAGCAAGTGAAGGTAGCAGGCAAGTGAAGGAAGGCAATAGGAAGTGAAGGTAGCAGGAAGTGAAGGTAGCAGGAAGTGAAGGTAGCAGGCAAGTGAAGGTAGCAGGAAGTGAAGGTAGCAGGAAGTGAAGGTAGCAGGGAAGTGAAGGTAGCAGGCAAGTGAAGGAAGCAGGAAGTGAAGGTAGCAGGCAAGTGAAGGTGCAGCAAGTGAAGGTCAGGCAAGTGAAGTAGCAGGAAGTGAAGGAAGCAGGGAAGTGAAGGTAGCAGGCAAGTGAAGGTAGCAGGCAAGTGAAGGTAGCAGGGAAGTGAAGGAAGCAGGGAAGTGAAGGTAGCAGGGAAGTGAAGGTAGCAGGCAAGTGAAGGAAGCAGGGAAGTGAAGGTAGCAGGCAAGTGAAGGTAGCAGGGAAGTGAAGGTAGCAGGCAAGTGAAGGTAGCAGGCAAGTGAAGTAGCAGGAAGTGAAGGAAGCAGGGAAGTGAAGGTAGCAGGCAAGTGAAGGTAGCAGGGAAGTGAAGGAAGCAGGGAAGTGAAGGAAGCAGGGAAGTGAAGGTAGCAGGCAAGTGAAGGTAGCAGGCAAGTGAAGGAAGCAGGGAAGTGAAGGAAGCAGGGAAGTGAAGGAAGCAGGGAAGTGAGGGAAGCAGGGACGTGAAGGAAGAAGGGAAGTGAGGGTAGCAGGGAAGTGAAGGAAGCAGGGAAGTGAAGGAAGCAGGGAAGTGAAGGAAGCAGGGAAGTGAAGGAAGCAGGGAAGTGAAGGTAGCAGGGAAGTGAAGGTAGCAGGGAAGTGAAGGTAGCAAGCAAGTGAAGGTAGCAGGCAAGTGAAGGAAGCAGGGAAGTGAAGGAAGCAGGGAAGTGAAGGAAGCAGGGAAGTGAAGGAAGCAGGGAAGTGAAGGAAGCAGGGACGTGAAGGAAGAATGGAAGTGAGGGTAGCAGGGAAGTGAAGGAAGCAGGGAAGTGAAGGAAGCAGGCAAGTGAAGGTAGCAGGGAAGTGAAGGTAGCAGGCAAGTGAAGGTAGCAGGCAAGTGAGGGAAGCAGGGACGTGAAGGAAGAAGGAAGTGAGGGAGCAGGAAGTGAAGGTAGAGGCAAGTGAAGGTAGCAGGAAGTGAAGGTAGCAGGCAAGTGAAGGTGAGGCAAGTGAAGGTAGCAGGCAAGTGAAGGTAGCAGGAAGTGAAGGTAGCAGGAAGTGAAGGTAGCAGGCAAGTGAAGGTAGCAGGCAAGTGAAGGTAGCAGGCAAGTGAAGGTAGCAGGCAAGTGAAGGTAGCAGGCAAGTGAAGGTAGCAGGAAGTGAAGGTAGCAGGCAAGTGAAGGTAGCAGGGAAGTGAAGGTAGCAGGGAAGTGAAGGTAGCAGGCAAGTGAAGGTAGCAGGCAAGTGAAGGTAGCAGGAAGTGAAGGTAGCAGGGAAGTGAAGGTAGCAGGCAAGTGAAGGTAGCAGGCAAGTGAAGGTAGCAGGCAAGTGAAGGTAGCAGGAAGTGAGGTAGCAGGCAAGTGAAGGTAGCAGGAAGTAGAGGAGTGAGGACGAAGTGAAGGTAGCAGGAAGTGAAGGTAGCAGGGAAGTGAAGGTAAGAGAGGGAAGTGAAGGTAGCAGGGAAGTGAAGGTAGCAGGGAAGTGAAGGTAGCAGGAAGTGAAGAGTAGCAGGCAAGTGAAGAGTAGCAGGGAAGTGAAGGTAGCAGGAAGTGAAGGTAGCAGGGAAGTGAGGGTAGCAGGGAAGTGAGGGTAGCAGGGAAGTGAGGGTAGCAGGCAAGTGAAGGTAGCAGGGAAGTGAAGGTAGCAGGCAAGTGAAGGTAGCAGGGAAGTGAAGGTAGCAGGAAGTGAAGGTAGCAGGCAAGTGAAGGTAGCAGGGAAGTGAAGGTAGCAGGCAAGTGAAGGTAGCAGGGAAGTGAGGGTAGCAGGGAAGTGAGGGTAGCAGGGAAGTGAGGGTAGCAGGCAAGTGAAGGTAGCAGGGAAGTGAAGGTAGCAGGCAAGTGAAGGTAGCAGGGAAGTGAGGGTAGCAGGGAAGTGAAGGTAGCAGGGAAGTGAAGGTAGCAGGGAAGTGAGGGTAGCAGGGAAGGAAGTAGCAGAAGTAGAGGGAAGTGAGGGTAGCAGGAAGTGAAGGTAGCAGGCAAGTGAAGGTAGCAGGAAGTGAAGGTAGCAGGAAGTGAAGGTAGCAGGCAAGTGAAGGTAGCAGGCAAGTGAAGGTAGCAGGCAAGTGAGGGTAGCAGGGAAGTGAGGGTAGCAGGGACGTGAAGGTAGCAGGGAAGTGACGGTAGCAGAGACGTGAAGGTAGCAGGGAAGTGACGGTAGCAGAGACGTGAAGGTAGCAGGGAAGTGACGGTAGCAGAGACGTGAAGGTAGCAGGGAAGTGACGGTAGCAGAGACGTGAAGGTAGCAGGGAAGTGAAGATTTCAGGGGAGAATCTTAGGAAGAGAGATGATGGTTAAAGTTGATTTCTCAACTTTAACCATCAACAGCAACAGCTATAATGGGAGGAGAGGTGAGGAGGGAGAGGGAGAGAGGAGAGAATACATCTGAGAGAGAGGGGAGCAGATTTAATTTTTATTAGTTATTTTCTCTTTTTTTCTTCCCCGGATAAATACTTTTCATATACTTTCTGTTATGACAGTGTATTATGAAGCTTACAATAACTAGCGAATTTAGCGCTAACATTTCTCAACTTCGTTCCTAATAATGGTCTTTGTTAATGCAATTTTTCTTGTTTTATAGATAATATTTCAGTTACGTCTTACAACAGGTTCAGCTCAGCCCAAAAGTTAAACATTTTCATACTAGAAGGCAGCTCAGAATTATTCTGGTCTGGGGACCGGGCCCCCAAAGGCCCGGTCCCAAGACCAGACCTCCCTGTTGGCGGCCTGATTAGTAAGGCTGTTAGTATTCGCTTCACGCACTCTGACGCAAGCAGCACAGGTGGTGGCACCCGCAGCAAGTGTTGGCAGAAGTGCCAGGTATGAGTGTCAGGGGCCCAACAACACCTGGAGGGCCAAGTCGGCACGTCGAGAATCAATTGTTTTGTTCATTTTTCTTGGAGCTCCGGCCAGCCAGCTCAGCTGCAAGACAACCACAGCACATGTGGTCCAGACAGGCGACGGATGGCACGGGAACAGTAGTAACCAAGACAAGAACAGTGCCACATACTATCAGGAAATAATATACGAGGTTGCACTAACAGTAACAATAGCAGAATAAACATCACAGTAACAACATGAGGATTATCGGCCGCAACATCACCAGGAGATTACTATGATTACGATAATGAGTGTCGCATCATCGTCTTCATGAGAAGAATCACAGATGTCAGTGTCAGAAGCACAGTAATGGATTAACGTGCAACGCTCACCTGCATCACGCAGCAACATGATAAACACCAGTCCAGCAAGAAGCAAAGAAGTGTGTGTAGTTTAAGTGAATGTAGCGCCATGACTCTCAACACTTCATTCAGGGAGGGAGAGAGGGGGTGTTGGGGTGCTGCTGATAATACTCGTGACCTACATTATCATGAACTTGGCCGACATCGCTACTAGTGGATAGGGGCGAGGAGGGAAGAACGTGGGGGCGAAGAGGGGAGATGCGGAGAGGAGGGGAAGAGCATGGAGGCGAGAGGGGGATGTGGAGAGGAGGGGAAGATCATGGAGGCGAGAGGGGGATGTGGAGAGGAGGGGAAGATCATGGAGGCGAGAGGGGGATGTGGAGAGGAGAGGGAATGGGGTGGGAAGGGAAAGTAAGTGAATGAGGAAGGTAAGGAGGTGCGTCCTTATCTACATAGTTGAGAGGTAGTGGATGGTGTGCGGGTGTTGGTTGATGAATCGTTTAATAAGCATGTTTGATAGAAGTATCTATCATCAGAGGCCAGTAAGAGGATGCAAGTGAGTGTACTTGCGCTTAGTTGTGTTTCTAGGGGTTGAGTCATGCCTCCTGGCCCCGCTTTTCATTTTTTTATGAATTGGCTTTACGCATGTCTGGCGTCCAAGGTACAATCATATAGTGAAAGTGAGAGAGAGAGGAGGAGAAAGTGAGGTCGAGTGGGACCCGTTATGCTAGAAGTAATACATTATCACATTCCTGAGCGCTGTATGACCCCTGTGGTTTAGCGCTTCTATTTGATTATAATAATATCACATTCCTGCTTGTTCATCAGACATTAGTTTGTAAAAGATCAACGAAGAGTAATGTCAGACGACTAACGTATACAGTTACAGAAAGCAACGATGCAAATGTAACCAAGATCAGGATTAGCAGATGTTTTAAAAAAAAATCAGGCCAATGATAGAACTCTTCAAGGTGGCTCTGCTCCCTCCCTAACTAATGAGAGCTGCCAAAACTTGCTTCAAAATAACTTAGACTGGCTACAGATTAATGCAAACTAAAAAAAAAAAAAACATGGAAGGAGTAAGAAGACCAGAGAAAACAATGTAATAGCGAGAACATCACATACAACCTGTTACCAGAAACAAACTAATCAAATAAAGTAAACGGTATGTGACAATCACTTAAATATATTAATGACATTCAAGAATCTAAATATTTTCGATCAGGTCTCGAAAAGTTGGTGCCCACCAAAGATAATGTTCAAAAATTTGCCAGAAGGTTGACACCAGTGATAGGAAATATAAGTTACAAAGAAATGGAACTCACAACGTTGGAATGGAAAAAAGGGAGATATGATCACGCTATACAAAATACCTGAATTGCACAAGGTAGATAACGACAATTTTGAGCAAGGGGAACCAGAACGAGGAGAGAGCAGAAAATTGACTAACCAGATGTTCACAGATACACCAGGAAATTTTTTTAAAATCTCTAAGCAGTAGACCAATAAACTACAGAGTGAAACCTTGAACATCGAAAAAATAATCAGTTTCTAAAAAAAAAATAAGGTAAATCCAGGTAAAGTCAGCGATCTTAAAGTTGAGGGACGGGCCCAGGAGCTGAAGCGCATATGCGCACATACATGCACACTTAAATTTTATGGTGTACATAATACCCGTATTGGGCATGTTTAATTTATCACTAACACAGTATCCATATTGGGCAAGATTCATTTAAAACCAACTGACCGCTTTTTTTTGTGACAGCACACTCACATTTCCAGCATTGTCTGCCTTTGCCTTTCAGAATTCGCATTCGCCCTTACTCTTTGTTTATACAATCTTGGGTTATGGAAATGCATAACAACATGTGTGGCACGCACACAGCGACGGCAAGAATCCTGTGGGCGGCGCAGAGGATTTTAAATTTCACGGTTGTTGCTTATTTAATTTGGCGAATGGGATTTATAAAAAGGTTCTCGGTAGCCTGACGCAATTTGATGCACTGGCAGGTCATCAGTTTTTGTGCTGTTGTAATTAAGATGTGCGCGCGTGCGTGTATGTTTTTGTTTTCTCACCTATTTAGCGGCGACCGTATTCGATGCCGCTCTAGAAAGTGATCTGTGATTTCGCAATGCTACTACTATCGTAGGCACAGCGCTTGCTTACCTGGACAAGTATCTTCACCAGGTGCCAGATCAACAAGGCTGTGATGGATATGGGGGGCAGCGAGCCACCGGCAGCAACAGTCTGGTTAACCAGGCAAGCACCAGACGATATAGCTACAGTATATTTGAGACCATTCACTGAGTCCGTCCTTGTGTGCTTGCGGGGTTCAAGTTTCACCTCTTAACCCCTCCGCATAAGCTACTTCGACCAGTATTATTGGCTTTTCACCTCTTGAAACTGTATATTGAAATTACCACCACTGCTTCATCAACCATCTCATTCCAATTTTCTACCACTGAGAATAAGTACTTCTTAATATCATTATGACTCATTTGTGGCTTCATTGTCCACCTTTGTCCCTGATTCTTCTAATTTATTGTCTATCCTTATTTGCCCTAGCAGTTATTCGTAAAATTTGCGTACACAGTAATCATGTGCCTAGTCCTCTCCGCTAAGGTCGTCAGGTTGAATTCAGTATCTTGACAGTCTGGTTGAAATCTTCGGATCTTTTTTTTTTTTCAAGTGTCTGTACATGCTTGATCAGGTGATGGGTCTGATATATGTCGTATATAAAACTTTGAACAATTTTATTTCCTCAATCTTGTTTTGAAGTTTGTTTATTGCTGCTAAAATTAAAAGCTTAATATGTACCCTAACGATACATTTGGTGTGGTATTGATACTAAGATTATTTTTGTTTAGCGCTATTTTCAGCTTCTCACGTGCTACGCTGCATTGTCTAAGCTCCTCCCTGCCCTCTCTAATTTGCAAAGCTATGTATTTATTCGGACTGATCTCCAGCAGCCATTTGTTGGAACAGGTCTTCATTTTTTGTTTCCACATCTACCAGTCATCTGGAACACTGTATACAAAACTCAAGAGGATTGTCAAATAGTACGAAAGGAACACGTGAAAGACTTGGGAATAATTATATCAGCTGACCTTTCTTTCAAAGAACACAATAAGATAAAGGTTACGACAGCCAGGAGGATGACTGGGTGGGTTATAAGAATCTTCAAAACAAGGGAAATAATGCCAGTGGTGACACTTTTCACATCACTAACACTCCCTCACTTGGAATATTGCTCAGTGTGGACGGCCCCTTTCAGGGCAGGAGAAATATCAGAGCTGGAACAGATACAGAGATCGTTTACGGCCCGCATAGTCAGTAAAGCATGTGAATTGCTGGGAATGCCTTAGTCTTAAATATTTACTCACTGGAGAGGAGAGAGAGATACACGATAATATATATCTGGAAAGTACTCGAGGGCCTGGTCCAAAATCTGCACACTGCCACAACAACACGAAAATTTGGAATTCATTACCTGTCATTGCCAAAGAAACCCTGCCTTTACCCCAATTCTAAACGATGCTAAAAAACCACCTTCTCACCCAAACCTAAGTGCTCAATATCAAACATTCTCAACAAAGTAGAATAATCACTTACTGTAAAAACCTGACTAATCACTTAAATGTAAAAACCTGTTATGAATAATATATACTAAGCTAACTATTTCCATAACATTTACATTATAATGACCACGTAAACTGTAACTGCAATGCAATTAATTGTTTTAAATTGTTATCTCACTCAATTAATTGCATTGCTACACTAAATTGATATGTTTTAAATTGTTATCTCACTCAATTAGTTGCATTGCTACAACTAATTGATATGTTCAACTTATAATCAAACTTTATAACTTAGATACGCAATTATACTTATTTTATAAATTATCAACCATAACTTTTTACCATGTAGTCTATAAGTAGTCCTAAGAATGCCCGCAATGCACAGCATATTAGGGACTTTTGGCATGTACATCTCATCAACAACTATGTATCTTGTCTACCCAACCATGTATCATTGTACCATGTCTCAATAAAGTATTATTATTATTATTATTATTATACTGGAGCGATATGGAAGGAAGTGCAGAATAAACCCAGAGAAAAGCCAGGGGATTGGTGGGCACAGTAAGGGAACATCAACAATATCTGTGGCCCTAGATTATTCAACATCTTACAAGAAGATATCAGAAACACTGCAGGAACAAGTGTAGAAGTCTTCAAGAGGAAGCTCGACAAGTATCTTCACCAGGTGCCAGATCAACCAGGCTGTGATGGATATGTGGGGCGGTGGGCCTCCAGCAGCAACAGGCTGGTTGTACTAACGTAGGTAGAATTACCGACAATATGTTAGGTAAAAGGACAAGTGCAACTAATGTGACATTTTTATTGTGGCAACGTTTCGCTCTCCAGGAGCTTTGTCAAGCCGTTACAAACAATACATGGACACAGAGGGTGTGTATACATGCTCAGAGTGAGGTGTAATACATGTGGTAGAAAAGTCTACTTGTACATGAGTAAAAAGTTTTAATAACCTTTTTACTCGACTTTTTCCACATGTATTACTAGTACCACCACCACTAATATTACAACTATTACACCTCACTAAGCCTATATATACTTTCTATGTCCATTTATTGTTTGTAACGGCTTGACAAAGCTCCTGGAGAGCGAAACGTTGCCACAATAAAAATGTCACATTAGTTGCACTTGTGTCCTTTTACCTAACAGACTGGTTGACCAGGCTAGCACCAGATGAGCCTGGCTTATGGCCGGGCTCCGGTAGTAAAAAAAAAAACGAAACTCATCAAAGGTATCCTTTCTTATTCCTCTTATTAATTTTACACCATCAAAAACACAAAACACTCAACCCCTTTCTGTATATTATGTATTGAACAGTAGCGGTCATAATACTGAATACTGATTTGTTTTTTTTCTGTAATTCTGCTCTTAGCTCTCGCTTATCCCGATATTTTACCCGTCACTACATATCGTCTGGCTTTGAGGTGGTACTCACTGATCCACTGGGCACTTCACATCAGCTCTCGTTCTTTTAGTTCGAAGATTAATCTCTGGTGGGGTATTATGTCGAATGTTTCATTGAAGTCCACTGAGAGATTATGTGGGTGAAGGTGTGGGTGTTAGGAGGGATGAGTGGTAAGGCGAGTGGTTGATCAGGAAAGTACCAGACAAACCTGGCCCAAGGTCGGGCTGCTAGAGTTGGAAGGCTCTCGAAACCCTTCAGAGGTAAAAGTATATCAAAGACATTGGGGGTTAGGGAGGTGCGAGCGTTGGGGGACCAGGGTGCTGGGAGGGGGTGAAGGTATTGGGGGGATGGGGTGCGGGAGAGAGTGAGAGTCAAGAGTGACGTAAGAAGGACGACCCAGTGAACTTGACCTTGTGACACCCCTCACACCCTGCCCTGCTCCAGTGACCTAGTACAGGTGAACTTTCTCCATCTCTACCTGTCTCTCCATTCATCCATCTGTCTCACTACCTGTCTTCTAAACTTCTATTGTCTACCTGTCCTTTCATCCCTGTCTTTTTTCTTTTTAATTTTAACAATAAAAGATACAATTTTTTTTCAAGATCTGTCACGCTACCTCAGCATATTTCAAACCATGGTACTAGTAATACCTTTTTCAGTGTTTATTTACAAGCGTAAACTTCATTTAACATTAAGCAATGGACACAGTGTACAGAGTTATGCTGGAGTTATGTTTCTGTTGAAAACGGCACAGCCAGTGCGATTAATAGATGCCAGTCTTGTGGAATATGATTGAGCTCTTTGTTCCTAATCTGTACTCGGCCATAACTTATTGAAGTGAAAGATATGGGAGAAAGTGTAAAACAGACACGGTAAAAAGCATGCATGTCATGAGTAAGTATAATTAAAAAAACGCTGTTAACATCTGGGGTCCGAGACTCTTCAGTCTCTTAGCAGCAGAAATAAAATAAATATTGCCGTATCAAAGGTAGAAGTCACCAAGAGAAAACTGGACCACTTTCCCCTGCAAATTCCTGATTAACTAGCCGGTGATGTGTGTGGGCCTGCGATCCGGCAGCACAAACTGTCTGGTTGACCAGACCATCAACAAAGTCTGGCCTGAAGCAAGGTTGCGAGGGTAGAACCCTCGAAACCGGCCACAGGCATATCTGTAGTGATATCGAAAAGTGCTACAAAACATCTTTTTTTAAACTGTTTACTTTCTTGCAAGTCATGAAAATAAAGCATTTTCTATTTTTTTGTAAACACAAGCATTAGGATCAGAGTATTTTGTCCTTGTTCATGTACAGTGTTATATATATTTTGACTAAAGATCTTAATTTTTTTTGAGTAGCATTCATCAAAATTCACAGTAGCTGTTGAGTACAAAAATATTGGGTAATCCGGCCAGGAAAACGTCACCACTGCCTGCCTGCATCTCCTCCCTTTATCACCCTTCTCTCTCACTTATTCCCTGGCCTCTTTCCTTATTTCTATAAGCGGTTTTTTTTTGTGCGTTTTCGTCCTCGACGTTGAGAAGAATGTGAGAGGGTCGGAGGAGGAGGAGTGCTGGATCAAGGGTAGGCAGTTGCTGAGCATCTCTTCGCCTTCCATACCTCCTGCCCCACAGCCTGTGCACATGATTAGCGGCTTTTTTTCTGATATACACTAGCTGTCAACCCAACGCTGTCACACCAATGTTTAAAACGTACTAATTATAATTATACTATTAATATTATTATTATATTCCCCTCCTCTCTCTTACGAGAGAGGGGAGGGGGTCAGTTGGGGGGGTCTCAGGCACTAACCATGACACTGACCCACTAACATGGTGCTCTTGGCACCCTTTACCACCACTCATGTCTCCGTTTCCAAAACCCCTGCCCTCACCTGGTACTCTAGCACGGCTCTGAGGGAAAGGGGAGAGACATATTTCCCCTTTGCTTATGTCATTAATAATATAACAGAAGTATGAATAAAGGAAGGAAAGTATGCGTCCCCTTCTCTTATTGCCTGCCACTGGAAATGACTGGACAAGGTTGCTGTGTTGTGTTTGCAGGAAGAAGCAGCCTTTCACTTCCCACACGTTCATGGCGTTGTGTTTTGTGAATTTTAATGATAGTGGTGAAGAATTTAGTGTTAATAGTGATGATTGTGATATTAGTGGTTGTGGTGATAGTCGTAACGGTTTTAGTGAAATTAGTAAATGTAATGGTAGTGTCGGGGCTGCTGCTGTTAGTTATATTATTGGAGATGGCACTGGTAATAATGAATATGATAATGACAATGATGGAGGGTAGTAATACTAGTGATAGTAGCGGTGATGCTGGTTGGCTCTTAAGGTTGTGTTGGTACTGGTGGTGATGATAGTAGTGATAGTGATGATGTGTGGCCTTGGTGATAGTGAGGGGGTTGAGGTGCTGGCTGCTCCTCTCGGTACTCGTCACCCCCCCCCCCCAACCTCCCTCCTATTCATACCAGTGTGTAAAGAACACGGAAAGGTCACGGGTCAAAGTTGGTGGATGGACTTCTCCAAATCTAGTTTTACGATGCTCTTGCGTAACCCTTACCTATACATTTTGTAGTAACCACTTCGGTTAAATTTCTGACTTGATCTAATAAATTCAAACTTTGTACATATACCATATATATATATATCGAACACAAGTACTCAGACGCCTGTTGTATCTGGTCGTTCAAGATACTAGCTTAAAATGCAGTCAGTAGAACAATCTAATGAGGAATAAAATATGTACTGGATGTTAGAGTTCCTACCACCAAAACTTATGTACAATTATTTTGTACTGTATACAACGGTTACGAACGAATAACCATGATATGAATAAAATTTGAAAAGAGAAAGCATTAGTATGAGAACTATCTTCCATATCCTAAACACCCATACAGAGGACAGATTGTAGTATTGTGTTAACCACCTCGAGGCTCGTGAGGGTCTGAGTGTCCAGAGTGCCCCTACAAGCGAGGTGGCTGTCCCTGAGCTGTTTCTCCCTCACCCTGAGCAAACAGAACATCCAGCACAATTGGCAGTCATCCTGTATTGCAATAGTATCAGTGAGAGCAAGCAATGAACCACTGTGCTTTAAAGTTGGCTCATAGTGACAAGCAGGAATGTCGTTACATGTACGTTGTATACAATATTTACACTCGGCACACACCAGCTAGGTGTTTTACCTTGATCCGAGAACATACGGTGGTGTGGGTGCCTCTAAGCTAATTTCATTCTACTCCCCGTTTGGCGTACTAACCTCCACGAGCAGTATTTTATATTATTGTAACCACGAACGAGTGGGGCCAAAACAACATGGGTTCGAATCCTCGGCTAGTCGCAGTGTTGCTATTGATTCAATACCACTCGTTTGTGGTTACAATAATATAAAATACTGCTCGTGGAGGCTAGTACACCAAACGGGGAGTAGAATGAAATTAGCTCATAGGCACCCACACCACCGTATGTTCTCGGATCAAGGTAAAACACCTAGCTCTGCTGGGTGCTTGGTTATTGTAGGACTGCGTGGTCTTGTGGGCTAGAGCGTCATGTGTGATTTTCGCTCACCATGAGGCGGGCCAAAACGACATGGGTTCGAATCCTCGGCTAGTCGCAGTGTTATTTATTATATATATATATATATATATATGCAAAAAGATCACAGTAATCAGGTGATATCAGAATATGCAAGACAACCACTATGAAAAATAGAGAATTCCAAGCGCTTTCATGACTACTCACATTATCAAGGAACTATAAAAGGAAACATGACAAGAGGACTTATATAAGGGGCAAGACTACACCTCACAGTCACATCACACTAACAAAGACTACACCTCACAGTAGCGTAACATCTCACGACTCTGTGAAGAGGAAAACAAGAAAGGACCTGAAACTCTTCCCAAGAATTAAGATTAGTCAATTTATCATTAAATTCTTCCCAAATTTTATTAATTATAAAAGAATCAATTTATATAAACCAAAGAAATATTCATATTATTTTCAAAACTGCTTTTAATGAAACATGAGAGGAATATAATAGAATCATGTTTCATTAAAAGCAGTTTTGAAAATAATATGAATATTTCTTTTGGTTTATATAAATTGATTCTTTATAATTAATAAAATTTGGGAAGAATTAATGATAAATTGGACTAATCTAATTTCTTGGGAAGTTTCAGGTCCTTTCTGTTTCCTCTTCACAGAGTCGTGAATGTTACGTACTGTGAGGTGTAGTCTTTGTTAGTGTGTGACTGTGAGGTGTAGTCTTGCCCTTATATAAGTCCTCTTGTCATGTTTCCTATAGTTCCTTGATAATGTGAGTAGTCACGAAGCGTTGGAATTCCTCTATTTTTCATAGTGGTTGTCTTCATATATATATATATATATATATATATATATATATATATATATATATATATATATATATATATATATATATGCAACACATGAAGAGGTTAATAACATTATCAAGAGGAGCCTCACAACAGCCGGATGCCCAGCAGTAAGGGAACCACCCCAACTATGCAGATCTGATGGCAACCAAAAGCGTCCAGATGGTATCACCCTTCAAGCCTGGACAGACGGCAAGCAGGTGGTGTGGGACTACACATGTGCATCTACCTTGGCTGATACCTATCTCCAGTACACCAGGGAGGAAGGAGGGCTGCTGCCACCTTCAGGGAGTCCCAGAAGTCGAGAAATATGGAGAACTTGCCCATCATTATATGTTTGTTCCCATAGGCTCAGAGACCCTTGGCTCATGGGGAAAGAGTGCATCTAAGTTCCTCAAGGAGCTGGGCAAAAGACTCAACAGGGTAACTAGGGATCCCAGGGCAGCTAGTTTTCTGTTCCAGCGACTCAGCGCTGCTGTTCAGAGGGGTAATGCATGCTGTATTCTGGGCACGCGCACCAGCTCGGAAGAGCTGGATGAGATTTTCGCATTATAATCAGTGACAAAGATGTAACAATATGTACTAGACATGTATCTCTCACCTCGTGTACTGTATATGCCATCTTTATATCAACAATGTATCTCTC
The DNA here is from genome assembly GCA_009830355.1 of Cherax destructor. Lineage (NCBI taxonomy): Eukaryota > Metazoa > Arthropoda > Malacostraca > Decapoda > Parastacidae > Cherax > Cherax destructor. The sequence goes on from WNWK01000151.1 coordinate 429,195, forward strand.
AAATCTTTTGTACCATATTATGTAATATATATATATATATATATATATATATATATATATATATATATATATATATATATAGTGTGTGTGTGTGTAATACACATTGTAATGAATTTTAATAATTTACACCAAACATATATTATTTCAATTATCTAAAAGAAGTACACAACTTAAGTGTTTTCCTTGGGGGGGGGGAGAAGACGAGTCCTTTGAGGTGCGTCAGATACCTTGCTACGTTCTCGTCGCCAGTGTCAGAGAAGATAACATTTTCTGTCCATGTCTGGCAGTTAGATTTTTTTTCCTCGTAATATGTGAATGCTGTTGAATATTTTTTTTTTTTTTTTTTTTTTTTTGAGGGAGTTATATTTTGCGGCAGTGTTTATTAATTAGTAAATTTAAAAACACATGAGTGCCTTCGTCTTCACTTGACAGAATTAATTAATTTTGTTGATACTGTAAATATTACATGCCAGTGCTGGCACAGGAGAGAGAGAGAGAGAGAGAGAGAGAGAGAGAGAGAGAGAGAGAGAGAAGAGACAGAGACAGAGACAGAGACAGAGACAAAGACAAAGTACATAACCACAATGTGTGGTTGTGTACTTGGCCTCACTAAGATAGGATAAACCGTGTTTACCGGGAGGTTAGGAAATCCTTGTCATAACTTTACCCATATTAATTTTCTTTCAGTGGAACTTAAGATTGTTTAAATGCATTCGAGTGCTAAACTTGGCAGGTTAATTTGCGTTCCTCTTAGATTAGTGTATTTCAATTTGCTTCGGATAAAAATGGCGCTTACGTTGGACTGTGTGCTGCTAGCACCAATAGCCAAACTGATCAACAATTCAACTTGTAGTCATTTTTGCATTCATTAGCACTTATGTATCCGGCTTTAATTCGTGAAGGTAATATTATCGTTTTAACTGCAGGTGTGTGTTGGGAAGACTTGTTTGTCCGCGGGTGCAAATACTAAGTCTTGATTTTTTAGCGAAAATACATATATTACCACACTTTTAATAGAAATTGATGCTGCAATAGAATTGTCTGAGAAAAGTAAGCGTAATTTTAATTTTTAGGAAGCAGGCATATTTAAAAAAAAAAAATTTTTGTGTGTCTAGTATTGGGCAGTGTTGTTGGTGTGGTGCACCTCTATTTTTAAGTAATGTTTGGGAGTGAGTAGGACCTCCCTCGGCAGTATGACTACTGCAGCGATCCTCTGCTGTGAGTAGATGAAACACTATCCTAATAGCTACAACCCCAGTACTGTCTCCTTGGGAAGGAAAGAGGGGAAAGTGATCTTGAACCTTTTTCATATAGTATTTACCAATAATGGATACATCCGCAACGTCTTTACTAAAATGAATACATCCACAATGTGCTGCTGCTTTATTCTGTATGATGGTTACATAGTGGGAACAAAAGGTTACCATGTTTCCCTGTCATATTCCATCACGTTAGGATGGATTACATAGTGTTGAAAGTCTCTCAGCCTTAACAGAGACACTTCAGTCGAACAGTGAGGATATCAAGGGTTTCGTTCTAGCAAAGCTGGAGTTACTATTACTTGGGAATTACCATCTCTCAAAATACTTTATCACATATAAGACAGAAGGGGCGACAGAAATTCTATATAAGGAGGGGAGGGGGGGGGAGAGAGAGAGAACGTTGATAAAATAATATGCGGTTTATGGCATTTTGTTGAGAAAGACGTTTCGTCCATTAGGCATTTTATTGATTAATGAAAACAATTGATTAATCAAAAACAATAACAAACTGCTTACTGTGTCTTATTAAGATACTTATGGTTATGTTGTAAGAATGATACACAACTTACGTGGGTGTGACTCTAGCTGATCTAACCTTTTAATCTTAGTAGATTAATGCAGTTGGTGTCTCCTGCCTCTTGAGCTCTCTCATATCTGAATATAAATCCTTGTTCACTACACCCACAATAATGAAAAAGCTTTCCAGTGTGCTCGCGGCTTATCTAAACGATAATCTTGGAGTCATCGACTACATTTCCTCCCGGCTCGGTCCTAGACCAGGCCTCCGTGTTCACTACATGATCACAAACTGTTGATGCTTGTTACACGCCAGTCTTACGTAAACGCCGCATCCCTTCGGTGTTTACTCAGCGATGCCTCTTCACTGATTCAAACTGCAGGGGGCTTTTAGTCTTCAGGAAAACGTATACTGTATATTTAACTGCAACAAACGAAATATGGAGATCTGGGTAACGTTTAAATATGACCCGAAAGAACATGTCGCAAGGTGTGGTCGTTGGGACTCGTTAGCTGCTTTCTTGGCTCGCTGTTTCCCACTGGCTGCCTCTTTCTTTAACTGGCTACTTGGTTGACTTTTGTGGCTGAGCGATTAACCGGCTGGCTGGCTTATTTCCTGGATGGTTGGCGGTCTGTATCCAATTCCAAATGAAATGTCTTGAACAAATAATAAATGACTGTAGGTGACTAAACAGTGAAGGCACAGCTACACCCACTCGCTTCTGCTGTGACTAATTAAGCAGATTAGGCACCCCGTTTCGTATTCCCGTTGATTATATTAACAGACACAAGGATAACCAGAGGTTGTTGACGGGGGATGGAGAGTCAGTGACCCACATCGGAATTGTATTTAAGCTCTCTAAAATAGATACACTTCATGTAAACACAAGGTTAAATTTACATAAGTTTCTGGTCAGATTTATGTAAATATCAGGAAAACTAATTTTTTAACACACCGGTCGTCTCTACCAAGTTAGGATAACCACAAGAAATACTACGAAATGTTAAGAAATTTTATGTAAATGCCAGGTAAGCTTTAAATAATGCCAGGCAAGGTTTATAAACAAGTAAATTCTTAGGACATACGCTAAGCTTAGGTAAACAATATGTAAACCCTCGGGTAAACTAAACACAGTTAACCAAGTAATGTTTGTAATCAGGTAAACTGTAGAGAAGAGGTAATCTTTATGTAAACATTATTAAGAAAGTAAACTGATAAAAATGGCAGGTAAACTTTATTTATGTAGATAAATGGTTCAGAGAACCAACAAGTTGATAAGTTACGACACATGTGCAACACTTTGGTATCTTTATTGTGGAAACGTTGCACCACACAGTGGCTTCATTAGTCCAATATAAAGAAGAATTGTGAAGATCAGAAGCAGGTTGAGGTAATCAGTCCCTCAGCCTGATTTCATCAAACTCCTTCTGGTCTCCACAATTCTTCTTTGTATTGGACTGATAAAGTGTTGCACATGTGCCTAATTTATCAAATTTTATGTAAACAAAAGACAGACTAAGAAAACGTCGTGGAAATAATTTGATAAATGCTAAATAAAATGAAAGAATTAAAGGCCCAGTAAATTCCTATGTGAGAAAGTAAATTTTAGTATAAAATCTAAATAAATTACTAGATTCGAAGGTAATTTTCGGAGGATGTAATAATACACTTAAGATAACGTAAGTAAGTTTTGTAAGGTAGACCTGAGAGGTAGTGTCTCCCGGCTGCTCTCAGTAGAACACTGCTGAGAGGAAATACCTGGGTGGTGGGGGTCAAGTCAAGGTAAGGAGAGGAAGGACCGCGAGGGATGGGGAGAAGGAGACAGAGGGAGATAGGAATACCTAAAGGACGTTTCCTTGGGTCAGTGCCCCCGAGGCCCGTTCCCAGACCAGACCTCCTGGAGGATCAAGGCCTGATCAGCCAGGTTGTTATTGCTGGCCACACGCAGTTCAACGTACGAACCACAGCCTGGCTGGTCAGGCACTTATCTGAGGAACTTGTCCAGTTTCCTCTTGAAGATCACCAGAGGTTTGTTGGTAATTCCCCATATTCGCAGAGGTATTTTGCACTGTCTGCCAAATCTCCTGTTGTCATACGGAGTGATTTCAGTGTTCAGGTTTGGAACCAGACCCTCCAGTAATTTTCAGGTGTATATTATGCATCTTTCTCGCCTACGCTTCAATAAATACAGCTGACGATATTTCAAGTGTTCCCAGTAGTTCAGATGCTAGATTGAGTGTATTCGAGCAGTGAAATTTCTGTGTACACTTTCCAGCTCATCAGTCTCGCCCGCCTTGAGGGGAACCGTCGGTATACAGTAGTATTCCAGCCTGGAGAGAACAAGACACTTGAAGAGTATCAATTCAACAATTGAAACTTGTCCTCGTTAATCATATTGTTGTCAAAGGCACACAGTAAGACTTGATTTATATATGCCAGAAGTTTCGCTCTGTCTTCCACGGATGCCACTCATAATTTTGGTGTCATTAGCAATGTATGTCAGTGTTATGATTTATGTCCTAGTCATTGACGGATACAAGACAGAGGAAGAAAGAGAAAAAGAGTCAGAGAAAGAGCGAGAGAGGGAGAAAGAAAAAGGGAGAAAAAGAGCAAGAGGGGAGAGGAACTGAGTGTTGGGCAAGGAAGAGAGGTGGTGGGGGAGAATAATAGTAGCAGAAAAAAAATACTGAATACTGAAATAGGGTAAGTGAATAATATTGCGTGGAGAGGAGGAAGGAGAGGCGAAACTGGAGGGGGAGAACGAGGAAACTGTGGAGAGGAAAAAGATAAGTAGAGAGAATGGCATTGGAAGAAAATGATCATGTCGAATATGACCGTGGAGTGACAACCTCCTATGGTAGACATAAAACTGTAACAAGTAAAGTAAGGCAATAGATATTTAAATTTCTGAGAAACAGATCACAATGAATAAAGGTAATTTTACTCTTAATAATTCATGTTAAGCTCTAAACTCGTGTGGGTTTAGCGCAAGACGTGGTGGATGGAGGCTTGATCCTCCGTCTCCTAAGAGCGAGACAGACGCGCTTCCTATTTGTACTCGCCTATATGTCGAATAAAGATAAACAGAGTAAAATATATTGTGAGCCGTGCCATTATTGGATGGCACGGCTGTGGCACCTCTCTGAAAGCAGACAAAACTGAACCACATCATCGTGTGCTCTTTTAAAAACAATACTCGAATCAAATTAAGGACGAAAGTTACCTCTGTAGAAGACACAAAATGTACAAATATCATTATATAGTCTTGCAGTGGGCAAAGCAAGCAACTTGGTGTATAACTGGAGATAAGTTCCAGCTGCTTCGAGGAAGGATTGAATACCTTAAAACGAACACAGGATACAAAATGCAGTTAAAACACTGGTAAGAACAAGTAAAGAACTTAAGGATAATATCACACTACCTCTCGCTTAGTTAAAAAAAAATAAAGCACGTGTAGACAAAACCAGGAAAATGATAGCTTGTATTATGAGGAATTTCACTTCCAGAGTCCATGTTAGTAACAGTAATGTTAAAAATCACCTGTTTTCTTTAGTCTAAAATGTTGTTCTGTGCTTTACGAGAAAACTAAGGTAGAAAAAACAAAGATCATTTACTAACCACTTCACCTTCAAAACAACTTTTTAACTCCTGGAACGGAGACGTGTGTGACACCTGGTGATTTTCAATGGTATATAATACCGACAAGATGATAAACTAGACTCAGATGTTGCGCATGTGTTTAATTAATCATAACCAAAAAAATCTGGAGGGCCGGGTACTTTACACAAAGCCTGGCCCATGTCCGGGCTCCGGGAGTACAAAGACTCTCCAAACTCATCAGAAGTATATCAAAGGTGAAGGTACTGCCATAACTACTTACTGGAGTAAGAGGTACTAAAGTGTAGAATAAATTTATTAAAAAGAAGAAGGTCCAGGAGCCAGATGAAATAGGTTGTAATGACTACTAGGGCTCCAAACCGCTGACTGTAAAAGCCTGGTTGATGAAGTGATCAAGAAAACCTGGCCTCAGGTTGGGCTGAGAGAGAACACTGGAAACCAGTCACAGGTAGATGTAGGGAGAGAGAAGGGGGAGGAAACACTGGGGTGGAGGAGGGTGGAGATAGCCAGCAGGTCGATCACACCGACAAACTCCCGTAAGTCCTTTCCGACCGTCACGCCAACACCTGCTTCTCTCTCAACACCCTGGATCACACCTCCGTCCACACCCTGGCTCACGCCTCCACCTACACCCCCGCCCACACCTCAGCTCACACCTCCGTCCACACCTTGGCTCACACCTTCGCCCAAACCCTGGCTCACACCTTCGCCCAAACCCTGGCTCACACCTTCGCCCAAACCCTGGCTCACACCTTCGTCCAAACCCTGGCTCACACCTTCGTCCAAACCCCACCCACACCCTGGCTCATATCCTGTCCACACCCTGGCTCATATCCTGTCCACACCCTGGCTCATATCCTGTCCACACCCTGGCTCATATCCTGTCCACACCCTGGCTCATATCCTGTCCACACCCTGGCTCATATCCTGTCCACACCCTGGCTCATATCCTGTCCACACCCTGGCTCATATCCTGTCCACACCCTGGCTCACACAGCCCACACCTTGGCTCACAGCCCACACCTTGGCTCACACCTCAGCTCACCCTGGCTCACACCTTTGCCACATCAGCCTCCCGTGACCGCCCACAACCCAACTTTAATCATTAACTCACTGTGCAATGTAATGTACTCACCAAGTTGTATTTGTTGAGGTCAAGGCACTGCTCCTGACCCTTGCATTGCTTTCACCGATGTCGGGATCCACGAGAACCATCATCACTCGCAGCCTGGACTACCTGGTTCTGTCTGTTTTGTTTCTTGGGTTGTCACTGTGCTTCCGACACCCCAGTCAACACATTCAGTCATACACACCACCATTCACTAATACACACCACCATCCACTAATACACACCACCATCCACTAACACACACCTCCATCCACTAACACACACCTCCATCCACTAATACACACCACCATCCACTAACACACACCTCCATCCACTAATACACACCACCATCCACTAACACACACCTCCATCCACTAATATACACCTCCATCCACTAATACACACCACCATCCACTAATACACACCACTATCCACTAATACACACCACTATCCACTAATACACACCACCATCCACTAATACACACCTCCATCCACTAACACACACCTCCATCCACTAATACACACCACCATCCACTAACACACACCTCCATCCACTAACACACACCTCCATCCACTAATACACACCACCATCCACTAACACACACCTCCATCCACTAACACACACCTCCATCCACTAATACACACCACCATCCACTAACACACACCTCCATCCACTAATATACACCTCCATCCACTAATACACACCACCATCCACTAATACACACCACTATCCACTAATACACACCACTATCCACTAATACACACCACCATCCACTAATACACACCACCATCCACTAATACACACCACCATTGACTTCTATTGTGATCACCTTCCATCTGGTCAACCTTCTTGTGTCCACACCACGCACCAATTATTCCCTGATTCCTTTACCTCCACCTTTATCTGTCGTTCTAACCTGAATCTTTATCTGCCGTCCCATCTTTCTTCCCTATTACCCCTCCTTCCACATTTATTATCCGCCTTGGTCATTCTCCTGTTTTATCCAGCCACCATCTCTGTCCCCTTTACGCATCTCAGTAGATTCGTCCCTCCCGCCCCTTCCTTCCACCATCACATCCTGGCCCGCGGCTCCTAACCTTTTCCCCAGACTGAAACTCCTCATTAAATACCTAGAGAAAATAGTGAATTTTTAGCTGCGTGTCCCTTCTTGCTGCCAGACTGAGAAAGAGAGAGAGAGAGAGAGAGAGAGAGAGAGAGAGAGAGAGAGAGAGAGAGAGAGAGAGACCTATTATGTGGTTGCAAGGGTCCGCTTTCAGCTCCTGGCCCCGAAATGTTTGCGTGTGTGTATATGTGTGTGTGTGTATCGTGTCGAATAGGTAAACTTGCGATTTTGCTTAAATAGCAACGCTCTTCTTGCCGAATAAGGCAAGCGAAAATTTGTGTATGCAATAATTTCGCAAAAATCATTCTGAACCTAACGTAAAAATCTATTTCATTGTGTATATTATTAAATTATTGTAAACTTATCTAAAATATATTTAGTTGGATTAAGCTAAATTAAATTGCGCTTGTTATAATAAGGTTAGGCAAATTTTCTTTTGGTACAAAATCATTAATTTTATATTAACATAAATGAAAAAAATAAATCTTTAAACGTGTAAGAGAAAATTTTAGGAAGGACTTAATTTTAAATGAGTTCTTGCTAATTGACCAATTTTACCTATTCGGCACGACATATATGAACTTAAGACAAATCATAATGAATGACTGTCAACGAGTAAACATGTAGTACATGTAGCAGGCCCAACGGTGTGCCACTGAGCTATGAAACGCTCTGAGTTCCTTCGTTTCCTTGACAAATTTGTCGCCTAACTCTTTCAAGAACTTGAGTGTGCAGTTTCCCCATGATCCAAGAGTCTCTTCAGGCCTCTGTATTTATGTATTTTCGTTTCCTCCTTGTTACTACCACTCTTCCTCCATCCTCCTTTCCTCATCCTTACTTCTTTTCACCTTCTCTTCCACTGCAATCTTCGTCATAACTGCACAGCCTAGGTGTGAGCTGCAAGGTCTGTTATCTGCCTTTTCCATTTAATCGCATGTTCCAACGCCACCATCTGGGTAGGGGTGTGGAGTGAGGACTGGGAGGCAGAGGAATATATAATCTCACCTTTCTAGGGTTAGAACCTAGAGGTAGGATGTCTCGCCTGGCTAGGTTGAAGTCATGGCGATGGAATCAGTGGTTGCTTCACCTGACTGACTTCCCGGTATCGAAGGCGTTCTTGGCGGAACACGGGGACTCACGGCATGGGATGACAAGGTTTCTGAGGGAAGTCCCTAATAAGCTTGGTGCCAGCACCAAGAGCTTGACTCATCAAGCAGCCAACAGGGATGCCTGGTGTGGACCGCAGGGGCTGATGATGCTGGAACCATCAAGAGGTAGACGAAGCGAGAAGCAGCGAGCCAGGCTCCTGGACGGCCGTGGGAAGGCGACGCTACGACTGAAAAAAGTCAACAATCTCGGTGCGGCAGGCACACCCCCTCCTGCAGGCGAGCACACAAGAAAAACAAACCACATATAACCAGGCAGGCACAATACCCTCAGAGTAGAACAACAAAAGAAGTGGTAATCCTTGGAAAGTTTGCGAATGTTTCATGAGAAAAACTTTGGGTGAGCTCTTGACAAGGTGAGCCTCCCTCTGGCCTCCGGCTGCTGAGGCCAGAGGGGCAGGAGTAGAAACTTGTCAGGACTTACCGCAACTTACCTGGAGTGTTCTTCCACGGATTGTTTTGTGTGTGGGGGGTCAGTGAAGAGGGGGGGGGGCGAGGTATAGAAGGGAAGGCATAGACAGCTTACAGAAGAAATAAACGGAAATGATTTGCTTTTATTTTGCTCGGGATCATTTTACTGGGATATTCACTTGAAAAGTGACCTCCAGACGCCTGTGACCACAGGCATACTAATAGAAAGAAAAAGGACAGTGAGAAGCAAAAAATGATTATGAGAGAGGCCTATAGCTATGCCTCTCTCTCTCCTACACATACAAACACAAAATATGTAAACAAACAGAAATGAAAGGGAAAGTACTGAAGTGAATCGGAAAGTATACGAGATATATAAAAGGAGTAACGGGGAGGGTAGTATGACAGTGGGTAAAGCATGTGCTTCAAGGATCGGTACTGGCATTTCTGCTGTTCAAACTTATTCTTTACCTGTTGGTGGTCTCGGGAATCACTGCCTCTCATGGCACTGTCTCACACCAGGTTGACTGGTCAGTCAGCCTTTTGATTTTCAGTAATGAATTCCCAGAGGGGTTAAGCTTTTGGGTGCTCCACTATGTTGATATACAACTGGTACGATGAATACAAAACAAGGGAGGACGGTCAGGATCTAAGTAGACTTGAACTGGTTAGAATGTTGGTCAGAGATATGGCTACTGGAGTACAAACCCCAACTGCAAGTCAATAAAAATCAGAAAGAAAGTACACAGAGACGAAACGGAGTTCAGCTTCTGGATGGGTAGGGAACGGGGTGAACCTGTAATATAAGAAATGGATCTTGGTGATGCGCATGCGAGAGGAACTATCCAAGAACACTAATATACAAAATACAAATAGTCCTCGTTTCTTAACACGACTTAGGTAAGGCTCCTCACAAGAGTATGCAGCTCCAGGAAGTGGGGTGGGAGCATTCCACCTGATCAAGCATATAAAGCCGCTAGAGAAGGTTCAGAGGTTTGTAGCAATACTGAGCTGACACTTCGTGTGCGCGCGCGCGCGCGCAAAACAACCACTGTGAAAAAATACCGAAATTCTAAGAGATTTCGTGACTTCTCTCATTATCATTATATAGTTCCTTGATACTGTGAGAAGTCACGAAAGCGCTTGGAATTTCGCTATTTTTTCACAGTGGTTGTTTTGCATATTGTGATATCACCTGTTTACTGTGATCTTATTCCATAATATATATATATATATTATATATATATATATATATATATATATATATATATATATATATATATATATATATATATATATATATATATATATATATATATATATATATATTAGTGTTCGTACAGTGGAAGAAAACCGAGGTGATGAACAAAAACGGACAAAATTTTGAAGAAAAAGTTGTCAAAAACCAGGGCAAACGAAAACCGAGGTTCCACTGTACAGTGGACCCCCGAGTTTCGTAAAAACTTCACTCCTGAAGTCTGCTCAAGTGCCATTACCAAACGAATTTACTCCCTTAAGGAAAAATTTCACATAGGTTAGTCTATTTCAGACCCCCAAAAATACTTTTCCACAAGCACTTACAATATTATACTTACATAAATGTACGATTTCCGGGGTTTACGAAACTCGGGGGTCCACGTACTCAGAATCATAATTTTTCTTCTCGTCTACATGTTTGTGCTGGGTAACTGATGAATAAGTGTGTAGACATGCATTGCTTTCATATTTTAAATAGAATTACAACTTTATTTTAGAAAAAAAAATATTTTACCTCTCAAATCTGACTCACTTGATTTTTTGACCTCCAATTAACCCCATTCTTATTCCTTTGTACAGTAACATTTTTAGGTCTCGAACTACTTTGGTCACCCAATGGTCTGCTTCACCTGTTCTTTTTTATGCAACTGCTTCATATTTGTAATTGCAGAAGTAGTGCTGTTTTGATGAACATGCATGTGCAACAGTGAGGCATCTTTGTTGATGTTTAGGTGTTACATGGGTCTCACTCATCATTATTATTACATTCATGGGAAGCACTAAATCCACAGGGGATCATCTTAACCCTTTACCAGGCATTGTATAACATTTATAATAAAGGTCTATGCTTCACATGCGAGATTAACTGTTTGTAGAAAACGAGCAGAGCAGAGCAGAGCTTATGGTGACCCATATTTAGTGTTATAGTTTAAATTTGCAGTTGTTGTAGAACTTGCAACAGCTTTTTGCATCTCATGCTAGTGTTCTAATACTGATCAGAAAATTTCTAATATCATTCCACCATTGCTTTGATGGTGCTAACAAGACACTCAAATTGTTTTGATCTTGCATATAGCTATCATATCTTCTTTCTGTTCCTTCTTATTAGCCAACAAGCATATTTTTTTTTTTCATATTTTGCAGCTCTGGGAGCCATCTTGTTACTCCTATTTTGATATTTTGGTGTGTGAACACCACGCAACTTATACATTTTGTGACATATGTAAACTTTTTATTAAGCTGTTAAGTATTTTATAATGGCTATTTTGTAGTTTGTTACAAGTTTTAAGATTTCATTTACGTAAATAATTTTCCAGCGATAATCTCTCCGAGGCTTTTAATATTTTATTGCAATCTGTTTATTCATGTAGCCTGTTGCATTCATTTATTTCTATTACACTACACTTATTACATTCATTTCTATCATTTGTCATTACATTTGCTCAAATTATACACTTGTACTTGTACAAATTTACTATCACTTTTATTGCTTATTTTGTTTCATCCACAAGCATATTCATACTAGTACAGATTTTAATTCCTTTCGGCAAGTCGCTTATAAATTAGAAACATTAGGACAAGTGCCAGTCCTTGTGGCACTCTGCTGATGAATTTTCATCCACTTTCACTGTTTGTATCTCTCATCTACTGAACTGCATGACCCTTGTCGGTTTAGCGCTTTGATTATAATATCTATTGAAATAGTTTGACTTTCATTCCTCTTTTGTTTTGTAGGTTCCAGATTAGCATTTCACAAGGCTGTCTATCATCAAAAACTTTCTTGGTCTAAATATCCAGTAAATACAATCTGCTTATCCATTTCTTGAATAATTGTTTAATCTGTCATATACAAGAATTTGCTGATTTAAAAAAAAATACTAGTTAGCAGAATTGTGCTCTCCAAATGTTTCAACATATGTTCAAGTGCACACTCATGCCAGATCAACCAGGCTGTGATGGATATGTGGGGCAACGGGCCTCCAACAGCAACAGCCTGGTTGACCAGGCAGGCACCAGATGAGCCTGGCCCATGGCCGGGCTCAGAGAGTAGAGAAACTCTCGAAACTCTTCAAAGGTATATCAAAGGTATATATATATATGTCGTGCCGATTAGGTAAAACTGGTCAATTAGCAAGAACTCATCTAAAATTAAGTCCTTTCTAAAATTTTATCTTATACGTTTTTCATTTATGTTAATGTAAGAATTTATAATTTTGTACCAAGACAAACTTTGAAAACCTACCTAACCTTATTACAACAAGCGCAATTTAATTTCGCCTAACCCAACTAAATATATTTTAGATACGTTAATATTAATTTAATAATAAACAAACACAATGAAATATATTTTTTCGTTATGTTCAGAATGATTTTGGCGAAATTATTGCATACACAAATTTTCACTTGTCTTATATGGCAAGGTGAGCGTTGCTATTTAAGCCAAAATCGCAAGTTTTACCTAATCGGCACGACATATATATATATATATATATATAAAATATATATATATATATATATATATATATATATATATATATATATATATATAAACACTGCGACTAGCCGAGGATTCGAACCCCATGTTTTGGCCCGCCTCATGGTGAGCGAAAATCACACATGACGCTCTAACCCACGGGACCACATAATCCTACAAGAATCAAGCACCCAGCAGAGCTAGGTGTTTTACCTTGATCCGAGGACATACGGATATATATATATATATATATATATATATATATATACAGAGAAAGATCACAGTCAGCAGGACTCGATACTGCTACTGGGGACGGTCAAGATTCCCAGGCATGGATTCAAACTATTTCAATCTCCTGTATGTTCTGACCTCTCAAGCGATTTCTATATCAATGCACCACGCAGAAACTTGCTGGCCGAGTGGTTAAGATCGCTGCCTGGGAATCTTGACCGTCCCCAGTAGCAGTATCGAGTCCTGGTGACTGCGATCTTTCTCTGTATATACCCGCTTGTTTCTACGTGGTGCATTGATATATACATATTAGTATATTACAACTTCTCAATCTTAACCAATTAGTGGGATGATTAAGTCTCTCACATGAAGAAAACAGCATTTGACTAGCGCCCAGTTCTATATTTATGCTGTTGTAATCTTACTTCAAAACGTTTTCTAATTTGCCCAGAATATAGTTTATTGTATACTGTACATGGAATGAGTATAACTCTAATGTGTGTGCACTGAAAGGAACAGTGCACTTATATGTGGAGGATATATATCTCAGTATATACACATTTAGAGTTTACTTTAATCCTAATACGCCTATATTTGGGATTAAAGTATTCTTGTTACCCTCGCTTGACAGACTAAGACCAATTAACCAACCAGCCAATGGAGCTGAGAGGAATGAAATATGTGAAGCACTGAAGGAACTGTACCTATAACCTTGTAACAACTGTAACACGAGAGGTTCGACCCTTCGACATTCCAGATGGCAGTGTAGTGTCATGACCCGGCTATGATTGCAACAAATACAATTTTATGATAAACTGGTCAGAATGGAGGGAAGTCAGGGACCATAGGTAGCAGCTAAAGACTGAGATATAACACACATGGTCGTTAAAAGTATTTCTTTAGTGTCAGTGTAGTCGAGAAGTGGATTGATGGAAGGATGTGGTTCAAGCTAACTTCATTAACAACTCCTGTGTGGGTATGACAGAATTCAGTAGGCCAGAGTACAGTAAATGTCGGTCAAACCAATTTAAGAAGTAGACTACGTTAGTGACAGAAAATATGACTCAACCCTAGCAAAACACAACTGGGCGAGTACAACTAGGTGAGTACACCCATCATAAAAGCTTATAATTAATCACGTAAATTGAGTTTGGCTTCTGTATTGGAATTCTTTGATGGTTCATTAACTTGGCCATTGAGAGAATCCTCTGCCAACCTTGTAATGAAATATATTTTATGAGTGTCATTGGTAGGGGATGTCTGGAGCTGTTTTAGTATGACAATAATAATAATTATTTATATTATTATTATACCGACGCCACAACCTATCTATTTAACTACCTACTTGTTGTCTACCTATTGATAACTTCAAGATGCAAGTAGCTACAGCCTGTTTGAGCATGCAGTCAGTAAGGAACTCTTGTCTCAGGTCTGGCTACGACACTGGAACACAGAAAATCTATGTGATTTATGCGAGCCGGACTGGGTGGTGGTGGAGGCTGAGAACTTCCTTCACGCGGAAGTTAAGGTTTACTTCTAGCAATTCTCACGTAACGTCAGCCTCCTGGCTGGGGTTTTTGTCCAGTTTAGTGCTCTCTTGTGCTGAAAGAAAACGGGATCTACTGTATATATTCCCACTGTTTATGTGGGGGTTGTGGTTCATTTGGAGGGGGTGGAGTGTTGTGATGGAGGGGGAGTGTTAGGATGGAGGGGAAGTGTTAGGATGGAAAGAGTGTTAGGATGGAATGAGGGAGTGTTGGGAGGGAAAGGGGTGGGTGTGGGGATGTGAGTGTAGGTGAGGGACTGGGAGTGAGTATAGAGAGGGAGGGAAGGAGTGATGGAAGGGAGGAGACTGAATATCAATAGATACAAGTTCCTTCACTAATTTTTAAACCACGCCAGGAAACTTAGACACGATTAGATTTCGTTGGTTGTAGCTTTGCATGTTAATTCGTAATGCAACTGTGAAGGGTTTGCAGTTTCCATAAAGTGTCCTTCAGGTATTCTCGCAGCCCGACCCTGGGCCAGGCTTGTAAATAACATAATTAAAAACACTCGCCAGAGTGTAACCCTTGTAAGTGGTCCAAGTCGGACCGAAACGTCGTCATAAGTTTGAGTCTCCTAAGTGCGAGTCATTTGTGTATTGTTCCAGCCACGGTATTGTGACTTTCTTTATATAAACTGTGTCTAAGGACACGGAAAGTATACGTCAGTGGCCACAAGCAGCAACAACCTGGTTGACCAGGTAAGCACCAGACGAGCCTGGCCCATGGTCGTGCTCCGGGAGTAGAAAATCTCTAGGAACTCTAAAGTCAAAAGTAAGGTATATCCTCATTTTACTACCTCACTTTTTTGACGTGGTACTCATCGTCATTTTCACTAAGCTTCCATTTTAAATATTTTTTTATTACATTACAGTTAGGTTACTTACATAAACTTACAAAAAACTTACATTAACTACAATTAAGAACATTAAAAATAGCGGTCGCGATACATCTGGCAACGAGGTGGCCGTGAAAAAGAGGCTACGTTTAAATATGATCGTACTGAAGTGTAATGTAAGACCCAGTGAAAAGCAGAGGCGCCATGGTCTTAATAAAAGAACACTGTCAACGTCCGTGGTCCAGGACTCTTCAGCCTGCTGCTAGCAGATATCAGAAATATTGCTGGCACAAGTGAAGAAGTCTTCAAGAAGAAATTGAATCACGACCTCCATTAATTAATTAACCCTTTACCAGGCCACGCATCAAATTTGAGACACTGCAACATTTGCAACCTATATTCTGATAATATAAGCAATTCTAAGACATATTTATTTGTGTTCATTTGTCAAGTTTATTTATTTTAGGCGCCTCTAAAATACCCTCTATGGCAGAATCATATATGAGGCACACCTGGCCTGGTAAAGGGTTTTTAAGTGACAGATCAACCAGGCTATGATGCATATGGGCATGCATCACAGCCTGGTGATGCCCACATGCAATCAGTGGTGAGGGTTGGTCACTGGCCGGGCCGTGAGAGTAAAGAAAAACTCTCGAAACAGGCCATAGGAAAATTACAGGTCAAATTTATCGTGCGAGACTAGGCTGGAAAGTGAGGTAGTCATTTGCTCCTTGGTAGTCATGGCAGCATCACCATTGACTTGCCGGTCGGTCTACCTCTCTAATTAGTATTGATCACGGGGTTCATCATTCCCGAGGCGCAGTCACTGACCAGGTCTCCTGGTTGATGCTCTGATCAATCACTGTTGATGCTAGCAACACGGTCTCTAACTCTGGCACCACAACCCGTCTGATCAGGAACAGACTCGAAGAGCTTATCAAATTCTGTTTATAATTTCCCTTATACATTAAGAGAGGGTCTCTTTACACTTATTCTACTCGTTGCATCCACTACTTTTCGTAGATGGTACTTTGGATCGTCTTCCTTGGCTCTTGCTCTAGTACGAAGTACTAGAGTGAAGTTTTTCCTATCAACATCCTCGTATTCTTATCAATAGTTCCATATTGTTTGTTCACACTTGAAGACCAAGAGAGACCGCTGTGTGTGAAGATAGCGTCCTGACGAGACCGTTCCATTACCCAGGAGTCCTCACTATGCCTCAAGGTGATCACCATAATAACAACAACCTTCCGCACAAAACTATGGGACTATGTTCATGCAAATTCTCGGTCACCTGTTGCTGACTGGTCGTAACCTTGTTTCACTGGTAGGGAAGCTTAGATAGCTGAGAGAAGCTGTGGAAGTGCTGGTGAAATGAATCCTAAAGGATTAAAGGAGTTCGTGAGGTTTAGTTTAATCAAGGGAATGGGCAACCACATTTGATTAGACGCGCTGGATTCGGTGCTCTTGTGAAGAGGCGAGTGTGATTACTTATTTAAGGCGTGAGTGACCTTCAGGAGAAAGTGGTAACCAGCGATTAAGTGAAGAGGGTTTGGGCTACGTTTCAGTGAAATGTCGGGAATAGGTGTTGAAGAGACAGGGATATTCTTTTCAGGCGAAAGGTTACTTTAATACGAACATATATCACCAGACTGGAGAAATTTGGTGGGTTCTTGATGGAAATAAGTAATGGACCATAACTTAGGTGAGCTTGGGAGGTATTCAGGTGAAAGAAGACAAGAGGAACATAATTAGCATATTGGTAGTCAAGAGAGGAAAGGTAGTTTACGAGTGAAACAAGAGTTGCACTGACCTAGATGAAAGTGGTATATATATATATATATATATATGGTAGAAGCATGTCGTGAAGGAGAGTAGACAAGTCGAGGGAGATGTCTTTGAAGATATCACACAGTAGTACTATATACGTGTACCTATCACTGAGGCCCTCTTAGTAAGTTTTGGAAAGTGTGTCTGTATTAAGTCCAAATATGCAATAATCACTCATATTTACTTCACTTTTATTCTGTTTTGGAGTTGGTTTGTGCCATTGTGCATGGTTTGTTACAGCTTTGTGTGTGGGGATCGATAGACTTACTAGGCCGTTAGGGTAGTCAAGAGGATGAAGACTTAGTTCTAAGTCTTACTTAGCTGGAAGTTGTAATGCAGTTGCGTCCAACATGTGGTCTGCCAGACATGGTCTATTTTTAACTTACTGGCTAACACAAAGCTCTTAACTGTCCACGTTTATAATAATCAATTGGCTTCAACTGTTTTTAATCGTTTTGTATTACTTTTAAATGAATTATCTGTTTTGAATAAGTAATAATGTATGCTTCACATTTATTAATAAAAAAGTAATTCGACCCGTGTACCAGTATTTCTGACCATGTGACCCATCCACTAATGAAAAAGCTTGACACTGCCGGCCATAACAGGACCCTGAATATTGTATGTTCATGAATTATTGACAGCCAAGTTCCCAGTTCTTAAATTATAGTGCCACATCACTAACTGGTTTAGACTTTTTTTCCCCCCCACTCGCGCAACCTGGCCCTGGGCCAGGTGTTCCTGGGCAGTGTCTGATCAATCAGGTTATTGCTGTTTTTGCGCAGCAGACTCGCAGTGCCATCACACCTTGGTTAATCAGGCACTTGTAGAAATTTGTCTGGTTCCCCTATTAAGTGATCCTCAAATTATTAATGGATATCTATACAACCATTACAATATTATCTGTATATTTTTCATAACCATCATGACAATTATCATAATTTCAAGTACTTTCACACTTATCAGTGCGTCATCAGGAGCTGTGCAATGTTGCAGGGGCAACAACAGGAGAGACTGGTGCCACCGCGCTTCCATACTCTGAAGACTTTCCCTACTTCTCCTGTTGTTGCCCTTGCAAAATTGCACAGCTCCTAATGATGCACTGAGAAGTGTGAAAGTACTTGTGCCAGTAAATACCAGAAATAATGCCGGAACAAGTGTGATAGTTGTCACTAGAAAACCTAATGACCACGTCAGCCAGGTGCCACATTAACCAGGTTGTGGTGGCCAGCGGGCCGCCAACAGTAACAACAGTCTTGTTAAAGAGAGTCAACAGAGAAGCCAGCCCCCAGGCCTGGCTGTGAGGACAAAATAAAAACCTTCGAAGCTGGTCACAGGTATCATCTGCATGCACATGATATATTCGTGCACTGAGGCTGGTTTATCACAATCTTGCATACCTGCTTCATGCAACAATATCTTACCCTAGACTTGACTGGGGATGGTTTCTATGCAAAGTTCCATTGATCACTCATTGATATGTCCTCCTTTGTAGCCAGAGAAACACCGTGGAAGCTCACTGCATACACGCGTCTGAGCCTGTGTATATCTTCTGCATGTGCGTCTGAGCCTGTGTATATCTTCTGCATGTGCGTCTGAGCCTGTGTATATCTTCTGCATGTGCGTCTGAGCCTGTGTATATCTTCTGCATGTGCGTCTGAGCCTGTGTATATCTTCTACATGTGCGTGTGAACATGTGTATCTCTCCTGCATGTACGTCTGAGCGTGTGTATATCTTCTGTATATGCATGTGAACTTGTACATGTGTGCGTGTATATATTTTGTGCATGTGAACGTACGTACGTACGTATGTGTGTGTGTGTGTGTGTGTGTGTGTGTATTGTGCATCAGGATCAATGACCATGTTATGCACAAGACATTGAGCATGCCATGTGTTGTTAGGGTGTTGCCTGGCTACCACTGTTATTGACTGTGTACCAGTCCTATGGCGCTGTGGCTCGGTAAGGGGTTATATATGCCTTAATATTGTCACTTCAGGTCAGGGTATGCAGACTAAACTGTATTTCTCTTGGTATATATACAGAGTTTATTTTAATTGTTATTTTGTGTATGACAACATTCTTGTTATTGTACAGGAGGTATTACCATCCTGTCATGAATGCATAACGGAAGCCTGTTAAAAGTTTTGCACTCTTTCAGAATTGCTCGTCTCCTTATTTCATCAACATGCAAGATGGCAGTTTAATCTTGCAAACTTTTATTTACTTTCAGTATACAGTTTAATTTCTTGTCATTTTTAAGTTACCTTTGATATACCTTTGAAGAGTTTCGAGAGTATCTACTCTCTGAGCCCGGCCATGGGCCAGGCTCGTCTGGTGCTTGCCTGGTCAACCAGGCTGTTGCTGCTGGAGGCCCGCTGCAGCAACAGCCTGGTTGACCAGGCAAGCACCAGACGAGCCTTTAGGTCAGGTCTAACACATGGCCCAGGGGCTGTGCTCACCGGAACCATGAACATATCACAGCTAAGTTGCGAACTTAATATACTCAGTAGGTCACCTGTTCCCACCAGTCAATACTTTAATCCCTAAAATTGATATTAAAGAAAACTTTCAGCGTATATGCACTGAAAGACATACATCTCTTGGTGTATATATTTGTGGGGACGGGGGAGTGGGGATGCTGCTCTTATTGTTGAGTCAGTGTAAACATAGTGACGTTAGTTATTTATGAGTAGGAGACTAGAGGAGGGACGAGGCTGGTAAGAGCAATAGCCGAAGCGGAGGCTGTGCGGCTGTTGCTGTTGCTACTGCTGCTGCTGTTGCTACTGCTGCTGCTGCTGCTGCTGCTACCAAAATGATTAATGAATTAATCGCACAGATATTTAGTAGCACTTCATCGTACACTAATTACAGTGAGAGATGAGAAAAGGAACAAAGTGGAGAGCGAAGTGGTACAGCGATGGGCCCTCTACATGCAAGGACCACTTGGAGTCTACCCTAGGGTCAACGCCCCCGGGACCTGGTTCCATCCCAGACATTCCAGTAGATCTGATCAATCTTACGCTCTTTTGAGTGATTCGAGGTTTTATACTCCGTTTCAGTCTTTATTTCCTCAATATTTCTATAACGGAGTAACTGAAACTTGTTCTTATTTGAACATCATATTTTTGTCAGTGGCCCACTGACAACACTAGAATCTCCATCTGTATCTGTATAAGAGTGGCATCCTCAGTGGATACTCTAATACAGATACAGATTCTAGTGTCGTCTGCAGTGGATATGGTGTGATTTATGTCTGTATGTCGGTTATGAGAATGAGAAAGAAATCAGGGGCCAGTACTGTGCCTTGGGGAACGAAGCTTTTCACTATGGCAGCGTCAGATTTCGCTCTGTTCACTATTACACTATGGGTTCTTTTACACCATGATCGCACTTAATAAAGGCTTTGACAACCAGGCTGTGATGGATATGTGGGGCAGCGGGCCTCCAGCAGCAACAGCCTGGTTGACCAGGCAAGCACCAGACGAGCCTGGCCCATGGCCGGGCTCAGAGAGTAGATACTCTCGAAACTCTTCAAAGGTATATCAAAGGTACTACACCTGCATTTTATGTGTCTTCCAGAGCATTCAAGACCATGACATTATGATCCAGTGGGAGAATCAGGAGCGACCTGATCTAAGCCCATGCTGCCCTGGGTTGTGCATATTTTGCGAATCC
The DNA here is from genome assembly GCA_009830355.1 of Cherax destructor. Taxonomy (NCBI): domain Eukaryota; kingdom Metazoa; phylum Arthropoda; class Malacostraca; order Decapoda; family Parastacidae; genus Cherax; species Cherax destructor. The sequence goes on from WNWK01000151.1 coordinate 450,251, forward strand.
ATATGGTTTTTGATCTTGCTTAAAAAGATTTTTATAATGTGGGACATCAGTGCTATCGATCTATAGTTCTTCGCCATTGCTCAGCTCCCACCTTAGTGGAGTGGGGTGTGTGGAGTGTGTGTTTGAGCGAAGGTATGACTGTCCATCATTTAATGCAAAAGATAATGTAATTTGCAGTTGTAGTAACTGTAGTTGAGTAATAGCACCTCCCCTTACTCCCTCCCTCTTGGATATTTTCCCTTCTCTTCTTCGCCTCTCTATTTTCCCTCTAGTTACCATCTCCCTTCTCCCCTTCTGTTCATTTCCTCCACTCCTTCCTTTCCCCTACCCCTCCCTTCTGGACATTAAGTCAGTGAAGCCTGGGTACACAGTGCCACTACAAAGTGAGACAGCACTTATGTCCTCCAGTAATCTCTCAGCGTGTATTCCAAGTGGCCGAAGAGCTACCACTTGAGGGTGAGCCGTGGAGCGCCGGTAATGGCATGAATGGCATTATCTGACCCTCGTCCCACGTATTACCGCCTTCAATTACCGCTATCGTCAGCCGGTTTCTGATAGAGCCGCTGCCCGTTTTCTGTGTGGAGCTGATGTTGGGTGAATATATATAGCACAGGTAGCCCTAGCTGACCTCCAAGTGACTGTCCTCTTTACCATGATAGAATTACATATATACCTGACTCATTAGTGTGTGTGTGTGTGTGTGTGTGTGTGTGTGTGTAACTCGTGCATAAGTGTGTGCGACACTCTCGCACATATAGATACACATTCATACAGCAGTAGTGTCGCGATTTCCGCAAACACAACTAATTAAGTACGTTCATACGTACACCTAACCATCTTATGAGAAAGGAATAGGGAGAAGACATTCTGACAAACATGGTACTGAGATTATTATATTTACAAAAAAAAAAGCTAAAATTTAGTGGGAATTAATATAACCAGAGTGCTTGAAATACCAGAAAAAATGAACAAGGAGTCATAAATATAAGCTAAAAACACAGGTGATTCATACGAAAGAAGAGGCGTAAATGGAAGATAAAGTCACAAGAACGATGAGGCATAAATGGAAACTAAACACAAATGATTCATAGGGTCGTCACTATGTACTGGATCAAGAAGTGAGGTAAGCTGTCTTAAAGAGGAGGTACTAGATGACCCAAGAGGCCACGAACCAATAGAGGTAGTCGTTAGTAATAAGAAACTTGGGTTCAAGAGCTATGAATCGACCCCTGCAAACTCAAATCATCGCGTACACACACAGACATGCAAAACTAACAAACCTTAAGGCAATCTTTTCACACTTAACCAGCACTTAGGAGCATAGTTCGAGTGCCATTGAGCTCATCCACTCAAAGTACTGGGTCAGATCCACGTTAATCATATTGTCTTCCCAGCATGTTTCAGTCAGATCACTATTTATTTCATCCCAGTTGATACTCTTGTTAAAATTGTGATTCCTCTTCTCAATGCGGGTTAGTTGTGAATTCTTCCACGGTGTGTCAACTGTGGTTGCAAGGATCGAATCTCAGCTCCTGGCCCCACCTCTCTTTTCGCTTTATGAGATGTGGGCTCCATACATACTCCAAAATGGGCCTTACATATGCCTTGTATAGGGTCGTGAATGCTTCCTTGTTGAGGTTCCTGAAAGCTATCCTTAAGAGGCACATAAGTTCCCCCTGTCTTCTAATAACATGCTCTTTTTTCCACTATAAATCTACCTTGTCCATAATTACTATCGCATTTACTTTGTCTGTTTCGTAAGGTGAAGTCTAGGAAAGGTCCCAGCAAACGCTGCAGCGTTTCTTCTGATGCGTGTTTTCGGCCGAAATCCACGGAACTTTGCTCATCCCGAAGTCCTCCTTCAGCGAGGTTTGCACCGTTTCCAGTCACCTTTACCCTTCTCCGAGTTTCATTAATTTGCATTTGCTGGAGTTAAATTCTAGTGGTGACTTCTCATCATAATCATGTGAGGATTTTGATGTTCTCAGCAAGCTGTCCACGTACGCACCACCACCAGGAGTCATAAAAAAACGAAGGAACTAAGTAGACGCCAGATGACTGAAGGTTAAGAGACCGGAACAAGAGCTGGAGTGCATTCCCATAAACTCACATAATAACAAATAGAAAATTACAATTAGGTAATTACAAATAGATGTGGTTCTCTGGTGGAGGTCCAGCCTGATCAGACAAGAGCAGAAGTTTGAAAAAGTCTTGTAGATTTTCAACATAATTATTCGAAAAATAGAAAAAAAACATTGCAAGAAAATATTAAAGTAACTGAACCTGACTTGGAGGGATTAACACGGAAGACATGATCACGACTTGCACAATACTAAGAAAAATTGACTGGTACAGATTGCACTCCCAGAATGAGGGACAAGGGCAAATAGGCGAACCCTGAGTCAGTTTCGGGAGGGGGTCGGGTCGGGTCGGGTCGGGTGGCTGCGCCCCGGCCAGTCAGCGGTCAGGCCTAAGTTTGGAAATGTACCTTTACCTTTGATGGGTTTCAAGAGTTTTCCTATTCCCGCAGCTTAAAAGCTGGAGGAGGAAGTGGAGTCAAACTCCATGGACAGTTTCAAGAGTACGTTACATAAGGGAAGGGCAGGAGGTCTGGCTGCACCTCGAACCCCGTCAACACAAAGTCGGTGAGTACACAGGCTAAAATCAATTTTAAAATAGAAGCGAAGTGCTCGGAAAAGATCCACTTAAGTTTGTTTTACGACAGTATTAACCTGGGTATGTCTTTGTGTGATAAATTAAGTCCAAGTACGTCACACACGTGACGCATTAAAACAACGGTAATTAACTTTTTGCTGTTGTTACCCCGTGAGCTAGCAGACAAAACAGTAATTATCTCATTCATTCTATAACACAGCCGTAATTAACTCCCTTTATAACAACAATAATTACCCCTTCCACTTTATAACAAAAGCCGTAATTATTCCCTCCCGTTACAGCAACAGTAATTACCCCTTCTCTGTTATAACAAATTCGCAATTATTCTCTCCCATTACAACAGCATTAATTACCCCTTCCCCGTTATAACAAAACCGTAATTACCACTTTCCGTTATAACAAAACCACATTCTCTTTATAAATAAAATTTTTAAGAGTAAACATAAAGAGTTGCGCTAATTAGTTACCCGAAGGATGTTTACGTGGATCTCAACGTTCCCGTGACCCGGTTCCAAACCAGGTGGATGGTCTTATCAGTTAGGCTGTTGGTGCTACCAACACGCAGTATAACATGCACCACAGACCGGCTGATCAGGAACCGACTCGAGGAATTTATCAAGTGCTGACATACATTTGGACATTTCTGTGTAGATCTTTATAAATTCTACATTGTCCCTATAAAGGATCATAGTTGGTAGCATGATCAAACAGGCTGTAGTTGGTAGCAGCATATAGTTCAACGTATGTACTACAGCTGGGCTCACCAGGAACTTGTAGCATTAAGCGCAGGTCGTGTCTGTGTGATACTGGCTATCAGTGTGTGTTAGAGGGGGGAGCAGCTGCAATAAATTGACCGCCTGCTGACTGATAACGTGTGACGTCACAGACAGATGCGTTATAATGGAAACTCTGATTGGCTGATGTGTGACGTCACAAAGATGTTTAGTTATAGAAAATTTGATTGGCTGACTTGTGACGTCACTGGGGAGCTATGAGGGGTATTTGAAATTCTGATTGGTGGATACTTGAGGCATCGGGAAGGGAACACTAATGGACAGTCTTGTTGGTCGACACAGCCTGGGAAAACTCTTCCTCGTCTGGAGTGATAATGAGGCGCGAGAGAGAGAGAGAGAGAGAGAGAGAGAGAGGGGAAGGAGGTTTTATGTGGTAGTTAACATTGTGGTGTGTAGTGTGTGTTGAGTGTGTGCGTGTGTAGTGTGCGCGTGTGTAGTGTGTGTTGAGTATGTGCGTGTGTAGTGTGTGTGTGTGTTTGTGTATATGTGTGTGTGTGTATATGTGTGTATGTGTATATGTTTTATGTGTGTGTAGTGTGTGTGTTGTGCTGTGTAATAATAATAATAATAATATTTTTATTTCGATGCATGTTACAAGTATACACTGTTATTGGTAGTTACAATTATAAAACTGTAATGCAAGGAGAGCCACTGGCATGCCATGGCATTAGGGGCAGTAATGACAGATAAACTAGTCATGAAGAGGCAAGGTGATAGTGGTGCCCAGGGCAAGGTACAGGTAATGGGCACCAAGATATTCCGAGGGCTTGTGAGAGATATGGTAGGGGGAAGAGGGGGAGTAGAAGAGGAAAACAGGGTAGGAAAGGGAAGAGAGAAAGATATGGAAGGAAGGGGGAGGAGAGGAAGATAGGTTAGAAAGGGGCGGAAAAGGTTGGTAAGGTTGGGTTGAGCATGGGTAGGTGGAGAAATTTTATATATATATTACATATCCCGTAATGCTACTCACCTCATCCGCCACAAATTCACCCCAGACGGGGAATATTCTCTCGCAGATCCCCTCAAAATGAGTTAATTTAAAAAGTCTTTATACCGTCGTTACATGGAGGTCATTATCACGTTGCGGACAGCCAGCGTCTTACGTCTCTCAAGGCCAACATACACTCCTAATTCCTCCCCTCCCGCCCTAAAATACCTTATAGTTAGTTACAGAATCTCTTATTACAGTTCCATTATCCTTCATCATAATTAGTATTACTTCATTTTTTATTATATTTATATTTTATTATTTTATGGTGATTTATAATGTACTATAATGCTAAGTTACACATACTGATCTAAAATTGAGAAAGCCTCTCGGAACTCATCAAAGGCATATAAAGGTATACATTACTTTCCATAACATTAGTATAATCCCAAGCTGTTTTATAGCGTTAGTGTTCTGTTCAATGTGGGTTCGAAATCCTTATTATCCAAGTCAAAGAACATATATTTTAAAAACCTTGAGTATAAATAATTTTCAGAAAAAATATTGTTTCAAGATTTCTAAGTTGGATGTAGAATGGTGTTTGGTGGCTGGTACTAGGTAAGGGAGAGGGAAAGGTGGAATGATCATGGAAGGAAGGGCAGGGAAGGATGGGAAAGACATGGAAAGAAGACGTAATTAGACAGGAATGTTGAGAAACCATAATTAGAGAAAAAAGAGATGAGAGAACTGAGGCAAGGCTACAAGTGAACATAGAAAGATGAATGAAGGCTTACCCATCATAGCTTTGATATACCTTTGAAGAGTTTCGAGAGTTTCATTACTCTTGAAGCCTGGCCATGGGCCAGGCTCGTCTGGTGCTTGCCTGGTCTACCAGACTGTTGCTGCTGAAGGTCCGCTGCCCCACATATCCATCACAGCCTGGGTGATCTGGCACCTAGTGAGGATATTTGTCCAGTTTCCTCTTGAAGGCTTCTACACTGGTTCCAGCTGTGTTTCTGATATCCTCTGGTAAGATGTTGAATAGTCTGGGACCCCGAATGTTGATACAGTGTTCCTTATTGTGCCCACCGCACCCTTGCTCCTCACTGGGTTTATTTTGCACTTCCTCCCATATCTCTCACTCCAGTATGTTATGGCAGTGTGCCGATTTGGGACCAGGCACTCGAGTACTTTCCAGGTATATACTATCATGTATCTTTCTCTCCTCCGCTCCAATGAGTACATGTTCAAGACTTTAAGGCGTTCCCAGTAATTTAGGTGGTTTACTGGCTCAATGTGAGCCGTAAACGATCTCTCTATTTGTTCCAGCTCTGATATTTCTCCTGCCCTGAACGGGGCCGTCAGCACTGACCAGTATTCTAAGTGAGGGAGCACTAGCGATTTGAAGAGTGTCACCATCGGCATTATTTCCCTTGTTTTGAAAGTTCTCAATACCCACCCCGTCATCTTCCTGGCTGTTGTGATCTTTGTCTTGTTATGGTCTTTAAAAGAAAGGTCAGCTGACATGGATGCCCTAAAATAGGGAACAATGATGTAAGACGTAGAGATCTGATCCAAGGAAGGCATGGAAGGCTGAAGGGTGACTAGTGTTTCGTGGAATATGGGAGACGAGATTATGGAAGAGTATTACGACAAAGTGTGGAGGAGGAATTGAGGAGGGAACGAAATTGAAAAGATCCAATAACAGATAATGAAAACTAGGGGAAGGGATTGGAGGAAGGACGATGATGTGTGTGTAGAGAGAGAGAGAGAGAGAGAGAGAGAGAGAAAGTCAGTTTACAAAGCACTAATTGTGACCAATTTTCTATCATATCAAATATATACTAATTACAAAATAAAACAAATTTTAGTCCGCGAGTAGTAGTCCAAAACATGTCCATAATTTAATCCAAGCCTTCAGCTGCGGCAACGGCAACAACGGCGGCGGCGGTGGTATCAACGTCGGCTCTACTAACTTCAGTGGTCGAGTCAGCGGCCTCAGCTGCGACAAACGGATCAGCCACTAACTGGGTTGCTGAAGATTATCTGAAGGCGATTTTGAGGGTCATCACCCCAGCGGCCCGGCCCCAGTTCAAGCCCTCCTGTTGCTTGCCTGATCAACCACTCTGTTGGTGTTAACCCCACACACAGTTCACCGCATACATCACAGCCCAATTGATCAGGAAGACTTGAACTTATCCAGTTCCCTCTTAAATCAGCCAGGGATCTCTTGGTAATTCATGGTATGTATGAAGGGAGGCTGTTGTCTTGATCGCTCTATGTTTATTAAGTTCTCTCTCAGTGTAGTCACTGCGCCCCTGCTTTTCGTTATTCGTATTTTGCACTAGCTGCCGAGCCTCTTTTACAGGGAGTGCTGATTCAAGGAGGCATATTAAAAAAAAGTTGATAATTTAATTTTTAGCAAAAACTTTTCTGCTGTCATGAAAGTTTATTAGTATAGTGTAGATCAAACTTCTGGGGAGTGTTGTAAGTGCAGAGGCTCTGATGCACGGCCCATTCACCGAACTCCATATTCATAATGTATATGTCGTGCCGATTAGGTAAAACTGGTCAATTAGCAAGAACTCATCTAAAATTAAGTCTTCTAAAATTCTCTTATGTTTAAAGATATATTTTTTTCATTTATGTTAATGTAAGAATTTATAATTTTGTACCAAGAGAAACTTTGAAAACCTACCTAACCTTATTACAACAAGCGCAATTTAATTTAGCCTAACCCAACTATATATTTTAGATACGTTAACATTAATTTAATAATAAACAAACACAATGAAATATATTTTTTTCGTTATGTTCAGAATGATTTTGGCGAAATTATTGCATACACAAATTTTCACTTGTCTTATATGGCAAGGTGAGCGTTGCTATTTAAGCCAAAATCGCCAGTTTTACCTAATCGGCACGACATATATATGGGTTCTAAGGGGCGGCTATATCGCTTTCTCTTCAAAACGAATTTAACGTCGCTGATATTCCTAAAGCTAACAGTTGCACTTACATCCAACACTACTAAGCAACTGCTCATTATACCGGCAACACCATCGTAAATTAAAGCTTCTAAAATAGAGTCGAGAAAGTCTGGTTAGCGCCATTTAAATGGTAATAGGTTGGTAGGCAACCATTTACAGTGGCACTAGCGTCCTGTCATATTCGTGCGAATCGAAAGTGTGTTAAATATTTTGCACTGCAGAAGTGCTGGTCTTTTCCTACTGATTTATAAACAAACTTTCACTTAGATTCATTATATTTTTATCACTACTTTGGTATATTTCTTAATAGTTTTGTTAATATTTCCTTTAAATTTAGGGCTGGTCTGAGACTGAAAGCACGAGAACTAAGACTATTATTGAAACACGAGACCTATACTATCACTGGAAGAAAGCAGCAGACTCTGGCATAGTAAATATCACATATATTGCTGAACAAAGGAAACGTGAGCATACCTCCTAGGCTGTGTAGGTAGTGCTAAAGTTAACAGAAACAACTTGGTTGATCAGTCAAAAATTGGTGAGCAGGCCTGGCTGCGAGGCAGAAAGTCTTGAAAACGATCACAGGTATGCTGTGTAGAAGCGTAATGATAAAGACTAGCATAGCGTACGGCGAGGTAGTAATTTCCTGGGTGAGTGACTCCACCCAGGACCTGTCACCTGCACACAATGGCCCGTAAATAAGCTGTCCTCAACCTCTTGCTCAAATGGGAATTAAGGTCTCTGGATGTACTGGGAATTTAACCACTAAAACTCTTCGGAATTGATCCTCAAGTCTTGTCCTAGAATTAGCAACTGGAATTCCATCAGCAAAATTGAATTAAACCTAAAGAATGTCTTCTTGTATGCAGACCCCACCGTACATCATTCATGGATGTTGCACCCAAGTCTGCCAACATTTGTGATACAATCATAACCTAACTTGACACTGAGGAACTCACTGTGTACTTGTCCAATGCTCAACCCCGTGGACCACACTCATGGACAAAATAACATTAGAAAGTAGAACGATAGCACTGATGTGTCACTCATCAGTTTCTCTCATTCTTATATCTGGCATACACGATACGACATACAGCGATGCTACAAATCTGTAAGCCAATAAAAACAGCATCAGTTTGCCACAGAAAACAACATAATATTCATTGAGGTCAAATTTCACCTTCGTTATGGAGAAACTGAAGTAGTAAAACCTGAAACAAAAGTAATGTTGAGGAAACACCACTGTGTTACTGTCAGTGCTGCAAGGAAAATAAGTCTGCAATAACAAGATCCTTCAAAACAAGAGATGCCAAACCAATGATAATATTCATTGAACCACTTGTACTCTCTGGAAAGATAAACACAAGCAGTATAATGTGATCCTTTATTGACAACGTTTCGCCCACGCAGTGGGCTTTATCGAGTCACAAACAAATCTACCTGGATAAAAGAAACAAGGTTATTTATAGGATTTAGTCAGGTGGAGAATGATGGGTCAGGTGGAGAATGCTGCATGTGACAGTCTTCAAAGTAGTGTGATAGTTTAAAACCTCGGGTAACTTAAAGGACATGCAGTGTTCCATTCTTGAGTTCTATGTGGGATAACGATGAAGAAGTTTCTTGGCAAGTTTCTTGTGTCGGTATTTTATACCATTTATTTCCATTGTACTCTCTAGACTGGAGTAATACTGCACACTAATAGCCTTACTTAATGCAGGCAAAACTGCATGTCGTGAGAACTCACTGTCTGTATGACTTCAGGCAACTATTGTGAATTCTTGGAAATTTGGTTGATCTGGCAAACCTGTGAGGTAATAATCCAGTTTATTCTTGAAAGCTTCTATACTCGGGTTCCTCAAACAAGTACAAAAGCACCAGATTATTTATTAGAATGCAGAATCTGTCAATGCTTCTTCTATAAGATAAGAAGAGACAAACAAACCCTTTGTATGCGGCGCTATACTGCGACACAGTGGAAGAGTAGCTGACCTTGTTAAGCGTTACTGCAGCAGTTACTACTGGATGACCACTGCTGTGTCAAGGCAGCAGCTTCCACTTCTGTCAGGGTAGCAGCTACCACTGGATGACCACTGCTGTGTCAAGGTAGCAGCTACCACTGAATGACCACTGCTGTGTCAAGGTAGCAGCTACCACTGGATGACCACTGCTGTGTCAAGGTAGCAGCTACCACTGGATGACCACTGCTGTGTCAAGGTAGCAGCTACCACTGGATGACCTTTGCTGTGTCAAGGTAGCAGCTACCACTGGATGACCACTGCTGTGTCAAGGTAGCAGCTACCACTGAATGACCACTGCTGTGTCAAGGTAGCAGCTACCACTGGATGACCACTGTGTCAAGGTAGCAGCTACCACTGAATGCCCACTTCTGTATCAAGGTAGCAGCTACCACTGGATGACCACTGTGTCAAGGTAGCAGCTACCACTGGATGACCACTGTGTCAAGGTAGCAGCTACCACTGGATGACCACTGTGTCAAGGTAGCAGCTACCACTGGATGACCTTTCCTGTGTCAAGGCAGCAGCTACCACTGAATGCCCACTTCTGTATCAAGGTAGCACCTACCACTGGATGACCACTGCTGTATCAAGGTAGCAGCTACCACTGAATGCCCACTTCTGTATCAAGGTAGCAGCTACCACTGAATGACCACTGCTGTATCAAGGTAGCAGCTACCACTGAATGACCACTGCTGTATCAAGGTAGCAGCTACCACTGGATGGCCACTTCTGTATCAAGGTAGCAGCTACCACTGAATGACCACTGCTGTATCAAGGTAGCAGCTACCACTGGATGACCACTGCTGTATCAAGGTAGCAGCTACCACTGAATGACCACTGCTGTATCAAGGTAGCAGCTACCACTGAATGACCACTGCTGTATCAAGGTAGCAGCTACCACTGAATGACCACTGCTGTATCAAGGTAGCAGCTACCACTGGATGGCCACTGCTGTATCAAGGTAGCAGCTACCTGGATGCACTGCTGTATCAAGGTGGAGCTACCACTGGATGGCCACTGCTGTATCAAGGTAGCAGCTACCACTGGATGGCCACTGCTGTATCAAGGTAGCAGCTACCACTGGATGACCACTGCTGTATCAAGGTAGCAGCTACCACTGGATGACCACTGCTGTATCAAGGTAGCAGCTACCACTGGATGACCACTGCTGTATCAAGGTAGCAGCTACCACTGGATGACCACTGCTGTATCAAGGTAGCAGCTACCACTGGATGACCACTGCTGTATCAAGGTAGCAGCTACCACTGGATGACCACTGCTGTATCAAGGTAGCAGCTACCACTGGATGACCACTGCTGTATCAAGGTAACAGCTACCACTGGATGACCACTGCTGTATCAAGGTAGCAGCTACCACTGGATGACCGCTACTAAACCCAATTATCAGTGGAAAAAAATCCCTAGATTTGCATAAGGCGGTAATTCCATTTGTATATTTTGAGGACAAAAAAACAACGCGATATATCAAGTTTCGAGCAAATCACATAGAGCTGAACCAAAGAAATATGTTGCAATCATATACAAATTGCGACCATATTATTCATTTTAGTCTTCCTGGGCGAGATAATTTTTTACGTTTGCTCCACCAGGTTGTTGGTGGCAGGAGCTGCTCTTCAGAGTATTCACTCATTGTAATGTATTATGACTATTTACTCATTGTTATTAAAATTTGAAGTGCTAGTTAACGTGTTAGCTTAAATATTACGGATATTTTAGGTTATAAAGATTGATGATTAGCATATATTTATATATTTTGATGGTTAGCATATATATATATATATATATATATATATATATATATATATATATATATATATATATTTTTATTTTTATATGTAATGTGGATGAAGAAAATGTTGCTATTTTTAGCATTTTAATATTTCATACGGAAATCGAGTAATTTCTTTATATTTTTGTATTGACAAAAGCTTTTTGAAAGTTGTGACTTTTATAAACAAACCACGGTACAGGTTGGGATTGAACTCGCGGCAAGTAAGTCGTAAAACCCGTACCGTGATTGTTTGCAATCGTGTCATTACGAGTTGTGATTTTTATGTTAATCCGATCAGTATATTTTTCTTGCTCTTTTAATGTTTTTATTTTGTATATATATATATATTCCAGTGTTTTGTGTAAAATACACCAACCTTAAGACATTTTTTCGTTTGTTTTCAGGTAAGTGCTTGACAAGGTTGTCCGAGCAGTGAGAGAATGGCAGGTGAGACGGTGATTCACTCTTAACAGTGTGATGTCTTGAGACTGCCTCTCCAATTTCTGGTTTGTAAAAATGTGAACGAGCATACTATGACCCTAATTTCTTTTTGGGATGATAGGAGTCTTAGATTGCCAATTTTTACCCCCTATTTCAGTCATGGGACTCCAGTCTTTATGAACATGTGATCACGTGGTGAATTTTCCCACGGGAGCTGAGCTCACTAGCCTGAAGTTATGGGGAGGATGAGGGTGTAGGGGCCTTTATAAGCTGAGGGAAAAGTAGATAATTCTAGTTTAAAAAGGTTAACTGGTATGCCAGCGGAAGGCCTCGGTCAGATGACCAAAAGCTCCAGTGGCGGGTCATCATATGACTAAGACCCGCGTATGGAAATGCTTTTCCTGTTTCCTGACTAATCTTACATAACCTAATCTAGAAAAAGATTCGGCCGCTAGCCTTTGCGGGGGACGGAGCTGGATGCTGTATATGAGGTCGTGGGACCTGGGGTTAGGAGTGTGATTGGTCTCCTGGGAGTAATGTACCGAAGACTATTGTATATTGTAAGTAAAATTCATTTGGGTTCAGTTTATTGTATTCCTCTATCTCAAATGACGTGCATGTCATCTTCCCAGATATCTTAGTATCACATCCCATTTTCATTAACCAAGTACATATACTATTATAATAAGTAATCATTAATAAATTGTAATGAAGTGAAAGACAGTATTCACTTTATTAATATTTTATCTGTACAAGACGGAGGGTCATCTCTATATGTCCGCAATATGACAACAGTGATGGAACTTTCTAAACACCAGGGAAGACCAGTTATTTACGGTTAGGACCAAACAAATATCGGAGTTACCCACACCACTCAAACATCTACAAACAACAAACAGCACCTTATTATCTAAAAACAATACAACTATAATAATGAAACACTACCAACAAGTACCACTATCTATGCAAACCCTCACATGCCATAACCACCACCACAGAAGGAAGGAAGAAGGAACAGTTCAAGGGAACGACTACAAGGAACACAGATCTTAGGATTAACGGAATGAAGGTAACAAATGGTATACCAGGGAAAAGTAGCCTAGTACGTCTGACAGAAAATAAGAGGATGTAGATTATAGGTTAACTGTTTAACAAGATTTGAGGCTGGAGGGGACAATCATGGAAATTCGAGAAGAGGTCGCAGAAAAAAACAAAGTGGACCGAGGGAGATGAAAATAAAAACTCGGAAAAAAAGGGCCTAGAAAATGTTTTACGGGAACTGAAGTAGTAAGGGAAACGGCTAAGGACTGAGGAAGACTGGGAGAAGGAAACACACTGCACAACTGACATTTACTCAGCAGCCCAAGACAGGGCAAGACAAACTGATAAACCAGAGAGAGAGAGACCTTAATCATAGACAACGAGGATACAAGGGACACCTGTGATGGTTTTTCAGTTTAAACAAAGGATAGAAATCCACGAAAAAAAGGACAAAGGCAAAATAAATCACAAATAAATTGCAGTGGTAATGTGCGATTAGATTTTAGATTTTGCCACTGAAGTGGCTAGTTTATTGTGCACTCCATACCCATCCTGTGGACGTTAGCGGAAGAGTATATGGATACACAAAAGGCCTAGGAACTAGGCACCAAAAGGATTAACAAGAGTACATCTGGATTTATATCTGCAGTTCACTTATCTGTTACAAGCAAATTTAGGAAATTTGTTTAATATATCTAGTATCTTATTTTCATTAATAAGATATCTCGACAAGTCACATAGGTTATTATACTATCTCTATATTCCTCAATAAGTGGACAATTAAGTACATAGTGTTCAAGATAGTGACCATAAGGCTGGCCACATACTTTGCATTTGGTTTGATCATTATCTGTGTGTCTGCCAAACTGCCAGAAGTACTTGTAACCAAGCCGAAGCCTGGCCACTGCAACATCAGTCAGTCTGTTAACATTGCAAGTTGCTCCATAAACATACCTACGTTCATGGTATCATAGTGGGTTATAGATCCACTCAGGCTTCTAATTGCATTCCTATAACATTCATTTTCATTATGTGCGAGAGAGAGGAAACAATGAATAAAATTTAAAAAAAAATGTGATAAAGAGAAAGTCCTATCTGAGATTATCCTGCAATTCCTATTAGTCTTCAAAGATCAACTTGACCCTAAACGAAAAAATCAGGATAAATTATTTAAAAAAAGCCATTAAGTGTAAATAATCGAATACAACTAAATTTTGGTCTTTAAATGAGTGTAGTGTAGAAAGAGAGAGAGATTAATATAAGACTGCAGAATATGGGACTATAAAAGTAAGAAAATGTTGTTGAATAAATACAATGGGATAATAAGGTCACACAAGAGATAGTGGAGGTAAAATATACCAAGTGCTAAGACACGACATTAGGTTAATACTGAGCATGAAAAGAAACGGGTAAAACAAACAAAGACGATAAGAGAAGGTTCAAGAGGGCGTAGAAAAAACACAGCAAGACGACACTTGCACAGGGGATGGGAAGAGGGGGGGGGAAGAAGAACAGAAGAGCCAGAAATGACAACACGGGGCTGCTGTGTCTACGTATGTCTCCCTCCGTGTAAACTTGTCTCCATGTTTATTTCCTGATGATTGCTTGAATTTACTGAGTCACGTTATTGATGTATAGTCTAGCACCAGTAGACTAACTGATCAGACCAGTGCACGGGACGGAGGAGGTGGGGGGAGACCTTTTAATCAGTACAGACAACCAGTTGGTATAAGATTCTCTGGCGTTTAGCCGAGGCTTAAAAAAAAAATCTTGATATGCAAAGGGCATGTGATAAGCCACGCAATACATACATCAACTGTCTCCTCAGTAGACAAACGGAAAATTGATCACCCCTTTTTCCATATTGGCCAGGATTAAAGTTACCCATTATTTCCTTCCCATCCAGAAGCTGCCTAGTTATAGTTCAACAAATACGGCAAAGAAAATGTATGTGCTATGTAATATGCGAAGTCTATGTTAGAGAATAGAGATACGTTTGCGTACATATTTATTACAGACATTTCACTATGTAAATTTAAAGACTAGGACATCAGTACACTGCCGAGGTTCTTATTAGTATTTGTTAAATAAAAACACTGAAGAATCCATGCCAAGGTCTGATCAACTCCCAAGGCTGGCAGAGGCTGTGTGGAGAGAGAGAGAGAGAGAGAGAGAGAGAGAGAGAGAGAGAGAGAGAGAGAGACAGGTGTCGCGGCTACTGCATGATCAATCAGATGTTCTTAATGGAAATATGTCAACAAATACCAATAACACTGCTTCACTCTACCTTCAGTACACTGAAGTGGACCATTTGGTAAACGCATATCAAACCTAAATTTTATATTTTGAAACAAAGGGCTTCCCTGGATCATTTTATTGTATTTCATGAAACGCTAAATCCGTGTGGGTCATTCTCAATCCTCTATCAGCTAATCACTGCCTGGTCTCTGATCTGCCTGGCTGCTGGTCTCTGACCACGCCTTATCGACAGCCTGGTCAATCAGACTCTTTGTGTTTGCAGTTCCCACCGCTACATAGCCACCACATCCCAGTTACTGCTATTCATTAACATCCCCATTCTAGGCAGATAATATTGCAGATCTAGAGAATGTACAGATAACCTTTACTGCACGCATAAGTTACATTAAACACCTTAACTACTGGGAACGCCTGGAAGTACTTGACTTGTACTCACTGGAGCGCAGGCGAGAGAGAGATATCATAATCTACACCTGGAATATTCTGGAGGGACTGGTCCCTAACCTGCACACAGAAATCATTCCCTACGAAAGCAAAAGACTTGGCAGGCGATGTAACGTACCCCCAGTGAAAAGTAGGGGCGCCACTGGTACACTAAGAGAGAAAACAATAAGTGTCCGGGGCCCAAGACTGTTCAACAGCCTCCCACCAGCCATAAGGGGAATTTCTAATAGACCCCTGGTTGTCTTCAAGAGGGAGCTGGACAGATACCTAAAGTCAGTGCCAGATAAGCCGGGCTGTGGTTCATACGTTGGACTACGTGCGGCCAGCAGTAACAGCCTCGTTGATCAGGCCCTGATCCACCAGGAGGCCTGGTCATGGACCGGGCCGTGGGGGCGTTGATCCCCGGAATGCCATCCAGGTAGACTCCAGGTAGAAAAGTTGCTTACCAGTTCTACTGGTAAGCATCTTTATACATACAGAGAAGGATGACAAAATTAATCCACTAAAAGGAATCTCTGACACGAGGACAGACTGAGAGCCTTGAACCTTCACTTTTCTGAGAGACGAAGAATGAGAGGAGATATCATTGAGGTATACAAGTGGAAGATGGGCATAAACACCATCTCTTAATGTACATGATGTGTATTAAGACATGATGACTTAATGCACATCATGTCGACTTTTTAACACCCTCCCTCCTTGCATAAGGAGAATTAACTAACAAACCTGTAGCTTTCGTCAAGGAGGAACTTTATAGTTACACAAGTCAGTTCCTGATGAGCCAGGCTGTGGTGCATATGTTTTGACTGCTTGCGGCTGCTATTAACAACCTGGAATCGACGTAAGGTAAGATAACCGTGACAACAGTTCAAAGGTATATCAAAGGTAAAGGTAACGTTCAAGGGCGAAGCAGGTTGTGATGACTAGGCGTTTATAGCACTTACCGGTCACAGGTGGCATTCACAGACTCTGATGGTTGTGTAATGAGGTTTGAAAACAGATGTGTGGATTCAGCCTGTTTACTTACACGAGATATTAAATGAGTGAATAGGTGGTTAATTACCTGTGAAATATCGTGACTGGTATTCAGAGACTTTTTTACCCTGTTATGGTAATATGCAGATTTAGATCTAAGCCCTCAAGTATCAGCCATATTTATAGTATCAGGTACCTGTCTCCTCCGCTCCGGAGATTACATTTCAAATACTGATACGTTTCCATTGGTTTAAATGTTATAATGACTTTATACAGGAAGTAAATTAGTTATATACTTTTTTCAAGTTATGATATTTGTCTTGCCTTGAATGGAGCCATCAGCATCGAACAATATTCTAAACGAGAGTGCGCAAGTGATCTGAATTACCACCACTGACATTATTTCTGTTGTGTAAGTTCTCATTATCCTAGGAAATACTGATTGGCTTCTTGGATTATCCGAGCATATTATTTTTGTGTTTAGTTATGCTTAGCAAAATCATTATTTGTCATCCTCTTATGCCTATGCTGATTATGTGGAACATGCAAAAAAAAATTATACCAACAATTTTAACCAAATAACATTTTAATCTGTTTAGGTACTTTTTAAATTATTATTTTATAATGGGAAAGAGAGTAATACTGAGTTTATAATTCTGAGCATTTTTACATTCTTTTAAAAGCTTCCCAAAGATCACTAGTACCGCAGCGTGAGGGACTGACCTTGATTATCTCATAGTTCACCCTCTTCCGCCTCTTCACTTCCGTTCTCTTTTATTCCACCTCGTTCGTTTTCTTTGATGATCAGGTCGGCTTCGCATTTTTTTCAATTCTTTTCTCTCCTTTTTTTTTTTCTCTCGTTTTTCTCTAAATCTACTTTTTATCTAAAACATTTCGGGTACAAATCATTATTGCATTTATGAGCCCATCATTTATGAAAAAAATAAAGGTAAAAGTTTACGACCGCTACTCGGCGGATTTCAGTCATTAATTAAAGTTTGAATTGTATAATATTAACTTGTGTTATATTAGAGGTATTTTGTTGTTCAAATGGTGAAAAAACTAATCTAATTAACGAAACTCCCTCTAACCCATCCTAACCTAATTTAACCTTACTCCGCCATCATTACTGGCGCGTCTGTTTACATTGGGCCGGCGTGACACGACTCAGTACTGAGCGTTGATGAGTGGATCACGTGCGCTGCTCAGTGAAAATAAATGTACTATGTGCTAATATCTCCCAAATAAAAAAATCCAAAAGAAATACAGACTCCTTGGTGTGTACCTGGAGGGAGGAGGGTGTTTCGAGGGTGAACGCCCCCGTGACCCGGTCCATGACCAGGTGTCCATAGGTCGTGTGTATTGCAAAATGTAAAGTACTGCCAGAGTTCCGCAGTGGTAGTCAACCTTAGCCGAAATATATTAGTGTTGAATTTTGTAGAGACTCCTAAGAGGTATATATTTCAAATGCAGTGTACTCAAAGAACGTTTTCTATGATTTATCTTATTCTTTAAATATTATATTTCTTCTTTAAGTTATGCTTTACATTCTTTGTCCTTTCATTTGGTAGTTATTATTTATAGCGTGACAAGTTCCTCCGCGCAGTTCTTGATCAGTCTGGCTGTGGTGCTTACGTTAACCTGCATGCTGTTACCACCAATAGTCTTCCTGCTATTACATGGAGGAGTTTCGCCAAGCCGAAACGTCGCCACAATAAAATGTCATTGTTGCATCTGTGTCCAAATTAACCTAACACTTGGTCGGTAATTCTTCCATTATTAATAATAACCTTCCTGGTCAGACCAGGAGGGCTGGTCCGGGAATGGACCAGCTTGAAAAGAGGTTGGTATATCATTACCAAATCTGTCACTAGCAGTGTTGCGCATTGATTTATCTTATTCTTTAAATATTATATTTCTTCTTTAAGTTATGCTTTACATTCTTTGTCCTTTCATTTGGTAGTTATTATTTATAGCGTGACAAGTTCCTCCGCGCAGTTCTTGATCAGTCTGGCTGTGGTGCTTACGTTAACCTGCATGCTGTTACCACCAGCATTCAGTCTAGACACCTTAACTCACCGTTACAGACAACATAATTTTCCTCATGGAGAACAGGGGCGCCATAGGTACAATAAGAGAAGATTGTGTCAACAACCATGGTCCAAGACTTCAACCTGCTATTAGCAGATCACTGTCTCCTCCAAGTGCCAGATCAAGTAGGCTGTGATGGCTATGTGGGCTAGCGGGCCGCTAACAGCAACAACCTGAAAGGGAAAGGACACAGGTGCAACTAATGTGAGATTTTATTGTGGCAACGTTTCGCTCTCTACGAGCTTTGTAATAAAGCTCCTGGAGAGCGAAACGTTGCCACAATAAAATGTCACACTAGTTGCACTTGTGTCCTTTTACTTAACATATTGTCGGTAATTCTACCAACATTAATACAACCTGAAAGGGTAATCAGCAAGGAAGTTTTGTCTGGGTATCGTACATACGTTGGACTGCGGACTACTACCAGCAGTATCTTGATTGATCAGGCCATCAAACAGGTCTGGCCTGGGAAGGGGGCCGCGAGGGCACTGACCCCCAAAAATGTCAACACGTACGAATAAGAACGATTAAAAAACACAAGAAAACAAAGATAAGGTTACACTGAAGTCAAGGCCAGAAATCCTGCCAGGACACAAAAGGCACAATACCGTGACTGAAACAATAAACAAATAACCGGCATAAAGGAGAGCGACTTTGTTAATGGTCCAGTTCGGGTTATTTGTGTATTTATGTAGTATCCAAATATTCTTCCTTGAAGCCTTTTTATCCACTTCTCTGAGGCTATGGGTCCCACAATTTGTACCAGAGGTGGACCCATAGCAACGCTCTTCTTGCCGAATAAGGCAAGCGAAAATTTGTGTATGCAATAATTTCGCAAAAATTATTCTGAACCTAACGAAAAAATATATTTCAAATTAAATTGATCTTGTTATAATAAGGTTAGGTAAGTTTTCTAAGGTTCTTTTGGTACAAAATTATTAATTTTTACATTAACATAAATTAAAAAATTAGCTTTAAACGTATAAGAAAATTTTTGAAAGGACTTAATTTTAAATGAGTTCTTTCTAATTGACGTTTTACCTATTCGGCACGGCATTTATTTATAAATTATATATATATATATATATATATATATATATATATATATAAAATGTAGTCTGTTATTACTACTACGTTTTTGGAAGAGGAGAGATAGGTCAGCGAAATTCAAAGTCACAAGCAGAGGTTAAGGGTCAGCTTCCGAGAATTTCTGCCCCTTCCAGCGGCTATTGTTCTGCTCGACTCTTGCTTTTATTTCCTTCTTCTTTGTTTTCCTTCCTTTCTAGTTTCTAAATTCTTTCTTCTTTATTTTACCGCCTCCCTTCACCCTAGCGTACTATCTTTTCCTGCCTCTCCCTTTATTTCTTGTCCACCCTTCCGTTGCTCCTTCCCCTTTCTATCAATTAATGTCCCCTTCCCTTGCTTCATCGTTTCTCTCTCTCCCCTCTGCTATTTCCCTTTATATTGTTGTCTTGCTCCCCTCTTCCGTGTGCTGACTCTGTGATTGTGTCTGTGGTTAGTATTGTGGCTGAGTTTAGCGATGATTGTGTGTGGTTAATGTTGTGGTTGTGGTTAGTGATGATTGTGTCTGGTTAGTATTGTGGTTACTGTTTCAAACGTGGTTACTGTTATGACTATACTTAGTGTTGTAACTGTGGTTAAGAGTTACATCAAACTACCATTGAATCGGTGCTGAAACGCCAAATTACAGACAACTCAGGCAAAGTGTATTTAGATCTGGCAGATTTTGCTTATCGCAACTACTAAACCACTATGAAAAAATTACGGAAACTTTAAAATATAACAGGGAAAAAGTAGAAAATTGATATTAAACTTTCTGACGAATAGAACGCAAATGGTAGTAGTAGTAGTAAGCAAAGCAAAATCTAGCTTTAACAAAGTAACAAGTTTAGTATACCAAGGAATGGTCCTGGCGCCTTTACTGTTTCAGTCATAATATACTGCACATAAAAACATTACCCATAGTTTCGTATCATCCTTTGCGGACGACACCAAAATAGGCATGGAAGTCCCTTGGTAGAAAACACAGTTTCCGAACAGTTGTCAACAAATTCTTCAACTCGACAATAGAAAATAACATGTTCAGTAATGACAAATTCTAAATGCTCAGGTATGGACAAAATTAAGAACTCAAAAGGAGCACGGGATATAAAACAGGATGATCGTCTTATAAAACGAAAAGGACACGTAAAAAGAATTATTTAGAGAACACAATAAGGCACATGTCGCGAAGGTCAGAAAAATGACAGGGTAGATTAATGGGAACCGTTGAAGGCGAGAGAAATACCAGATCGTTTACTGATGAAAATATCTCAAAGTTCTTGGAATGTATATACTTTTTGGAGCAAAGAAGAGATATATAATATGATGTATAATAATATATACATCGACGACATTTGAGGGCATAGTCTCAAATATGCACACTTCCATAACATTCACTGGAGTGAGAGTTTGGAAGTGTAAAATAAACCCAGCGAAAAACCAAGAGCGGCATGGACATAAGAGAATGCTGTTAATATCCGTAGTCCAAGACTCTTCAACCTGCTACCAACAGATATCAGAAATATCAGCCCTGGTCCAGGCAGGGCTGCGAGTATAGAAAAAAAACTCGAAATCGGTCACTGGTACAAACACAGACATCTATTTTACGTGGTCAAAGTAGTGTTTAATGTGGGCCTCTGTGGAAGCTGCAAACATTTGACGTAAGGATTCGGCTTGGTTTAAAACTTTGTATGTTTGCAAAAAATGAATGATGTTTTATTTGTAGTTTTTCTGTAGTTTTTGTTGGTATTAACATATGTAGCTCAGATGTTGATGTAATTGTCTGCTGTTAGTGATTGTAGGTAGTGATTGTCTGTACTTATTAATGATGGTTGTTACTGTGTATCTCATTGTGATGGTATAAACATTGGTAATAAATACCGACGAATTGGTTTAGAAAGAAACATGAGCAAACACTAATATTTAATAGAAAACGTTTCGGTCCTGGGACCGAGAGTGAGGAGAGTGAGGTGCCTCAGCTACCTCATTCTCTGCCTATATAAACTGTCTTTCTAACTTCTGTATGTTAGAAGTGATGAAGGTCCCAGGACCGAAACGTTTTCTAATAAATATGTCCTAGTGTCTGCTCATGTTTCTTTCTAAACCGTCTAATTGTGAAGAATTAGACAGATGTGCAACATCTGGGTGTCTACTTGGTTTTATCAATACATTACACGGACATAAATGAAGACTGTAGAAATATATACAGGTAACAGTGGAAGATGAGGTAATCAGACCTTCAGCCTGGAAGGTGATGAGTACCGTAATAGTCTTGAAGAATCTAATTGTAGTAGATTACGGGGGCAGATCTGGTTGATGGCCTGATCAATCACGTTGTTATTGTTAACGCGAACAGCATGCTTCATCAAGCTGTCAAGCAGTAGGGTTGGCCAACACCGGGGCGTAGAGGGAATGATTCCCGGATGCGCTTCAGTTGGGGGGGGGGAGATAGAGAGAGAGGGGGGGGGCAACAAGCACCAGCTGCAGAGCAGGTTTGGGCGTGAGCCAGCTTTGCAGCATCATTAGTTTGGTGCTGCAGCAACTGGTGGGTGGTTGAGGCCGCCCGTGTTGTTCTCTATATAATGCTCCGAGCATTGCTGCCTTGTTACTTAGTCTAGATCTAGGCTTCACTGGCTACAGTATGTCGATCTGGGGATCCTTGCCTGGGGCTTGTATTAACCTACAGATCCCCTGCCTCAGACGTTTTTGGATTTTGGCTTAGGAATCCCCTGCATAAAGTGTCTTCATATGGGAGGATTCCTAACCCTGGCTTCTCTTCACCTAGCAATCCCAACCTGGACAGTCTTGATGTGATGGTCCTTGCCAGGTCATAATTCAATAGCACCAAAAAAGAAAAAAACGACAGCAAGCGTGTAAATAAGCATAAGAGCTAGGAATGAATGCTAAGGATAATAACTAAATGATCAATAAGATTGAAAAAAGATTGAGAAGTACTCCCGGAAGATGTTTAAATTGCTTGAAACAAGGTTCAGATCTACACCGAAGAATGCTGAAAACTATCTGAAAGCACTGGAAATAGGACAGCCCATGCAACACAGGAACAAGTGATGAAATGCTGAGAGAGGTTAACATATTAATATATACGTAGCATAACATGCTTTTAATGGAGCAACGTTTTGCTCTAAAGAGAGCATCATCAAATCATGTCTTGATAAAGCTCTTCTTTGAGCGAAACGTTGTAGGCTTGTTCTGCTACATGTGGTTAACTCGTCCAGTGTTCCTTGCAGCTGAAGCAACCAAGTGTCGCTGTCTTCATTACTGTCGACAGTACGCATTTTAAAAATCAACGCCTGTCCATAGTGCCATTGTTGTACAGTTACCTGAAGATTACTTGAGGACGGTTCCGGGGGTCTCCGCCCCCATGGCCCGGCCCCAGACCAGGCCACTCATAAGCATTCCATTTTTAGTTCATTATAGGTTAATAATACGTATATAAAAGTTAATATTAGCAATTCGACCTATTTTAATCAAGAATAACATATTAAGTGTTGGTGAAATTTTAGATCATGCAGACATTCACGATCGGCAATCCGGTGCACGATGCAGGTTGTAAGTGAATAGGTTGAATGATGATGTTATACCCCTGGTCTTCTCTTCTAAAGTTGTCAGAGTTGCAGTAGTGTCTGCTGATGAATGTGCTCACACACAATCATTCTCTGTAAAAGTTAGAGGCTTGGCAGACTGAGCTTAATACCCTCGATTAAAAGCAGGAGTGAAATGAGTTCACTAACGAAAAACACAATCAGTGTGATGGAACCAAGACTTTTCAATACCTTACATAAGAGGGATTACAGACTTTTTTGATCTACAAGAAATAAACTTATAAGTTCCTCAAGTCGGTCCCTGATCAGCCAGGTTGTGGTGCATACGCTGGAGTTTGTACGGCTAGCACATACAGCCTAGTTGATCAAACCATCAGCTGGAAGGCCTAGACTAGGACCGTGCCGCCGGAGAGTTGACTCTAGTAACACCGTTAACGTACCCAGACCTAAGCTGCGTTTTAAGGAAATGAGCAACCACCTTAATGTACCTCTTAATTTACTGAGGTTTGGCTTCATGGGCCTGTCGTACTTGTTCTTGAAACCATGTATACAACTATTTCACTGCATTTTTATACCACTCTCAGACTGAAGATATACTGTAGATTAATGGTCCAGAGAACAGTCAAGTTGATAAATTAGACACATATGAAACACTTGGGTATCTTTATTGAGGAAACGTTTCGCCACACAGTGGCTTCATCAGTCCAATACAAAGAAGAATGGTAAAGATCAGACGGGGTTTGAGGTAATCAGTCCCCCAGCCTGGAGTCAATGTAATCAATCCATCAGTGTTGATTGGTGGACTGATGTGTACACTGTGTGGCGAAACGTTTCCAACATAAAGATAACCACGTATTGCACACGTGTCTAATTTATAAAGGTATAATTCCCACGTCCCTGCATAGTTGTTGGTGGAGGCGCGCGCGCGCCCACGCACTGCACAACCTTATCAAACCATCCTACAAAGGCAGAATTTGATTTGGCTGCAACTTAATGACTCCCCGTCGAGGCCCTCCACACTATTCCCAGCCTTATGCCTCGCGTGGAGAAGAGCGAATGTTGCTTCTCTCTCGTCGCCTTGTGTCAGTGTTGTCCTACCTGCTGAAGACCTATAATATTCAATCATGTTTTTAATGCAATTTTTGGATGTAACTTTTTTGTATGTAATCAGGTAAAACGACCTGGTGTATTCAGTGGTGCATTCACCATTGCCGATTTGTGTAATTATCCACACAATTTTGTATCTTGGTGTTTAGATGTTAATGATGATTTTCCACACACCGAAAAAAGGGGAAATTGATAAGCATTGATGTAATTTTGATGTTCGTAAATTGGAATATTAATATGTTAAAAATAAGTGACCGGTTTAGAATTTTTTTCTTCATATATTGATTTTTTATTTTGTTTAATAACGTCAGAACATGAAATGAAGGTGAATTAAAGGCTTGTTTTGGTTGTATTTTATAAAAGAAAGTGTTGCCGCTAGGGAGACAGAGAAATTTCTCCTAGAGTAATTTCAGGGTTAAGTTGCAGCTCTGAGCTTCTATCTTATTCTGCACTTGACTGCTGCTGAGTGCACATGTTCTATGGATATTAGATACCTACGTGGTCACTTGTTCTCTCCAGGTTAGAATACTACTGTATACTAACTGCCCCTTCAAGGCAGGCGAGACTGCCGAGCTGGGAAACGTACAGAGAATTTCCACTGCTCGTATACACTCAATCGAGCATCTGAACTACTGGGAACGCTTGAAGTCCCTTCAACTGTATTCCTTGGCACGTAGGCTAAAAAACCTGGAAAATCCTGAAGGGACTGGTTCCAAACCTGAACACCGAAATCACTCCATATGACAAGAGACTAGGCAAACCGTGCTAGATACCACCACTTAAAAACGTGTACACTTAAGAGAGAACTTGAGCGTCACAGGTCCCAAACTCTTCATCGCCCTCCCTCCGTGCATACGGGGAATTACCAACAAACCTCTGACGGTCTTCACGAGGAAACTGGACAAGATTTTTAGATCAGTGTCTGACAGTCAGACTGTGTGGTTCGTTCATTGGACTGCGTGCGGCTAGCAATATGGCCAGCAGTAACAGCCTGGTTGATCAGGCCTTGATCCTCCAGGAGGATTGGTCTGGGACCGGGCCGCGAGGACATTGGATCCCAGAAACGTCCTTCAAGTATACACAAATTTGTAGTAGGGAATTATTTGTTGATAATTTTTTTATGTCTGAAAGGCTTCACCATTGTGACTAATTATATTTTAATATTGAAGAGTAAGTATCTCTAAAAATAATGATTTTTTTGAAGCCGTGAAATGCCTGTGACTGCTTTGGAGGGTTCTGCCCTAGCATCTTGGCCAAAGGCAGGAATTCCTTGTTGACTGCTTGATCACACAAATTGTTGGTGGCAGTGTCCCACAGGTCCACATAGCCATTACAACCTGGCCGATCTGGCACTTATTACAGGTAGAGGCCAATCGTGTGCGATTCCCTCTTTAAAACTTTTACCGAACTACTGTTCTCCGGAGACCCTATGACTCAATCCTAGGTTAAGATATATACCTAAACATAACCTTGAGGCAGGAATTACCTGCTGCAGTGTAATCGAGTGGAATCGCCGTAATCTCCCGATATTGAGACCACCTGTAAAGCGTAAAAACTTAAGGCTGCTTTAAATCTCAGGTTTAGGAAGCAGGGCAATAACTAGATACATTCCCAAGATCCATTCGCTGGGATGACAGGCGCTGCAGTAACCATAATTGATGGTAAATCCGTTAAGGGATTACGCCAAGCTGCGCTCTGAATATCAACCTGTCAGGCTACGTATGAAGGAAGCGGTGGCGGTTGGTAGTGGCTGGCTGACTGGCTGGGGCTAGACGACTGGCTGATTGGGGCTAAAAGACTGGTTGGCTGGTTGACTTCATATCAAGATGACTGGCTTCTTGGTTAGATGACTGGCTGGCTTGTTGGCCAGCTGGATTGCTGGCTGGCTTGCTGGCTGGCTGGTTACAGAACTGGCTGGTTTATTGACTAGTAAACAAAAAAGGCACAATACCGTGACTGAAACAATACACAAATAACCCGCACATAGAAGAGAGGAGCCGACGTTTCGGTCCGACTTGGACCATTTACAGTCACACTATGTGCGGGTTATTTGTGTACTATAGTTAAGATGGTTGGCTTGTGTGATGGGGATACAATACTAATCATATTTTTAAACTTTATAATGACAATATTTTCCTAATGATCAATCGCTTTTAAAGAAGGATAGTTCAACCAGTTATACCCAGATTGGTCACTGTTCTGGGCGCCTAGCAGCCTGGTCGAGGGGGATCGCAGATAAAGGATTCATGAGATGTGGATCAAATCTAACAGCAACCCTGAGATAATGTCAACGTGATATAGGTAATTTAGGCGGTTATGATTAGCTCAGAATAAAGTTTGGTATGAAATTTGAATCTGCAAAGGCTTTGGCATTAGGGACAACAGGACCTCAGAGGTTATAAGGCAAGCTGACACTCGTTTTTATTGTTTTTGATACTCACTTACGGCATTGTGCGTATATTTATTTGTTTGAAGTAGCTTTAGACTGTCTGTACGTGGCGCCTCACATTAACTAGATACGGTACCAACGTTTATGAAGTAATATTAAACGCGTGGTGGCAGCAAAAATAAGGTAACTCACAAGACCTGGAATAATTAGTGTGACACTACTGAGCTGCAAAGTGTTTGTAACTGCGTATTAACATTACAGTTGGCTAGATGTCTCTCTTGTTGGTTATATGGCTGGCTCGCTTTCCAGCAAACCAGCCTCCCTCCCTCCCTCTCTTCCTCCCTCCCTCTCTTCCTCCCTCCCTCTCTTCCTCCCTCCCTCTCTTCCTCCCTCCCTCTCTTCCTCCTTTCGCAGTGCGGCAAACATTAAAGTGTATTTTGTAGAAGAGTTTTTTCCTTCTTTAAATTAGCAGACTTTCTCTGCAGCTATAACTTCAGAGTTCTTGCATTTCTTGATCCTGAAAACGAGTGTTCGAGTGCTTGCTCCTAGTCTCCTTCCTTCTCTCCTCCACTTCGTCGCTTCTCTCACGCCTATCTCTGTACAACATGCTAACAAAAACATGAAAAAATCCAGACTGAAAAATTTGATTATATCTGTGAATAGATGACTCTGACACGTTTATTATGGATATTCGAGTTGTCTGCACAATTCCACTATTCTCTCTCCCTCTCACTTTATCCTCCTCTCTCATATCTTTCTCGCTACTTTCCCTTGCCCCTTTCAACCACAGATCAGTCTCTTATTTTTTCAGCCTCTGCTCAACGCCCACACACAGCAGCCGGCTGGACCGCCCACCCGCTCCTCTGCTCGTTAGTAAATGGTAGCTGAGAGTGGCTTGGATAGTTGGGCCAGAACCCAGCTGCGGCAGGTGGGAGGGAGCATCGCAGGAGGGGAGGAGTGCTAGAGTGGAATGGAAAAGGTGCAGAAAAAAAGGGGACGGTAGAGGAAAGGGGCGGAAAAGAGGAAAGGTGCGGAGGAGAGAGAAGTGGAACAGGGAGAGGAATAGATGAGAAACGATCATAAATGGAGGGAGGAGAAAATGAGAGAAAGTGGAAGATACTGAGGAACGAAAATGAGTAGAAAACTAAGAGCGGAGAAGCAAAGGTAAAATGGGAGGCAAAAAGGAGTGGAAAAGGAAGAGCGAAGAGGCATTGGTAGAGGTAGAATGGGAAGCAGGAGTGGAAAAGGCATTAGACATGTACTCAGAACACAGGTAGTCCATTCAGCACAGTGCAATCTGCATGGATCACCTTGTCAGGCTTTCCCATGAAGTAATTAGCATAATTAATCTTTGCTAATTATCCAAGCTATGTGGAGTGGAAAATACCCAGAGTTTATAAACTGAGAAATGGCTAGTTGGTAGAAGTTTTCAAGAGGTAACTAGACTACTATCTGCTACTAGTACCAGATGAGCGAGGTTGTCCTGGCTGTGTAGGCCTGTGGGCCGCTAGCAGCAACAGGCTGGTTGACCTTACAGTCAACAATCAAGTTTAACGTAGAAACCGACACAGGTATGCGGTGTCTAATTTGGACTAGCTGATATGTTTGATACACCAGGTACGAGAACCACCGGTTATTCAGCATATTCAACATACACAGCTGCTGATACTAATTTCTTGTCTTTAAGAAGTTGCTGCTACTATGAATAATTACTCTTAAAGAAATCCTCACAAGGTAAGCAAAACAATTTAGTCAAAATTCGTATTGCACAACAGTATTATTAAACATTCATTGCAAGTCATTGGCCGTAAGAAGCAGCAGATTTAGACGAAAGGGAAAATACCCCCACCATTTTCTCCTAATATGAGATGGTGCAAATTCTATGCTTGGGGCATCTGTAAGCATGGAATATTAGGGAAAACAAATGGGACATGCAACTTTGAGCATCCCAAAAAATGCCGCTACCTTCTGTCTAAAGGAGTGTGTCGTTCTACTTCTTGCAAATTCTTCCACCCTGATGTGTGTCATTCTTCAGTCCTCGAAAAACAATGTTACAATACCAACTGCCCCGCATACCACCTAAAAGGGACCAGGAGGCACACACCCAGTAAAACAAATCATAGTAGTTATGGTAGTTACGACAATGCCACTCCATGTGATTTTTTAGTGGTAGGAAACGAAGAATGAAAATGGAAAGAGATAACCAAAATAGTTCATCACCTTGGAGGAGCCTTGTTGGACTGGAGGACACAGCCAGTGGCCCATCCGGACTCACGACTACTGATGCCAACAATGAAATCCCCCCAACAAACATGGAACACAACCTCATTTATATTTGCTATTATACAGGGCCTTAAGCCATCCACCACCAACAAAATACCTTTCATTAGTGGACTCCTCTAGGAGTCAAATGCACTGTTTGCAGCCTTCACAGAGACCCACGCAAAAGATTACTTTGACAGTGAAATATGGATACCTGGGTACAACCTTTTCAGATGCGACAGAAAGAGTCGCACATTTGCACGGAGATATTGAACACCACAAATGATGTAGTTGAAGTTCTAACAATAAAAACCGAGAACCAAAACTTAGTCATTGTACTTGTATATAAGCCACCAGATGTAACTTCCCAACAGTTCAAGGAACAGCTAGCAAAAATTGACTCCTGTCTGGAAAACCTTCCAGCCCCATTCCCAAACACCTTGCTGCTTCAATGTAAGACATACAAAATGGAAAAATATAACAAATAATGTTGTAGCAGATATAATCCCTGGAGGCAGCTCAGATGAAAAGTCACACACACACATGAGCTGCTGAATTTCTGCAATAAACACACCCTAAGTCAGCAGTTAGTGGAGCCAACAAGACTAGAGAACACTAGACCTTATTTTCACAAATGAGGACCTGGTAAGAAACATATAAAAAACAACTAATTATGATCACAATCTAATCGAAGTCCAGACATACATGCACAGGGGTCCTGATCAGCAAAATGCATATAGCTATGAGGGTACCTTTACCAAATTCAACAAGAACTTCAACTGGGACTGGGACCAGGTAAACTATGTCCTAAATGAAACATGTTGGGAAGATATCTTAAATGACATGGACCCTAACCAGTGCCTTGAAAAGATCAACTTCCTGGTAACTGAAGTATGTTCAAAGCATATTACACTAAGAAAAAAGAAGAGAAGTAAACTGGAGAGAGAGAGACGCTCCCTCTACAGGAGAAGGCGAAGAATCACTGAGCTCCTCAAGAATGCCAGATTATCTGAAACACGGAAAGAAGCGCTAACCAGGGAAGTGGAAAACATTGAGCTAAAGTTAAATGACTCATACAGGATCCAGGAGAGACAAGAGGAACTAAAAGCGATTAGTGAAATTGAAAGAAATTCGAAATATTTCTTTTCATATGCTAAAAACAAGGCAAAAACCACTTCTAGTATAGGGCCCCTACTCAGACAAGACCAATCATACACAGATGACGACAAAAAAATGAGTGTGATACTGAAATCTCAATATGACTGTGTTCAGTGAGCCACTAATCAGTCTAAAGATAGACAATCCAATTTTTTTTTTCATGAATGAGCCTCAAAACCCTGCCAATGTATGCCAAATTTCTGACATAACCCTAACTCCACTAGACTGAGAAAGCTATCGACGACATGCCCATGCACTCAGCCCCAGGCCCAGACTCGTGGAACTCTGTGTTCATTAAGAACTGCAAGAAACCCCTCTCACAGGCCCTAAGTATGCTATGGAGGAGCATAGACACAGGTGAGATTCCACAGTCACTGAAAACAACGGATATAGCCCCACTCCATAAAGGGGGCAGCAAAGCAATAGCTTTGAAAGAGTTCTTAGAATTAGGATTGCAAACCACTTAGACTCCCAAAAATTGCACAATCCAGGGCAATATGGTTTCAGAGCAGGTCGCTCCTGCCTCTCGCAACTATTAGACCACTATGATATGGTCTTAGATGCACTGGAAAACAAAGAGAATGCAGATGTAGTATGCACAGATTTTGCAAAAGCCTTTAACACGTGGAGGAAATAATAGCTAGGACTGAGTATACTACAAATTCAAATCACACAATAGAGCGGAAAAGTAATGTGAAGGACCTGGGAGTGGTAATGTCCGAAGATCTCACCTTCAAGGACCACAACAATGCCACTATCACATCTGCGAGGAAACTGATAGGATGGATGATGATAACATTAAAGACAAAAGATGCCAAGCCAATGATGATACTTTTTAAATCACTTGTTCTCTCTAGGCTGGAATACTGTTGTACATTAACATCGCCATTCAAGGCAGGTGAAATTGCAAATCTAGAGAATGTACAGAGAACCTTTACTGCACATATAAGTTCCATCAAACACCTTAACTACTGGGAACGCCTGGAAGCACTTGACTTGTACTCACTGGAGCACAGGCGAGAGAGATATATCATAATCTACACCTGGAAGATTCTGGAGGGACTGGTCCATAACCTGCACACAGAAATCATTCCCTACGAAAGCAAAAGACTTGGCAGGCGATGTAACGTACCCCCAGTGAAAAGTAGGGACGCCACAGGTACACTAAGAGAAAACACAATAAGTGTCTGGGGCCCACGACTGTTCAATAGCCTCCCACCAGCCATAAGGGGAATTACCAATAGACCCCTGGTTGTCTAAAGTCAGTGCCAGATGAGCCGGGCTGTGGTTCGTACGTTGGAGTACGTGCGGCCAGCAGTAACAGCCTCGTTGATCAAGCCCTGATCCACCAGGAGGCCTGGTCATGGACCGGGCCGCGGGGGCGTTGATCCCCGGAATATCCTCCAGGTATACACCCTGTGGGGAGAGTGACACACCTCCCGGAAATGAGGTGCCTCTACCTCCTCCTAGGTGCAAACCTCACCACCTGGTTAAGGAAACCTAGCCTCATGGAGATGGTTAGTTGAAACCTAAGTAAATGATACAAGGACTGGAAATGTGAGTAATTAGTTGAAATATGAGTGACTAGTGTGATTAGTTAAAGCGTGAGTGATAGTGCACTTAGATGAAATGTAAGTGATGAGTGTAATGGGCAATTAAAACATAAGTGAATGGTATGGTAACTGGTTGAAAGATAAGCAGGTGAAGAACTATGTTACTGGTTTGTTAGTAAACGACTAAGGATCTACTGGGATACGGAAGATAAATGGAAGATTTCTACAAGAGAAACTCAATATATCTCAGGCGAGTCATATTAAAGCAGGTGGCTTTAAATCAACACGTGTAAATATTGATATTTTGGGTGCCGATGCAAGCTGATATGTATATATGATGGAAGAGGCGTGATAGCGGGCATGGAAGCACAAGTAATTACGCAGGTAGAATGATACCTGTTCCAGAGAGGGAGAGAGAGAGTTTATTTGGTGACAATTTTTTTTTTTGAGCTATTGCAACTGCCTTTCTATAGTACGCGAGGACAAAAAAAAAAAGCAAAAGGCTCTTTCTACTTTGTCTAGCCATAGAGAAACATGCAACACAGCAGGTGAAGAGGAATACCAGGATGCTGTGGAAAAACCTTCACTGAGAGTGAATGTCAGCAACCTGTACCAACAACTTTTCTTTTAAAGTTCTTTCATTTGAGGGAATACATGTCGTATACTTGTTGATTTGTCAAGGGATCATCATTTCCCGCGACCAGGTCTCCACGTTGGTCTGGCTAGTCAGGCTGTTGGTGCATGCGGCACGCATTATATGAACTAAATATACATTGAAAAGGAGAAAAATGAAGGCAAACAATATGTGATATTCAAAGGAAATGAGAACGTTCATTGGGTTTAGTAAGCATCTTCCATGTCAGTTAGTGATTAAGAGAGAGAGGAACCATGAGGTGTAATTTGACCCCCTGCAGATAACACCGAAGGAGAAAGATGAGGACGTACTGCAGCAAACATCACTGGAACGTGGAAAGCTAGCTAACTTATGAACTGCTTTCACTAACCTTGACAAACATTCATTTAGGCTACCACATATACACACTTCTCGTATCCCTGATTTAAAAAAAAAAAGTATCATTTATTTGGTATCTCTCTTATTTCGATTTTATATTTTTATGCAATTTATGATTTACTTACAGTTGTGACAGTAACAATATTGTATGACGTGAAAATCAATTTTTCCAAACACGGTTGACATCAGGTTTCCCACATTGCCACTTTATCAAGATGGACACAAATATCATACCAGCTAAAAACACACATGAACCTAGAGATTAGAAAACACCTTATTTAAGTCATATTCAAGTGGCATAAACGGAAAGTTGGTGGACACCATGCACAGTTTCCAGAGTAGATATGATTGCCAGGAATCGATGGAAATCGGTTGGTAGTAGTCCATAGGTGGAATCAAGACTCATGAGCTATAGCCTGACCCCTAAAAAACAACTATGTGAACAAACAGAGGGTGCATGTAGGTTGACACACCATTCCGTGGTATTCTATCCATCGATAGTGTATATAATGGGAATACGATTTTTGTGACCACATATTGGATCGTAAAATCACTGTCAGGCGGGAAATTACCTGCAGTAAAACTCCCAAGTATTTCCATAAATTTTGGCATTATCGTCACTGAAGGGAAGACCAAGACTGCGGCTGGACTCTGCAACATAACCATCACCCCAATCCAATTTTTATCTCAACTTGATGCCCATCCTCATTTTACACTTAATTTTCTTGTACATTACACATGTCTGCTTGTTGTCTACTTATTGATGTTTTTGAGGACGACTGCCTTTTCGGTCCGGTCCTAAAACCACTCCATCGCTAGTGCTCCCTCATTTAGAATACTGCTCAGTGCTGACGGCCCCGTTCAAAGCAGGAGAAATATCAGAGCTGGAACAAATACAGAGATCATTTACGGCTCACATTGAACCAGTAAAGCACCTAAATTACTGGGAACGCCTTCAAGTCCTGAACATGTACTCATTGAAACGGAGAAGAGAGAGATACATGATAATATATACTTGGAAAGTACTCGAGTGCCTGGTTCCAAATCTGCACACTGCCATAACAACATACTGGAGTGAGAGAGATGGGAGGAAGTGTAAAATAAACCCAGTGAGGAGCAGGGTGCGGTGGGGACAATAAGGGAACACTGTATCAACAAATGGAACAACTGTAGAAGCCTTCAAGAGGAAACTGGACAAGTATGTTCACCAGGTGCCAGATGAACCAGGCTGTAACAGATATGTGGGGCAGCAGGCCTCCAGCAGCAACAGCCTGGTAGACTAGGCAAGCACCAGACGAGCTTGGCCCATGGCCGGGCTCCGAGAGTAGCTAAACTCTCGAAACTCTTCAAAGGTATAAAGGTATAGTTGATGCTCTCAATCAGTGGTGTTAGTAGCACATAGTCCAACGTTAGAACCATATCTTGGCTGTTCAAGAACTATCTCCAGGATGTTATCAGGAGTCCTCTTGGAGACGGGCGTCTTCAGTTCTCCGTGTACGTATATGGAGTCTTGCGCCCTCTACACTTACCAGTTATCTTCCATACTCCTTGCGTCCCGTTCTTCACCGTTTATTTCGCACCGTATGTTAAACCGTATGCTGTCCTAGGGAGAAATATCAGTGCGCAAACTTGGTACCAGTCCATCAAGTATTTTGCAGTATCTTTAAAAGTCACTCTGATAAGCTTATAATTAATATATTTCATTGATATGATATAATCCTAACTAAACTTAGATAATATAAAACAAAGTTGCTATGATTCAGCAAAGTTATATTACATTAATTTTTAATAAAGTTTGGATAGGCTACCAAGTTAGTTTTGGTACAAAATAAAAAAATTGCATACCATGTTAATTCACAAAATTATATTTTCAAATGTATATGGCAAAATTTTCGAAAAAAAAATGTATTTTAAGAGGGTATTACAACTTTTTTCAGATATTTTAATCTAAAATCTAAACTTAACATAGTTAAGATTCTTGTGATGTATGAAGAAGTATCCGAAATGTTAATAAACTCGTGTGTGTGTAATAACTGTATATATATATAAATTCATGTGTTAGGGTCTGTGTAATTATGAAATTTAATTTATTTCAAAATAAAAAGCAATGAAGCGGTAATTAAATTAAGTTTGTTAATTCGGTAATTGATTGAAACCCATTAGTGTCATAAATGTTAATAAAAATAATTCTTAAATATTTGGTGCTCATGGCTGCCTACAAACTTTCCATCCTGTACTGTTTCTTCACTCACTCTTATTATTCTCTCACTCACTGTACGACGGTTCTAAGTGGCTGTCAGCAGCGCCTCCTGCTGCACGACAACTTCTTGGAAGCGCCTAAAGGGAAATTGATTTGACAAAGTTTCGGTAATTTTAAAATTACTCTAAAATATGCGTCTTGTGTATGTAGGTGTGTTCATTAACCCGCTGATGATTCAGAGTCATCGTCTCCGCGACCCGGTCCCGGACCAGGTCTTCTGAGTGATCTGGTAAGTTAAATTGTTAGTGCTAGCAACAAGGAGTCGAATGAAAACACCACACCTCGGTTGATCAGGAAATGCCTTGAGGAACTTATAAAATTCCCTCCTCAAGACAGTTATATGTCTGTTAGTAAATTCCCCAGTGTATGAAGGGAGGCTGTTGAAAACTCTTGTTATTTCATAGTGTACTTACCTCTGCACCTATGCTTTCAACTAGTAGTATTTTGCACCGTCCACCAACCTCTTGCTCTCATAGGAATTAATTTCAGTGAGCAGATTTGTAACCAGTTCCTTCCCTATTTTTCATTTGTAGATTTTGATGCGTCTTTCTCGCCTGCATTAAAGGGAGTCCCCAGAAGTGTATCATTGGCTTAACATTCCAAGGTTTTGTTATCCAGCCAATCATTTTCCTTGGAGCTGTGATAACACTTATCATTGAACGTGTGATGTTTTTACATGGTTACACCTCAGTCCCTGACATTCTTTTTCCATTAACTGATTTGATTGATTTATATATTTTTTCCAATGTTTGTTTTCCATATTCATTTTTGTAGGTCAGTGTAAGAACTGATTCATGTCAGCTTGCAGTTCTGCTGTGTCCTCGATGGATTCCTGAAGGTTATCTCATACAGGCTCTAGTATCCTCTACAAGAGGATACAAGACGGCCGACACACGGAATCCGTCTTAGTGTTAGCAGATCCACCCCTACACTGGTTCCTCTCGTGTCATCACTTTTAATTTACTAATGGAGAACTATGGACGTGAGGGCGACTCGTGGACACTGCAGCCTCTACCTTATGCCATGTCGTGGGACACTTCAGGGGATGCTCGCCTTCAAGGGAAGGGACTACCTGGATGCTGGCGATAATCTTTTGATCCAAAGAATTGTAGCTATACTTCCAATTTTCGAAGCAAATCTGATTACCCCACCAGTCATATTTCCCTGGTGCTGGATGGCCCTCACACACACACACAAACACCCCACACACACACACCCCACACACAACCCCCCCCACACACACACACACCCCACACACACACCACATCCCATATACACACACACACACACCCCACACACACACACACCCCACACACACACACACA
The DNA here is from genome assembly GCA_009830355.1 of Cherax destructor. Lineage (NCBI taxonomy): Eukaryota > Metazoa > Arthropoda > Malacostraca > Decapoda > Parastacidae > Cherax > Cherax destructor. The sequence continues at coordinate 486,387 of WNWK01000151.1, forward strand.
CCCCACACACACACGCACGCATATACAACTGGCCTAGTGTCTAATCGACATGTACCTAGTACAAAATGGTAACTAACACACGTGCGCGCGCGATGTAAAACTAATAAGAATAAGAACAGGAGAGGATAATGACAAACCTCAGGGAAACCTAGACATCCCTACAGATGTGGTGAAACAAGAGGTATGTGGAGTTCAACCCGAACTGCAAGAACACAGAGTACAGAATGGGAGGAGAAGCCGCGGCAGAGTAAAAATGACCTGGGTTGAATATAGCATTAAGCATATCGTCAGAAATACACACAAAGTGTATAATGTCAGCGGCATATGTAGGAAAGGAAATATCAAAACAGTATTCAGGAACTTGAGCAAAGAATCCTTAAGAACCTTATAGACGACATAAGTAAAGACAGTCATGCAGCCCAAGCATGTCCAGAAACTAAAAGGTTTTAAGGTTGCAACAAAGGAACTAAATCTGGCGACCTTGGCAGAGAGGAGGGAGAGAGGATATAATTAGTACATTCGAAATCCTTAGAGGAATTTATAAGGCAGAGAGGACAGATTGCTTGAATTAAGAGGACCAGGGTTAAGGGTGGCAGCTGAAGACACGTATGAACCATATGGATGTAAGCAAGTATGTATTTCTTTGGTCTCAGGGCGGCTGAAAAATGTGGTGACTTGGAGGAGGCAATGGTGAAAGCAAATGCACGGCTTCAAGAGTGAATATGATAAGGCCCAAGATAGGCTGGATAACTAGAACTTTCAAGACAAAGAGTTGCTAAACCAGTGATGATACTCTAAGTCACTTGTTCTCTCCAGGCCAGAATACTGCCATATACTAACTGCCCACTTCAAGGCAGGCGAGGTTGCTGAACTGGAAAACCTACAGAGAACTTTCGCTGCCCGAATACATTCAGTCAAGCATCTGAACTAAGGGAGACGCTTGAAATACCTTAAACTATATTCTGCAGAACGTAAGCAAAAAAGGAACATAATAATTTACGAATGGAAGATCCTGTAGGGACTGATCTCAAACCTGAACACTGAAATCGCCCAGTATGACAACAGAGTTGACACAGTGCACAGTATACCTCCAATAAAAAGCAAGAGTTCGATGAGTACACTAAGAAAGACCTCGTTGAGTGTTGAAGGTTCCCGACTCTTCAATGCTCTCTCAGTCAATATGGGGAATTAATAGCCAACCTATGGCTATCTTCTTCAAGAGGGAACTGGACAAGTACCTCAAATCAGTTCCTGACCTGCCGGGCTGTTGTTCGTACGTTGGACTGCGTGCAACCAGGAGTATGGCCAGCAGTAACAGCCTGGTTGACCACGCCTTGATCACTGGTCTGGGACCGAGCCGTGGGGGGGGGGTTGTCCTCCCGGAAACATCCTTCAGGAAAGAGGCCAGAAATCAGTGATACTAATGACAGTAGTTTAGGAGCCGAGTCTAGGTGTGTACATACATTCGTGGGCATGAGCAACACAGTAAGGGTCATAAAGCGCTGAGAAATGGGAGCAAATAAAGGTTGATCTAAGGAAATTGAAGGTTACCTGAAGATTAATTTAGGGGTCTTCATGGCTCTGTCCTAAACCATGCTTCCTGGCTAAAATTATTATTACAATCAAAATGAAGTACTAAACCCAAAAGGTCATACAGGTCTGCAGGGTGGGATGTGCTAAAGATGAAATATGTGAAGGTGGCAAACCTGGGAAGATTAGGAGCATGCAAAAGAGAGAAAGAGAGAAGAGAGAGAGAGAGAGAGAGAGAGCGACAAGGTAGGGTGAGGGAGCGCTATAGGGGAAATAAAATCAAAGTCGGCGTAATAAGGCATCTGCCGACACAAAGTCAGAGAGGGAGTCTGCGTGAAAGGTGGAGCTGTCAGAAATAGTTACTGGTTGAACGCCTGACCAACCAGACTGTTGTTGCTAGCTGTACGCTCAGCTGGCACCAACTAGCAACCTGTAAATACAAACTGGTTGATCAGATGCTTAGTTTTGGACCGGACTGCTAGGCATTAACCCCGGAAACATCCTCGAGGTGTTGGCACCACAGCCCGTCTTATCAGGAACTAACTTTTATAGCTACAATTTCGCCATCCGTCCCTCTCTCCTGCCCTTGAAAACAACATGAAGTGCCTTAGCACTGACACCCCCTGCAATCTCATAAGATCACCCATAACAGGCCGCTATACCTTTCCTACAATTTTCTAGTTATTTTTGTTCTGCTACCTCTCTCCCCTCGCATACTTGTCCTTCCCTCCCTCTTTCCCCTTCCCCACCATGGAGCACAACTATTCATGTAAATTAATAATCCTTTATAGGAGGAGGGGGTACAGTAAGCTATCCTGTATATCACTTCTCTACTTCAGACTTGGTATAAGTCAAGAGGTGGTGAAGGAAGAAGGTGGAGGGAGAGTTGGAAAATAACAATATGGAGATTTAGTGGCTGGAACACTTCCATACAGCCTCGGATACATCCCTTTATCCCTCTCTCCTCTCTTAGTCCCATGTCTCTTCACTTTTAAATGTCTCTCCACCACCTTCCTCACACTTTCATCCTTACCCACCTCTAGTCACCCTCTTGCCTCCCTTCTCAACTTTGTTACATTATGGACAAAAAACTTACCTATCATACAGAATAGGGTAGCAGCACACTACAGTTGTACCTAAGATTGTTCAATAAAAGTGTCTGGTCCCTCCCCAAAAACCTCCTATTTTTTCTTCTCCCCCAGGCAAGATAAAACACTATTACCACACCCTCTTCTCTCATGTCTCTCCCCTTCCTTCCTTTCTTCCCTTCTCTCACTCCCCTCGCCATTCCGTCTTGCGCTTTGTAGTCATTAAAGTGTTTTGGGGGAAATTTTGTATAAGGTAGGATTAAGGCTCGTTGTAGACGGTGGGGAGAGCGTCGTGCGAGGCCTTGATGAAGCCTGGTGGTGTGCTGGTAGCTGGGGAGGAGGAGGCAACGACAAGATGAGGAGGTAGGGGTGAAGAGAGAGACAAGAGAAACACAGAGAGAGACGTAAGGTCTATACAGATTGCATTGAAAGTAGGAAGGGGATACAGTTAAATGGCGAGGTTTTTTTTAGACTTTTCTGTAGTTTCCCATAACCAAATTTTTTTCTCAAGTCAAATGAACCTCCGAGTAACCAAGATCATGAATTGTAATCTCTGAGATGAGGATGCGAAAAAAGGCAATAAGCAAAAATACGTACAACTTCAGATTTTTGATAGGCAGACTACAAACTTAAAGGTTGTCCCATTAGAGCCACATTTATTTACACAAGAATAGTAATCCCAGCACAAACACAACATTGTATTCGAGTGGAAACCATTGAAGTCAAGTAAATCTCCAAGCCAATGTAAGGAGAGCGTTTTTAGATGACTAAAAAAACTGATGCTCAGTAAGATAAATTTATGAAACTCTGCCAGTTTGTTTCCCTTGCCTCCTTGGGACTGGGCCGCGGGGGTGATGCCTACACGAATCTCCAGCTACACAGGTAACGGACCCGGTACTCGTGTACGTACTTGTCTGCCATCTATATCTCCTGGCGCTCTCTTCTGGAATCTTAAACTGCCGTAATCCACACTGTCTAGTCCCCTGAGACTTTCTAAATGCTCACGGATCTGCGTTTGCTGTAGTCATGTCCTAGCTCCTGACTCCCACCCACATCTTATGCTAATTTTAGCAACTTTACTGGCTTTTGACCTTCTGGAGCTTTGTATATCTATTATTGAAATTTAAATTCTATTTTGATTGTCCCTTCACTTTCTTATCCAACTCATTACAATTCTATATCACTCTGAGACATAAGAACGTCTTCATGACTACACATGTGTTCCTCTGTCCTTGATCTTCGCAACTGGTGTATCCGTATCTGTCCTATCAAATCCTCTTACCATTTTGTACGTTGTAGCAATGTTTCCCAAGGGTTATTCATATTTCAGGGTCATGTGTTCGTGCGAGTACGTGTTATTGCAAGTGGTTAGTCTTTTATCAGATTCTTTAGTGTTAATTTGTTAATGATATTTGTTGAAAATGTTGCGAATGTGGTGCTTTAATTACTCCCGGTCACAACGTTTGTAAAAAGAACTGGCTATTTTCACATAGTGAAATGTATATAATTATTTTATATACCACAGTGTAACCAAATATTACAATATTCTGGCTTACATCCTGCATCCTCTTTAACTGTTTGACAGTTTTCTCTGACCAGTCAATCTTTGATATTCCTTCACTTTTGATGAGTTTCGAGTTTTTCTACTCCCTTATGCCAGGCTAGTTTGGTGCTTGCTTGGTCAACCAGGCTGTTGCTACTGGTGATCCACCAACCCACATATTCACCACAGTCTGGTTGATCTGGCACCTGGTGAAGATACTTGTCCAATTACATCTTGAAGACTTCTGCACTTGTCCCAGCCCTGTTTCTAATATCTTCTGGTAAGATGTTGAATAGTCTGGGGCCAAGGACGTTGATACAGTGTTTTCTTATTGTGCCCACTGCACCCCTGCTTTTCATTGGGGTTATTTTGCACTTCCTCCCATATCTCTTCACTCCAGTATGTTGTCATGGCAGTGTGCAGATTTGGGACCAGGTCCTCAAATACTTCTCATGTATAAATTATCATGTATGTCTCTCTCCGCTCCAGTGAGCACATATTTAAAACTATAGGCGTTCTCTAGTCTTATTGCGTTATTTGAGAGGTCAACCGACTTGAGTTTTTTTATACAGTGTCCCTTTTAAGTTCTTCATTCTTTCCTTACTTAAGCAGCTGGAACTTATATGCTAGCAGCATGCAGTACAAGGAGTACAAGGTATGTCAGACAGCTGACCAGGAACTGCCTTAAGCAACATGTCAGGCTTCAACTGGACTCCTTACATTTAAGTTATCTCTTAGTGTACTGGTTGCAGTTCTGCTTTTCGTGGAGTATTTTGCATTGTCTGCCGAGCCTCTTACTCCAGTATGGAATAATTTCAGTGAACAGATTTGGAGCCGGTCCCTCGAATATCTTCCAAGTACAGTACGGTTTAATTTAGGTGTTTCAATGAATTTTAACGGAGTATATTTTTTTTCACATTCTTCAGATCAGCAGTTTCTCCTGCCTTCAATATGGCGGTTAGTATACAAAAATATTCCAGTCTAGAAAGTAAAAGTGCCTTTAGAAGTATCATTAGTTTACTCTTTTGTTTTGAAGGTTCTTGTTATCAAATCTTTTCGTTGTGGCTGTGATCTTGAAACTGAGATCTTTCGATATCATTACTTTCTTCCGCTATATTTCGGTTTACGTTTCCTAAAATTTTCTGTAGTGAAGTAATTTAAATATGAACATCATATTGTTTTCTATAGCTCGCTGGAAACACAACCTCGTATACACCAGCTTCGAGATTTGCTGTGTCCTCAAAAGATGCCACTCGTATAAATTAAAGTATCATCTTTAGAGAATGATACTGTTATGATTTCTTGTTTTGCCTGTCATATATGACAATGGAAAAGAAAATTGGGAAGATATACTGTACCTTCTGAAGAGGATCTTTTCACTGTGGAGACCTCTGATTTGATTTTGTTGACTGCTACATTTTAGGCGTGATTTCTTTAAATTCTGTCTGTCCATTTGCGTGTGGTGGAGCTGGTGATCCAGTAGGTTGTTGTTGCTCTCGAGAGGGAAGGGGAAGGAGCACCCGCAAGCAAATAGGCGGTAGGAGCCAGTCGATAGTGGCCTTTACAGGTAAACAAATGGTGGAAATTTGTCTTTGTTGACTACGGCCCCCTCTCCCTTCCACCCTCATTTGTTCCTTTCCTCCCTCCTCTCACCTTTCCATCTTCCTTTCTCTCCAGCTTCCTCTCCCTCCTCCTTTCTCTCCCTTCTGCCTCCCTCTTGGTCTCTACTTAAACTTGCGATCCCTCCCTCGATCTCAACACTTGCACCATCCCTTGTCTCCCTCCTTCATTTCAAGGAATCAATCCATATTCAAAAAGAGTCGTCATTTCCTCTGCGGGGAAGGAGGGTAATTATATTAGTCTTACATCCACTGTTTGTATCATTAAGCCAACATGAATATTTCATCAGGGAACACTCTCTTGCATTGATACTTATACCTCGTAAAGTGATACTGTTATCTTGTAGAGTGATACTAATGCCTTGTAGTGCCATCGAGACCTCGCAGAGTGGCACCTAGATCTCGCAGAGTGGCACTGAAGCATTGTAGACTGATATTCGTATCTCTGATACTGAGATTTCGTAGACAAACTCTTATCTCCTAGTGAGACTGACGCCTGTCTCACACACACACAGACTGTCTGTCTCACACACACACACACACACACAGACTGTGTCTCACACACACACACACACACAGACTGTGACTGTCTCACACACACACACAGACTGTCTCACACACACACAGACTGTGACTGTCTCACACACACACACAGACTGTGACTGTCTCACACACACACACAGACTGTGACTGTCTCACACACACACACAGACTGACTGTCTCACACACACACAGACTGTGACTGTCTCACACACACACACAGACTGTGACTGTCTCACACACACACACAGACTGTGACTGTCTCACACACACACACAGACTGTGACTGTCTCACACACACACACAGACTGTGACTGTCTCACACACACACACACAGACTGTGACTGTCTCACACACACACAGACTGTGACTGTCTCACACACACACAGACTGTGACTGTCTCACACACACACACAGACTGTGACTGTCTCACACACACACAGACTGTGACTGTCTCACACACACACAGACTGTGACTGTCTCACACACACACAGACTGACTGTCTCACACACACACACACAGACTGTGACTGTCTCACACACACACACACACTGTCACACACAGACTGTGACTGTCTCACACACACCACACTGTCACACACACACACTGTCACACACAGACTGTGACTGTCTCACACACACACACACAGACTGTGACTGTCTCACACACACACACACACACAGACTGTGACTGTCACACACAGTGACTCACACACACACACAGACTGTGACTGTCTCACACACACACACACAGACTGTGACTGTCTCACACACACACACACAGACTGTGACTGTCTCACACACACACACACACACTGTGACTGTCTCACACACACACACACAGACTGTGACTGTCTCACACACACACACACAGACTGTGACTGTCTCACACACACACACACAGACTGTGACTGTCTCACACACACACACACAGACTGTGACTGTCTCACACAAACACACAGACTGTGACTGTCTCACACAAACACACACAGACTGTGACTGTCTCACACAAACACACACAGACTGTGACTGTCTCACACAAACACACAGGCTGTGACTGTCTCACACACAAACACACAGGCTGTGACTGTCACACACAAACACACAGGCTGTGACTGTCACACAAACCACGCTGAAACACACAGGCTGTGACTGTCACACACAAACACACAGGCTGTGACTGTCACACACAAACACACAGGCTGTGACCGTCACACACAAACACACAGGCTGTGACTGTCACACACAAACACACAGGCTGTGACTGTCACACACAGGCTGTGACTGTCACACACAGGCTGTGACTGTCACACACAGGCTGTGACTGTCACACACAAACACACAGGCTGTGACTGTCACACACAAACACACAGGCTGTGACTGTCACACACAAACACACAGGCTGTGACTGTCACACACAAACACACAGGCTGTGACTGTCACACACAAACACACAGGCTGTGACTGTCACACAGTCTGACGCTGGAACCCTCCTCACGTTACCGACTGAATTATTATCAAAAGTTTGAGTTGCAAGTCTGACTTCAAAGGAATTACAGCTCCTTGATGATCACCTCCCTGATAATGGTGTGGGGGGGGGGTGCTTAGAGGGAAGGGAAAGGCAGGAGACGAGTGGAAGAAGGAAAGAGGAAGAGGGAGACAAGTATGAGAGGTGAAAGAATAGGAATGGTGAGACTTCTGGGAAAATGAGGGAAGGTGAGAGTACGAAAATGAGGGAAGGTGAGAGTAGGAAAAGTTACTGAGAATGGAGTAAACTGTAAGTAGACGCAAAATGAAGGAAGATGTGAGTGAAGCAAAATTATTATCATTATTATTATCACAGGGAAGTGCTAAACCCGTATGTGTCATAGAGCGCCTGGGGAAGGGAGACATTTATCTTTGATCCAAGAAGAGGATAGCTCAAATTCCCAAGATCAAGAACCCTTCGCTAGCCTCAAGGCACTTCGTTTGAAATAAATGTTGCGTGAAGATGAGTGGAGGGGGGAGAGAGAGAGAGACTGAGCCTCAAGGGATAAGAAATGGTTGGGAATGAGGGATGAAAGTGAGGGCGAGTGTAAATAAAGAATGAGATTGAAAGCAGAGATGAGATTAGGGAAGAGAGGAAGGGGTGAGGGAAGAGAGGAAGGGGTGAGGGAAGAGAGGGAGGGGTGAGGGAAGAGAGGGAGGGGTGAGGGATGAGATGAGGTAAGGGAGAGGGCTGCAGGTCATCACCTCTGGGACTTTAACTGCCTGAATAATTAATTTAGCGAGTTATTATTGTCTGATATTGTCGATAGTTGTCCATGATGCCGGTGTAAGCGTGAGAGAGCCAGGGAGTACGTGAGGGAGAGTACCTGAATATGAGGTACAATGACGCTTAAAACTGCGAGAGAGAGAGAGAGAGGCGGGAGTGTCAAGAACCATACATTCGCTGTCAAGATAGTCTCTGAATCACTCAAGAGATGACACAAGGGAACATAGTAAACACATGCAGGGTACTCCTAGACATCACAAAAGTGAACAAGGACAAGCTTTTTTGAAGTAATGAAACTTGGCAGAGTGAACACAAACATTAACTGAACATATGAATACAAAAAATATTGGTTATGGTTAAACAGAAGGGATCCAGGAGCTGAAACTCTCTCTTCACACATTTGATTGCATACATAAATATCTGCTAATCGCTCTAAGCTTAATAAGCTTATCAACTGATAAGCGTGTTAAAAAAAACAGAAAATGTAAAATATTTTTATCTAGTATCCCTATTTTTGTCGTTATTTGAACAAGTGTTCATATATTATTACTATTTCGCGAGTCAATATACATACATATATATATATATATATATATATATATATATATATATATATATATATATATATATATATAACTCATCGGCAGTTTCCCACCAAGGCAGGGTAACCCGATCAAGAAGAAACATTCACCATCGTTCGCTCCATCGCTGTTTTCCCAGAGGCGTGGCTACGCTATACTACAATTAACAACCCCCCCGCCCCCACACAGTATGACAGCGGAGGCTTGACATTTTCCTGTGCTAATTATCTTCATCATTCTCAGTCTCATTCTTCCCTCCCCTCCCCCTCTCTGTGTAATTTAACATTTACAAATATAGTTCCTTCATTAAGTATTTTTAATAAGATAATCAGCAGACAACACACCAGCTGCTGGTGTCATGTTACATAGAGCAGGAGGCAGCAGCTGGTTCTGACTGTCTGGGAACCTACAAGGCTGACTGGCTCAACATATCATTTGTAATTATTTAACTAAATATTCACCTCTGACTTCTCTCCGTTGTTTACAAACATTAATGTAAAAAAAATGGAAATGGCTGAACGCGGTGATGTTTACTCGTGGTTGTCAGGACTTGCAAGTCCTAACAATGTGTTATTATTTTGTATAGATATTCTCGGTAAGACTTAGCTAACTCGATAGAAAATTAATTTCATTAGCTATCGTTTATTTTTGAAGTTAATGACAATGATATGATACCATATTTTAAGTTTTAATAAATGTCCCTTCGAACACGCCTCTGACTGGACCGGACAGTCCACGGGAGCTAGCCGAGCTGACAACTGCTTCATAGAAATGTTCTCCATTCGCTTTTATTCACATTTCTCTTGAGAACTTTCATCAGAAATTTTTATAACAATTGCTTTATAGAGAAGCCTGTATCACGGCTAGTAATTTCTTGTTTCAATCACTATATTGGTATACTCATTCTGGCTTGTTTGGGTTTGAGAACGAGCGGCTTTGTACTTCCTTTCATCTTATGCCCACTGAAATTACTCCTTGCAACAAAGGTGCAAAATACCTCATTGAAGAGCACAGGTGCAGCACGTACATTTATTTTCTTGTAACTATGTGCAGTAAAGTGATAACTATCCCCTTAATACGCATGGCGACTCTGGTAGGTTTCTCACTCACTGACCTATTTAACTGGACTAGAAACATTACAATATGCAGGATCCGTTTATTAATAGACTAAAGGCTGCATCCTGCGGAAAAAGTTATTATAATACTACGACTACTACTACTAATAATAACATTTGTAATAGTAGTAGTAATAAAAGAGGACACCACGAGCATTGATATGCTCCTGTTAGTTACCATTTTGTCCTAGGCACATGTCGATTAGACACTAGGCCTGTTGTATGTATGTGTGTGTGTGTGTGTGTGTGTGTAACGAAACACTTCGAAATGTTTCGGCCCCACCGGGAATTGAACCCGGGCCCTCTGTCCTGTATATGTCAGTATATGATAACATACACTTGATATAATTATAATTGTATACAATAGAGACAAGTAGATAAGACAGATGAGACACATTTAGGTATATTGTCGAAACGTTGCGCCTACACAGCAGGCTTCTTCAGTCGAATACAGAAGAGACAGCAGAAGCACTGGAGAGGTAAAGTTGATGTGAGCAGTCCATCATTAACAGTAGTAAGTTTTGAGGTGGTTAGTCCCTCAGTCTCCATGCAGGAATCTAGTAGACCAGCTAGTCGTCAGGAAGTCTGGCTGGACTGCTTGGGTAGAAGAACCCTTGACACCGGTCACAGGTATGTCACGTGACAGTAACCACTTCATTGTGCATTACGCGCACACACACACACCCCACCAAGTGCAGAGTCTTGAAGATTGGGGAAGGGCAAAGAACACCGCAGACGGAGTACAGTCTAGGGGGACAGACTACAAACCTCACTCAAGGAAAAAGATCTTGGGGTGAGTATAACACCGAGCACATCTCCTGAGGCGCACATCAACCAAATAACTGCTACACCATACGGGTGCCTAGCAAACCTAAGAACAGCATTCCGACATCTTAATAAGAAATCGTTCAGGACCCTGTACACTGTGTACGTTAGGCCCATATTGGAGTATGCACCACCAGTTTGGAACCCACACCTAGTCATGCACGTAAAGAAACTAAAGAAAGTGCAAAGGTTTTCAACAAGACTAGTCCCGGAGCTAAGGGGTATGTCCTACGAGGAGAGGTTAAGGAAAATCGACCTGACGACACTGGAGGACAGGAGAGATAGGGAGGACATGATAACGACATATAAAATACTGAGAGGAATTGACAACGTGGACAGAGACAATGTTCAAGAGATGGGACACAACAACAAGGGGACACAGTTGGAAGTTGAAGACTCAGATGAATCACAGGGATGTTAGGAAGCATTTCTTCAGTCACAGAGTTGTCAGGAAGTGGAATAGTTTTGGAAGCGATGTAGTGGAGGCAGGATCCATTCATAGCTTTAAGAAGAGGTATGATAAAGCTCATGGCGCAGGGAGGGTGGCGGCGAGTGAAGAGGCGGGGCCAGAAGCTATGACTCGACCTCTGCAACCACAACTAGGTGAGTACACACACACATATAAAAACTATTAAGTAGACACACACAAACGCGTGCACATACGAACACATGACAGCAGACACTGTACTCATCATCACGTCACATAACTGCATAACGACCAATCACTGCGTCCAACACTCCTGACAAACACAACATTCTGGGTATTTTTTTGCTTAGTTTTACCGTGAGCACTGGCCAGTAGCGTCCAATTATGACAGGAGAACGTTCCTCGGCTAGCCAATGAGGAGTGAGCAATGATATTTAAACGGACTAATTATGAGCAAACATTTTACAACGTCCAATTACGTGCCAGAAATGAAATGTGAAAGGGCCAATTAGGAGCAGCGATTTTTGTTCTCAGTCAAATACAGTATTTATTTTTGTGTGTGCGTTGGCGGGCTAGGGTGTTGCTTGTGGCTGGGAATGTAGGGAGGGGAGGAGAGGGGAGAATAGAGGAGGAGGATGAAAGCTGAAGGAATAGAGTTAAAGTAACAATGATGTCGCCAGGTGAAGCGAGGCACTGTGAGACACATTGGCAAGTCTCCTCATATCTGTTGCCCCTGTTCACAAAGTAGTATATACATTATACATACATAATAGTCGAATGATGCAGGTCGCATCCTAGGAAAGAACCTGATCACCCCCATTAAAAAATAAACCACGTTGAGTGGCTTTCTAGGTTATTCTTGGTTATTAATCACCGGGGTTAATATAACCGGAAAAACTCTTCTCTTTTATCTCTGTCCCTCCAATCAGGACACTGTCCTCCTGTTCATCTTACCTGTTACTTAACCTCCTTAGCCTTTTATAATAAACTCTTCTCCCTCCCTCTCTTCTAACCTCCAGTCAGCAAATGCCCCTTCCGTCTCGCTCTCTCCTCCCCCACCACCCACGTCAACTCCCTAACTCTCCGACCGAACTAAATACCGAACAATTTGTTCGGATTTTTCTCAATAGTTTGATGAAGCAGTGGGAATATGCCAAGTGATGCGCTGTGTCAATTACCCAGTCATATTATAGTCATGTGTATATATTTGTGTACTCGGCGAATTGTGTCAGCTTGACCGACATCTACTGAATTCTGTGCCTACTGTTCAAGCTCCGATTGACATTCGTCTCCAACCCTTCCTCATCTATCTTACTTAACTTTTCAACCACTCAAAGACTAAAGAAATACTTGGTTATCGTTATGACGTATCTGTATTTTTAACGTTCATCTGTAATCCCTTATGCCTGGTCCTCCTCTCGTCAAACATATGTTCCCTTTTTCTTCTGTGAGGTTGGCAGCTACATTTTCTTGTCTCTCTCCTATCGCATTCTTCTTAACATCAGGAAAAGTACTCTTGCAAATCTTATTTTTTTTAATAAGTTTGATCAGGTACGTTACACGCTGGGTATGACGTAATTCGTGTATAGTGTCCTATATTAGTTTTTGTATGTATTTCATTTCATGTAAGCTGCTCTGATATTAACCAGTCTCACAGATGTTACCCAGTTTGTATACCCCTGTGGTGATATTCTTGTCATGATGCTGACTGCCACGTGCTTTTCTTTATCTGATACGAGAATTTCCTCAACAAGCGTACCCATTCGTAGGCTCTATTCATTTTATGTTTTTCTTCTTCCCTGTCTTATGAGCCTGCGTGTATTAGCGTTGACCTCATAGCTATTTGTCCGAACACCTGTTTAGCCTGTCTAGGTCTTCCTAGGGACGTTTCCATTATCTACTGGTTGAACATCACGAACAAAGATGATTCGGTTCCATCAGTTAAATCACTCGCGTTTATCAAAAACAGTAGCGGCCCCAGTACTGAACCTTTTAGTGTCCCAGTCTTTACACTCGCCTGCTCTGATATTCCCACTCTCATTGCTGCTGTGTCCTGTCTGGGTTATACTTCCTCAATACCCTTTCCTTCACTCCTGCCTGTTGTCCTGGCTTGTGGATTAACCTCTTGAAGTACAGTATACAGTTTTTCTTTTTTTACAATCAAAGATCCTACACGTTGGCTCATGAAATTCCCAGATCCTACACGTTGGCTCATGAAATTCCCAGATCCTACACGTTGGCTCATGAAATTCCCAGATCCTACACGTTGGCTCATGAAATTCCCAGATCCTACACGTTGGCTCATGAAATTCCCAGATCCTACACGTTGGCTCATGAAATTCCCAGATCCTACACGTTGGCTCATGAAATTCCCAGATCCTACACGTTGGCTCATGAAATTCCCAGATCCTACACGTTGGCTCATGAAATTCCCCAGCACTGCCTACATTTTCGTTCTCCGTGTTTTTGGGATTTTCCGTGTGATTCCCAGTTCTTCCATTCGATAATTTAGTCCTAGTTCTACTTTCTCTTTGTGTCACTGTTGCATGATTTGTATCGCCGACTTGTTATTGTCTTCGTTCTCCTGCTTGGGTCGTCATCTGTTGTGAAGGATTACACAACTTATTTAATACTGGTACTATTACCTGTTTTCTTTGTCCTTATTTTATGATCTGCATTTCGATGTTATTTATGCTGAAATTCGAGCCTGGTTCACCAGGCCTTGATCCATCCATCCTGGTCTGGGACTGAGCCGCAGGGGCAGGTATCCCTCAGAACATCACTATGAAGCTTTCACTATTTAGTAAATATCTTGGTTTAGATTAATGTTTAATTTGTTGTTGTAAATTATAGTAATAATATAGTGAAGTTAAATTATTTTTATTGACGGTCGTGAAGATGATAGGATATTAATTTAGTAATGTACCCGTTGTATATATCGGGGGTCATCTCCCAAGCGGCTCGGTCCCAGACCAGACATTTAATGTATATTTACTGTATGTAAATAATTTAGAAAATATAAACCAGGTTTTCGTGATAGGTATTTTACATAAAAATCATTTTTAAATGCGCCTAACATTGATCAGACTTTCATTCTGCAAAAATTACGTATTTCCCATTAGAGTAGAGATTACCTGGTAACCCGTCCTGACACTAAATATTTAAACCAATCAGTATCAAGCGGAAGGCAACCTGAGAGGCAATTTAGCCAGTTGCAGCTAAGTATTTGCGCTTGACCAATCAAATTTAAACTTTTGGAGTGTAAGGGTAGCCAGTAAGGATGGAGGGCGACTCCGTGGCGGAGATTATCTTCAGTATATCAAGTTTAAATTCTCACTGGATTACATACGTACGTTCGTACGTAATCCACTGAAAGTTTAGACTTATATTTTCGCGTGTATGTGCGTGCGTGCGTGCGTGTGAGAGAGATTGTCAAAAAACATAAGCTGCTAAATAATATATTTTGAGCTTTTAAATATATTAACTGTAAAACACAATTTATATTGTTAATTTTGAAACCGTCAAGGAGCCGAAATACACCGTTACACTGAGGGGTGCGCGTCACTGATCACCCGACATGTAAGCAATCACTTCACCTGTGACGCTACGTACAAAATTCCCAGCCAATCAGAGATGTATGGGTCATATCCCGTGGAACAATCACCGGTTAGAGAGACATTCTCCGCCCATTGACTACATCAGACGACATTCAATAACCATTTGGTTGTCTGGTTCGGTCATTTTGCGACCTGATCACGTCATTAAGCGACTGTGAGCAGCTAATCCAGGCGGGAATTGAATTTCCCAGCGGAGATCAGATAACTGGGTATTTCCTGGCAATCATAACACAAAATTGAAGCCTGGGTCTCTTGGAGGCACCCAGTCAGTCTTATCAGTTTCTAGATCATCGCTTATATTACTGTGTGTGTGTGTGTGTGTGTGTGTTATAGCTCACACCTCACCACTGGGTCTGGGACCATGGATTAATATTAATATTAACTTATTACAAGGATTTTCTAAACTTTCAAAAGTCAGAGTCGAGTGTAACATCTCAGGAGGAAATACCAGACTTAAAACAAGAGCAGTTATTTTTTTTAAATGTGATATGGGTGTATTCATACATGGCACTGGCAGCAACAGCTTGGTTGTTCTGGCAGTCATCAACGAGATCTGCCTTGATGCTAAGACCGCAGAGCAACTTTTGAAACTATGCACAAGTATGTTTAAAATGGTGGTTCTCTCTTTTAAGGTTGTTAGGTTGAGTTTCTATTTTTTTTCTAATTTTCTTTTGGTTCAAACTAATGTTTTTGGAAAGAATCTCCCTTACTTTTTCCCTCTTAATTCTCCCTCCTATTCCCTTCAAGGGTGTTGTACCTTGATGCTGGTGAATGACTCATAATCCAGGAGTTGAAGGTGCCCTCCCCTTCCTATGTTCAAACCTGATTGTCTCCCATTCTCAAGGCATAGTACGATCCTCCATGAGTTCAGTGCTGCTCAAGGAATAATAATAATGCTCCTCCTCCTCCTCCAGATCTTCGTGGTGTCGTGCAGGTGGTGGGTGCAGTGGGAGAGGCGACTTGAGTGTCGTGCCGCTGGTGGGGAACACCTTATTGCCTATCCTCACTTTGCGTCCCTGCCTTTTTTTTTTTTTTTTTTAAGGACAAGGGATGTGGCAGCACCAATGGGATTTTTTGTTGTTCTAAAAAATTCGTTCGTCTCCTTGTTGTTCATATAATCATCTTCATACTCATTTGCTCATCCTAATCTTTGGTTTTCTTCCTCTCACCCTTTTGCATTTCTTAATCTTTATTACCGTCTCCCTAATTGTCCTCTGTCTTCCTCGTGTTCTACATTATGGCAGATTTAGGTTGTAATATTTTGAGAGAGAGAGAGAGAGAGAGAGAGAGAGAGAGAAAGGGAGGTGGGGAGGAAGAAGGAGGGAGTGTGTGTTATCGTTTGTTTTCATGATTTACTCTTTATTATAGTAGCTTTTAATTAATGTTTGATGCCGTCATTATCATCACCCGTACTTAACGACGGAACTCTTGTCACATTTTCTCAGTTCTGCATCTTGTGTACATTTTCCTTATCCCGGTAAAGACTTTTCGAGCAGAGTCTTGATCATGGTGGCTGGCGGAGAGCCATTATTCACCAGCCAGGAACTCCCTTACCTCGCCTCTGTGTAAGGATTAATGTTGAATCCTGCCACACAAAAGCCTCCCTCCCTCCTAACTCCTTCACTCCCTCCTTCCTCTTCCCTCCACTCCTCTTTTGTCTCCTGCGACACAAATGCCTGCCTCCCTCTTCCCTGCTCATCCGCCCTTTCTCTAGCCCTCCCTTTCATCCCTTCTTCCTTCTCTCCCTTCATTTTTCTAACTCCTTTGGCGAAAGCCCACGTCCTTCCCCCCCTCTAAATACTTTTCTCTCTCCTTCAAGCAGTCCGTTTCACCCCTTTTTCTTCTTACAATTTCTCTCTCCTATCTGAGGCACAAAAGCGTGTCTCCATCTGTGTCCGTTCCTATTTCCTTTTCGCCCTCCCTCCCTGCCTTCCTCTCTTTCTCCCGCCACACCAAAGCCTGCTGCTTGTGGCTCACTTCCTCGTTCTTCTCATAAGTCGGAGGGAACACGCTTACGATGATTTAAATGTGCGTGCTCATTTGCATGACAGAAGTTTACCTTGCTGGGTGTGGTATAAGACAGTGTCTCACTATCTTTTTCAGAAATATGGAAGATGTTTCCCCTCTTCCTTTCACTCTCTTTCTCGTCCTTTCTGTCTGTTTTCTTCCTTATGTGTCTTCAAATCCATTCTGGTTGAACTGCCTACATTATTTTGTTAATGGTATACTGTACAATAGCGATAATTAGTTGAACAAGACATATGGAAATGATAAAGTGTTGTGTCTTATTCATCTAAAGTACCCAGACATGCTAAACTTCACACTATCACGCTTAATCACTCTCCGTCGCCTTCTTAACACATGCTCTATATTATTTTTTAACCCGATGTGTACACATTGTAACTGGTAGAAATATCAATTGTTTTTTCTATTTTTTTTTTTATCTTTTCAGGTAAGAGGCAACAGAAGAGTTCAATGATCACAACAGCGACGTAATGCAACTCAGGTCAGGTGTCGTGCCTTGTGTGTTTGCCGTTTCTTTCAATATTTTTTTCGTTTGTTGAAGGTCTTGATGCCATGTTAATATTACCGTACTCTTACTTTCTGTTTTGTTTTTATGTGGGGTTCCTTTTTATTATTGACTAAGAGTTTGTATGTGCCAAAAGTCAGAGTAAAAACCAGACCTCTGGGTGAACCCCGTTGTTCAGGAGCTGAATGTTTTTTTTTACAAATTTAATTTCCACTGGCCTGCAACAATAATTATATATAATTATATATATATATATATATTATATATATATATATATATTATATATATATATTATATATATAAAACTGGTCAATTAGCAAGAACTCATCTAAAATTACGTCCTTTTTAAAATTTTCTCTTATACGTTTAAAGATATATTTTTTCATTTATTTTCATGCAAGAATTTATAATTTTGTACCAAGAGAAACTTTGAAAACCTACCTAACCTAATTACAACAAGCGCAATTTAATTTAGCCTAACCCAACTAAATATATTTTAGATACGTTAACATTAATTTAATGATAAACAAACATAATGAAATATATTTTTTTCGTTATGTTCAAAATGATTTTGGCGAAATTATTGCATACACAAATTTTCACTTGTCTTATATGGCAAGAAGAGCGTTGCTATTTAAGCCAAAATCGCAAGTTTTACCTAATCGGCACGACATTATATATATATATATATATATATATATATATATATACACATACACAGGAGTTAAATATAAGTGTACCACACGGTGATAAAGTCAAAGACAGAAGCCTGAGAGAAGAGCACCGTACTCAATCAGCCGCTATACGAGTCTGGCAAATGCTGACCACGAGTGATACCACGTCGCCTCAGCACTGTGATTGGTTAATGAACCAAGGTACTGATTTAACGATGAGTATCGTTGCCGTTAAACCCTTAGTACCTGGTTCGCTGGTTGGGAGGCAGCCTATATGGGAGTGTGTACACACGCCGAATAAAGTGTAACGCACTCTTTGCATGCCACATACTTGTTATAGGCCTTTCGCCCTGCAACCAGTGCCTAGTCAGGAGCTATACAATGCTGTAATAGGTAAGCAGACGGCAGAAACTCAGAGGAAGAAAGGAAGTGTGAACACGGCCACTCTCATGGTTGGGTATCTCTGAAATTGCAGGTACGAGGAGGTATAATAGCCATTTCCTGTGCTGAAGACAATGATTACATATGTAGGAGCCGATCATATTCCTTAGGAAGCAGGAACATAAGGGCCAAGTATCAAATCCAGTATAAGCAAGACGGTCAATCGTTATAAAGCAGGCTGTTATAACCCTTATAGACTTTGAATGTAAAGACCAAAATAACCAGTCGTAAAAGCCAGCTATAACGGTGGTAGGTGGTAGGCGAGAATTTAGATTCTGTGGCCCGTAGACATAAGGGCTATGATGGCCTGGATCGTACGGGGCAAGAGGACTGGAATCTCTCTTAAGTGTTTGTTATAACGGTCAGTAATATGATCAGGACGATATCTGGTGTAAAAATCTCACCAATATTGTGAACTTGTGTACAGCATATTACTATAATAGTGTTGGAGGAGAGAGAGAGAGAGAGAGAGAGAGAGAGAGAGAGAGAGAGAGAGAGAGAGAGAGAGAGAGAGAGAGAGAGAGAGAGAGAGAGAATAAATATGAGAATTAGAAGAGTGGACAAGTACTGAGAGAAGTATTACGAAAGTACTCCTCGCTCCTACCCGAGCTCAACAAATATGAATCTCGTTAAGAAACACAAATTGTTAAACAAACATATTTGGTTAAAAAAAAGTGGCCTGAAGAATATGTAGGACGTCAACATGTGCTTGTGATATCTCCGTGATAGCATCAGCGAGATATCACTATGGCTGAGGACGTACGAAGCCATGTTGTGGAAGCCCATAGGAAGCTGCTGATGCACAACCTACACTAGGACATATTAGAACAGGTTTCGGTCCTAGGGTCTTGATAAGTTGTTATGTGCAAGGATCAAGAATGACAGTATATATCGGCATAACAGTGATGCGGAAGATGCAGGTAGTCAGTTCCCCGGAGAAAAAACGAGTGAGGTTTTGGAGATGGGGTCAGGTAGCCCATGAGATCACCTGATTCCCGATGGGACCTATCCCTTAACCTGGTTGAATACCATGCATATCAGTGTCCAGGACTGAAATGGTTTTTAGTAAATATGTTCTAGTGTTTGCTCAAGTGTCTTTTTAAATCCAGTTGTCGGTATCAATTATCAAGGTTTATACACAATATTTTCTGTGTTATAAACGACATCTTGTGGTAGTGGTGATTCACTAAACAAAGTTTATTAACTTCTGGAGACTTGAAGTTGGGGTGTATTTCCCGAATGAAGTGGAAGGCAGTGCATCCGCCGGTGATATAACGAAGCAATTATATCTGCAGGTGATGAAGCTGAGCAATTATAACAGTCGGGGTTGTAACGAAGTCTTTATGTCTTGCCGGTGATGTAAGTAATTGTACTAGTCAAGTGTTGAAGAGGATAGGGATGGAGAGAGAGAAGGAGCCGGAGAAAAAGGAAAAGGAAGAGAGGTAGGAACAATGTATATCTGAGTGAGAAGGTGTAGATGAACACTGAATTCCCTGCCATCTTTTCAAGCGACATTTTTTTCCCCTACTTTGTCCTGACCAAACCTGGTAGTTGGCTCCAATATTAAAGATGTCTGTCGGTGATTGCAGCCCGTACCTCACTTGATACTGATATCTGTCATATCTGTTTATGGGTGGGAAGGAGACTCTACGTCTAACACAAGGCTTCATAAATTGGAAAGGAAATATTACAGGACTCTTGAGCTATTAAAAATCACATCCGTGATCCAAAATTATTCCACATTCTACCAGAAGATATCAAAAACAGTGATCAAAGTGTATACGTCTTCAAGAGGAAGCTCGACAAATGCCTCCACTAAAAAGTAGGGGCGCGACGAGTACACTTGAGAACTAGATGAGTGTAAGAGGTTTCCGACTCTTCAGCGCCATCGCTCCATGCATAAGGAAAATTATCAACAAACCTCTGGCGTTTTTCAAGATGGAACTAGACATGTTCCTCATATCAGTTCCTGACCAAACGGGCTGTGGTTTATACGTTGGACTGCATGGAGCCAGCAGTAACAGCCTGGTTGATCAGGCCTTGATGCTCCAGGCTGCCTAATCTGGGACTGCTCGTGGAGGCATTGGCCCCCGGAAACGTCTTTTAGGTACACTTCAGGTAAGTGCCAGATCAACATGGCTGTGATGAATATGTGGGCCTGAGGGCCGTCAGCAACAACTGTGGTTGACCAGGCAAGCACCAGACAAGCCTGGTTGGGGGCCGGGCTGCGGCCGTAGGAAAACTCTCGAAACACGTAAATGGTATATCAAAAGAGTTGAAGACTGGGGTTGATAGTCGGGACTCGGAAATGTGGAAACTAAGGAAGGGAAGGAAGTGTGCGTGAGATGCGTCTTACTACTGAGAAAGGTTACCTCGGGGATAAGCATATATTCCTCCTGTAACTCCCTTTATAAGATCATAAACTTTTACTGTAGCCAGGAGGGGTTTTACCAGAGAGAAAGAAGAAAGGAGAGATGGAGAAAGAGGAGAATCATCACAAGTCAACATATTAAAGTCACCGCTTGGTCCTCTCTACGAATTATATTCCAGATATTAGCAAAGATCCTGCGGACTTAGAAAAACAAAATGACAGCATGTCCTTACACTTAGCGACGGGGATATTGCAATTAAAGAGGCAAATGTATCATAAATGTTAGGAAATGCGTTTTCAATCTCAGCATAAGAAGCGGAATGCACTAGAAGAGGTGGGAGATAAAGGAAGTAAATACCATACACAATTTCAAGAATAAGCATGATTGGGCCCAGGTGGCAGTAATTAATGCAATATGAAAATACGGGAAAGAGAGAAGGTGGATCTGAGAATAGTTTTTTGAAGGATGGGGAGGCGACCGGCAAGTAACAGATAGGAGAAAAATACTCCTGAATCATCATTAGGGTAAGTAAGTCGCCAAAGGTGTCACCTCGGCAGAGCATGAGAGTCTAGCATATCTAAGAACCTGTACGAAGAATTCTTTTGTACCCATAAGAGTATGTAGCCGCTGTATGGTGCTCCAGTATGATCAAGCATATGCAGAAACTGTTAGATTTTATTTGGATTGTCAAGCTTTAATCTGATTAACGGTTCATTAAATAGTCACATTGTGACTACTTTATTAGCTAATTTCTTTTTTGTCGTCACAGTAAGTGTTCGATCTCCTTTCAGCAAGGTACGCAAAACTGTTTGTGGTTTTTACCCCGGATTTCGCATACGAGACGTATTATTTTGGGTTTCTTTCAGTTTCATTAACAGCTATTTGTTCCTCCACGCCTGGACACTGTATGATGCATTCACTCTTAATGTTTCCCATCTGTATAACCGATATGTCTTTTCGTTCTTAAGAAATTGTGATACCTTGATGAAGTTCAGTGATTCTTCGTCTTCGCCTACAGAGGGAGCATTCTAACTTGCATCTTTTCTTTTTTTCTTAATTGAATGAATATGGAGCATACTTCTAGTGATATTGAGCTCATACTCAATGTTTCTCATACTGTCTTCCCAGTATATTTCAGTGTAGTCATAATTTATTTAATCCTAGCCAATGTATTTATTGTGGAAGTTGAAATTGCTGAATTCACCCTCATGACTTGTTTTGCTGCTCATGACCAGTGTGTACAGTATGCAGGTCTAAACTTCATTTAGGGTGTAGTGGAAGATTGCTGTATTCTACACTTGTGTTCCATACCAGACGAGCCTGGCCCATGGCCGGGCTCAGAGAGTAGAGAAACTCTCGAAACTCATCAAAGGTATTGTGAAAGTAAGGTCGGATCCACGGCGAGGTCAGTACCGGAGAGTAGTTTCTCGCCCCCCGCAAACAAATCTGAATACACATAATTTCGAGGAAAACAAACATTCCCGAAATAGTGTTGTGTGAATACTCGCAGATATATTTGTTAAATTTTGTTATATCTCCTATATATAAATTCGAACTCTATTCAAAGTTAGGGTTGCGTTTGTTGCAACCTGCCTAAACTATGGAAACCTCTGTAATAATGGGCTTCTGAATAACTATGGAAAATTGTGGTAGAGTTCGCGTGTCCGTTTTTATAAAACTGCTTGGTGTAGCTTCCTTAGGACACGTGTATTGGCTGTGAGGCTTCTCAATGTCTCGCTTTACTCGAGTGCTGCCAGGAAATTTAGTTAAGTGTATGTATTTAAGGAAGGCAGTTGAAATCTTTGTGCAGTCTCAGTTCTAGAATATCACTTATCCAGATCATCTAGACGTAGATCTTGGTCTCGAAGTCTTAATCATATTGACCCGCTTTATGGTCCACCAAATTTTCATCTGGTGTTCTCAGCACATCATTCTGCGCCTGAAACAGTACGTCCTGTTACTTATCTGTGTCTTTACCTGCCTTCATTGTTCCACTTGACCCCTATACACTGCATGCGACTGGCATGAAGAGCCTGGTCGATCAGGTCAGCAGCCGGGAGGTCTGAGACTGGGCCACTGGAGCGGGGAGGTGACCCCCGATATTGACTCCAGGTATTCACTTAAGTATTTTATATGTGACGATCGTATCCTCCTTGGTTCTCTCTTCTAGCGTTTGTGTGTAGCCAGGCCGTCACACAACGCCTGGAAATCTTGATGATTTTAATGATGCCTGTCATACGTTTAGTTTATTTGTGGTTAAATATAAGTTTTTATAGGTTCTCGAAACAATCTTGCCAACAATAAATATATATTAATTTTCTGTACACAGGGAATTTTTGGAATTGGTGCTGAGAAAACGAACTGTGTAAAAATGAAGCTGGGTTGGTGCAACAACAGAAGGCTTGCTGGTTAGTGGCGGCTTCGGGAATTAATACTGGCCGACATCAGGGCTTTTCGTTTCCGGGCAATGCCTCGACAAGGAATTTGCTGTTTCCTCGTGCCTTAGTACCCACTCAAAGTGCTAGCTGCTTCTAATTGAATTTTTAAGCTCAGGAAATTTTCGCTAGCGACAGTTTGCTGCTTTTTACGTTACGTTTTGGAATATTTCAAGAACACATCAAGTGAATGACTTCAGAATAGTTTTAAGGATCACAACTACTCTGTAGTGCGTATGTTGGACTGAATTCTGCTGGCACCGGTAGCCTAACTGATCAGGTCATCTACCAAGAGGGCTGGGACCGAGCCGAAGAAGCGATGACTCCAATAACTATTAACAAGTAGACAAGGGGTAGGTATTATTTTGGATTAGTTACCACCTATTGACGTTACTGGTGATCACTGCTCTGGAGGCCCGGTGTTTGACGAGGTGTTTGGTACTTGCAGGTGATGTATACACCATATCAGCTGTTTCCATGTTCTTTCCAAATTAACTGGGCAGACTTTTATGTGGTTTTTAGTTTAAGAAAATGGACTGAAATACTGCTAGTATCATACTGGTAGCCCCATTTAAGGTAGATGAACTTGAAGATTTCGAGATGTACAATCTGGTTGACAGGGCAAGCACCAGACGAGCCTGGCCCATGGCCGGGCTCGGAGAGTAGAGAAACTCTCGAAACTCTTCAAAGGTATTTCAAAGGTATTTCAAAGGTATACAGTCATTGTTAACTTTCAAATTAAGTTCACACACCTAAATTATTCGGATGCCTAAAGTCCCTCAGACTGTACTTCCGGAACGAAGGCGAGAATGATACATCACAATTTATCCCTTGAAAATACTGGAAAAAAGTGTTCCAAATGCACAATGAAATTAGTGCCTGTTAGAATAAGGGGCTCAGCAGACGGTGCAAAATAACCCCTATGAAAAGAAGGGTAGAACCAAGAAATAGCTTGTAAGTATAAGGGAACAAAGATATTTCAACACCCTCCTTTCATATATAGGGACAATTAGCAGCAGACAACTGTCTTGAAGAGGGAACTTAAGTTACTCGAGTCGGTTTCTAATCAGCTGGGCTGGAATGTCTACTAAGGACTGGGTGCTTCTAGTACCAATAGCCAAACTGATTAAGCCATCACCAAGACATTGTCTGGGACCTGACCATGGGGGGAGGGGGCGATCACTCCCAGAATCAACAATAGGTATGAATGGATGGAGCAATATATGATCCTCTCTCGGTCTCTTAGAATTTTTTATTTATTTAATGGGGCTTTTTGGAAAATAAAAATCAAGTGGAGCTGTTTCATTATAATAATATTCCAGTCTTGAGTCCAAATTTTTTAAAAATATATTATTAGTTTGGGTCGTCTTTTGTGAAAAGTTCCTTTATACGGTCAGTCACATTCCTTACGTTTACCTCATGCTGTTTTCGGGGGGTCATTGGTCTGATTCCAGAACAAACCTGGTTGCTGGCTTGATCAACCCGGTTGTTGCTGCTGGCCGCAGCCTGGTTGATCCAGCTTGTGTCATAGCCCGTCTGATTAAGAACTGATTTGAGGAAGTTATCAAGCTCCCTCTTGACTAGCAGAGGATTGTTGGTAATTCCCCTCATGCACGAAGAGAGGGCGTTGAAAAGTCGAGGACCTCTGACACTTTAAGAGCTCTCTCTTAGTACATTCGTCGCGCATCTGTGTTTGGAGTACTTTGCACCGTCTGTCAAGGATAATTCTTGCATTGTGGAAAGTACCTCTTAGTTTATTACCCCCAGCTTTTACATTTTCCGTTTGCTATATAGTATGCTTTGATTGCATTTATTTTACTTTGAATTCGTTCATATATTACTTAGAAGGAGGAAGTGAATTTTGACGTTCATTCTCCACTTAGTGTGTTAAATTCCGCAAAATTTAAATTCAGACTAAAATTTATTATTAGCTATTCTAGGTTAGGTCAGGGTAAGTTATTTTAAATATAACTAACCTAGATATACATGTAATTAGTTGTCAATAGTCGAATTATATATTTGAGCGGGCAAAGTTTGGCAGCGGAAAAGACGCTACTGTTGCTTAAATACTTGGAAACCACACGTTTGATATTAACATTCCAAGGACGAGTTGTGGTGTGGTATTTTGTTGAGCGTTTAGTGAATGTGAGGAGATGGGATGACACATGCGTCATTACTGGTATTATTTAAAGTGGCATCAGGGAGGGGTGGAATTAGGGTGAGGAAGAGGTAAAGTTGGGGGTGAGGAAGGGAGGTAAAGGAGTGCGCGTCTGTCAGAGCTTCCAGAGGGAGAGCTATAATGATATTCTACTTGGAGACCAGACTTGAGGCTTTAGGCAAACAGGCCACCACACTTTTACCTCCAACAAATTGACTTGACCTCCGGCGAACAGAAGCCAGACCTCATCCGAGTCAAGACTTGTAGACAGTTAAGGGGGTCATAGCCACTGCGGCCAGGTCCCAGACCAGACCTCCTGTTGTACGGCTCAGTCAGTCGGGTTGCTGGTGCTGGCCGCACGCAGTCCATAGCATGCACCACAGCCAGGCTGATCAGGAAGTGACTTAACTAATTTAAAAGTTCCTTCTTGAAGACAGCAAGGAGTCTGTTCGTAATTCCCCTTATGTATGAAGAAAGGGTTTTGACAAATCTTTTCGCTTATGAAATTATCTCTTAGTGTACTAAATACACCCCCTACTTTATCTTGGGAATATTTTACATAGTTTGCCGAGCCTCTTACTTTTGCAGTAGTGTGATTTAAGGTGAACATGCAAAATTAGCCAACTGATTTTATGAATCTAACAAGAAATCAGTTAGGGCATTCTACATAATTTACTCTAGGCCTACCTTGGAATATGTGGCGCCAGTATTTAACTCGCATCTGATCAAATAATCTATAAATTAGATTTGACCCAACAAATTTCAACGAGACTGCTACCAGAACTGATGGTGATATACTACAAGGAAATAAATAACTCAAATTTAACAGCATTAGAAGAGTAAATGACCACGAGTGTACATGTTCACGACATACTATTTAACTCTGAAGATTACATAGAATAAAGATAGACGAGCTGTTTAAGATGCGACGAAAGGAGCAATGGGACATAAAAGGCAACTAACGCCTTTGTAATTCTCAGGGTGGCAAGTGTAACACAATGCACAGTTTCTAGAGTAGATGTGATTGGATTCTGGAGACCAGAAATCAGTTAACTATCACAGCTAGAAGCTTCAATGTAACATAGCTTAGTTGTCAAACACGTTTCTTTGTTGCCAAGACAGTCAAATAGGTGACTGCTAATGAGCTTTAAACAGAGATTATTTAACTATTTTAGAGTGCACTCGGTGGGTCCAGGTTTTTTAAGAGCTTCAAAACATTTGATCGCTTTACGTGATACTTCATTTATTGGTGTAGTGGTATGTTATAATGGGTTAATTATAACCAGTGGACAACACGCTAACCAAAGTGAACCAAACATAAATAACAAAGAGAAATTTGCTGAAAAGTGTATGGGAAAAATCGGCATAGAATTTGGAAACAAGTTGAGTGAAAACAGTCAACACAAACTGAAGGCTCATAGCTCTATTTCCTTGTATGAGGAAGTCTTCCTTTACATCTGCCTCTTTTCTAGTCCATCCTCTCAGTCACAAACATTTGACTGTGAAAAGTTAAATGGGTGACTGATGAAAGCTCCCTAAACAGTCCAAATTTCTACCTTGGTCAGCGGCAGCCTACTTTGTTCCCGCGGCAGAACCTTTTATTGTCTATCTTATATTTATATATTTTTTTCAGTTGTGGTATACTATAATTGTTTATGGGAAGAGGGCAACCTAACCTAACCGAGAAATTTGCTGAAAACGTTTGTGAGAAAAGCCATATAGATTTTTATGGGAATTAAGAGGATGGGTTACTATTTTCATCCAACAGTAAATAGGCATCTGTGTGTTAGTAGACTGTTGTGGGTCACATTTTGGGGGTCGGAAACGTTACTGGTGATGCTACTGCTACTAGCACTATTGCTACTACTATTATTACTAATAATGATAATAAAAATATAACATTAGTAACATTGCTATGATGCTGTGATTACAAAAACGCCATTCCACACTTATATCCAGCACCGCAAGTATACTCCTCGAAAACTCCCCTCTCCTCTCCCTTCCCCTCCAAAAACTCAACCTTTCCCTCGTCGCCACTTCATTAAGTCCTCCCACGTCCCAATACACGTCGGGATGTGTTTGAAGTATTAATTAAACTGATATTTTTACCTGCAATTGTGCGCCAGTAATTCTGAGCTCATGTATAATCTGGATTTATTAATACTCGCAACGCTACCGGTGTTACTGCTTCATGCAGCACCCTTCTGTAGACCTGAGGAATGTGCTCACATGTCTGTCTGTGCTCACCGAGTTCTCTTTGCAGGGGTGGAGACCCAACTCACTGCCGCACCACCTACATCGCTTTGATTGCCATCACTGACTTCTGGCCTCATGGGCCGTATCATATCTGCTTTTTGAAACTCCCTACATCCTATGCCTCATCGTTGTTTCCAGCTTCGAGCTGTATTCCCTTAATCCTGGACCTCTTAATGTAAAGTTTGTTCCTATCTGCCCTATCTTTCTCAGGTTGTTCTATGTCGTAATTATGGCTCCCTTTATTCTCTCCAAGGTCTGTCCACGTAAGTCAACCTGTAAAGTGTTCAGAGGGTCAACGCCCTCGCCGCCCGGTCCCAGATCAGGTCTCCCATTAGATGGCCTGATCATCCAAGCTGTTGGTGCTAGCTTCACGAAGTCCAGCGTAAGGACCACAGCTTAGCTGATCAAAAACTGAATTAAGAAACTTGTCCAGCTCTTTGTTGAAGACAAGCAATAAAGTTTAGTTCTTTCAACTTCTCGTAGTGAATCTCTTTCAGTTATGCTACTAACCTGGTAGCGCCCCTTTGGAAATTTTGACTTTTTTCACGTACTTTTGTTCGTGTGTTCGTTTGTTCGTTCGTTCGCTCTCTCTCTCTCTCTCTCTCTCCCACATACAGGTACGATACGAGAGAATAGTGATGACATTATTCGATTCATAATAAATACAAACTTTTAGATCATAACTCTAAAAGTTACCAGATACAGAACAGCTAACTTTGATAAGAATCGCCGATATATTACACTTGTATATAAACCACCACCACACAATCCCTCAGCAGTTCAAAGACTACTAAGCTATTGAAAATCGAATATTGTCTTGAAAGACTTGCAATCTCAGCCCAACATCCTGTTTGGTGATTTCAATATAAGAATTATAAGTGGAAAAAATATAGCAAATGTTATAATAGCAGAGGAATTGTTATTGTTTTTATTCTTAAAAAATATATAGCATAAACTGTAACAATGATAAAAGCTAAAACAGTATCAGCAGCAGTAACAATTGTAGAACAATAGTCGCAGCAGCAGTAGCAAATGTAACAGTTGCGGCATCAATAACAGCCACAGCAATACCTGATGCAGCATTCAACCTAAAAGAAACACGAGGAGTATCAGCAGAAGCAAGAGGCGGCAGAGGCAAGCACTAACATTAATGTACAGTAATGTAGCCAAAAGTGTGGGGTGATGCTGATGCCTCAGCAACAGTATCTGGGGCAGTCTAATGGAGGGGTTGGGTAATGGGAAGGAGCATAAATGAAGGAGGGAAAGAGAGAGGCAACCCCTGTATCTCTCTCTCTCAGTTACGGAAATAGGAGAGACGAGAGGTTGGAAGAGGGAAAATGAAGAGAATGGGTAAGATTTGGAGAGGACAGAGATCTGAAAGAATGGAAGTGGAGGCTAAGTATTCCATTCTCCCAATCAAACTGAGAGCATAGAATAACAGGAGTTAGTACTGGTTTACCTTATTTATGAATGATGGTGAAAAGTGTTGATAGATGTATGGTGGGAGCTCCTCAGTAGCCAATTTGAATATCTACTTTTCACTCTTTGTTTTTCAACTTAGTAGGAAGATTTACATTTGAGTATACTAATCTAGTTTTATTTTCGAGGGTTGATTTATAGCTCATGTCCCTCTCAACAATCTACTAGCTTTATTGTGTATATGTGTGGCCACCGCTACTTCGTCTAGCTTTTAGTTCATTACCCTGACTACCCTGTATGTGGAAAAATTGTTTCGAAACATTCGTATAACTCATCTTCGTCTTTTCCTGCTATCAGTGTTCACTGATTCACTTTTTTTTCGTATCTCAGTTTGTTCCTGTCCGCATACTATAGACCACTGAGTATTTTACATTTCATCATGTTCCTCCTCCTCGTAGTTCATTTTCTCTTAGTTCCAGTATCAACCTCGTTGCGAACCTTTGGATATTTTCAGTTTTGTTATATGCTTGATTAGATACGAATATGGGCAACTGCATTTGTGTCTGTCTGAAGTGATTTTTAAGGTCCCCTAAAGAAATTCTTAAGCTACCTTTACACATACCACTAAAGCTGTGTGTTCGTAATATCTGGAGATATGCTTGGTGTTATATTTACACTCAGATCTTTGGCTTTGCATGTCAGTCTCTCCTCTCATGTTGTATTCCGCGCCAGGTATTCACACAATTCACTATTCTCATTTCAATGTTTTAAACAGGAATGAGTTATAGTAGCCACGTTTCTCATTAGATTTGCATCTTCGGTTCATTTTGAGCCTTTCCTGTCCTACGTGTCCGTTTGTACGTCTATCCAATTTAACAAGGCGCAGCAGCTTTGGTGAGCCCCCCATCCCCTCTCCAACATTCAGCAGCAGCAGGTCTCGCCATCTACATCAATATGTACAGTGGGACAACAGGTAGCAAGGGTTGGTCTAACCTGCTATCCCTTGTCTGAGATACATCATGAGAAACAGCAGAAAGGAGAGATTTAACATAACAAAAACAAGATGAACAAGAGAAGGAAGAGCAGCAGAAGCATATGTAGCAGAAGGAAGAGCACAGAAGCATATGTAGCAGAAGGAAGAGCAACAGAAGCATATGTAGCAGGAGGAAGAGCAGCAGAAATCTAAGTAGCAGGAGGAAGAGCAGCAGAAGCCCAAGTAGCAGGAGGAAGAGCAGCAGAAGCCTAAGTAGCAGGAGGAAGAGCAGCAGAAACCTAAGTAGCAGGAGGAAGAGCAGCAGAATGAGCAAGAAATAAGGCAATAGCTGGAAAAAAAATCTGTAGAGCTATGAGTAGCAGCTGACTAGCGAGAGCAGCGACAAAGAGAGAAAGAGAGAGAGAGAGAGAGAGAGAGAGAGAGAGAGAGAAAGAAATGCATGCTAATATATACACGGAAGATACCTAAGGGCTTGGTCCCAGTACTTCGTCACAACAACGTACCGGGCTGAGAGATGTGGGAGGAAATGTGAAATAGCTTATTAAAAGGCAGGGGCAAGGGCACCGTGGGTACAATAAGAGAACACTATATCAACGTCCGTGCGCCTTGAACTGTTCAACATTCTACAAGGTTTCAGATATGCGACTTGGACAAGGGTAAAAGTCGTCAAGATGATACTATAAGTATCTCCGCCAAGTGCCGGATCAACAAGGGTGTGATTGTTATGTGCACCAGACAAGCCTGGTCCATGGCCAGTCACAGGCAGCAGGAGCAACATTAGTAGCAACAGTAGCACCAGGTCTGCCTAGCAGCTTGACTGACACCAGCAGGAATTTTTGTTGCCCTTATTAGCGCCTTCACGGTGGAATTTGGTGAAAGAAAAGACTTTCCCCTTGAATTTTTTTCCATTGTTTTTTTAGAATGACAAGGGGATGGAGACCAAAGGGAGTGAAGGTTAGGCAAGTGGGAAGTACAAGAATGACATGTTAAAAATTTACAGAACGCTTGCACTAAAAGGTCAGTCAGCGCTCTAAGCACTTAATTATTGCAAGCACTCATTTCCACTAAATAAAATTAATTTACATGAACGCTCGCGCAAAATAGTTAGGTATCCCCAAAGGGTTGATAATTTTTTTCTTCCAAGGTTTTCACTTTATTTGTGAATTAATGATGTGTGGTTGAAGATGGCATGACAGAAGGCAGAACCCCCACTAACATCCGTTTGTAATATATTGATGTGTAAGCAAAGATGTCAACATGAGATACATTGAACAGGCAATTTCAGCAGCAGCCCATAGCTTAGCTCTTATAATAATGTTGTAATATGTTAAGAGTGCCCAAACCCACAAAGTTACGGAGGTATCTTCGTGCGTTAACACAAATTTGTGCGGTGTTAGCCCAAATGTAAACTACTCTTACCACTCTGTTGGCGAGGTGTGTAACAAGAGTTACAAATTACATCATTCGTTCCCTTTGGTTTAAGCATTAACAAATAGTGAGATGTTTTTGGGTTAATTTTTGGGCAGTGCATGAGTTTCTAGTGTCACCGTCTATCGGCACCAGGAGGCAGTTTTGTGAGCACTATCTATGCTGCACCTGTGTTCCGGGCTCTTAGCAGGGCAGTTACAACCTGTAGTATATTTAGCGACGGTTACTTGGATCATCGCCCTCGAGGCGCGGTCTCAGACCAGGCTTCTTTTGTTTAATGTCTGGTCAGTCGGGTAATGCAGACGGCAGTGAAGACAGTCAGCAAAATTGCAAATTCTCCTCTCATCCTTTTATAACTTGTTTAATGCATAGAACTTTTGTGAGAATAAAGACGATAGGCAGAGTAAGTTAGATTCCCACTTGGATTGAGAATTACGGGCAAGTCTCCAGACACATGCTTCCTGTTTACCTAGCAGAAAATAGGTACCTGGGTGTTAGTAGACTCTTATGGGTAACATACTGGGGGTGATAATATACTTTAAATATATGGGATAACAGCTCTTTACTTGTGTATTCAGTTTTTGTAAGTGCTGAAGAGGTTGCCTTAGCAGCAAGAGAGGGGTGTTAGCAGGTATGGCAAGTACTGGCGCAGGGGGAAAGAGGAATGGGAAAGATAACGGAGTCGGAGAGACGAGGAAGCTTCTAAAGAGTGTTAGGTTATTATGAGTACTTTAAGGTCGTGAAAGGGAAAATGAAGGAGCGGTTAAGGGAAGAGGGTGAGATGTGAAGGTTGGTAGGATGAGGAAGTAGAGTGGTGTTTATGTAGTTAGTAACCCATAAATATAATGGTAATTTTGGGGGGAAGAGCAACAGTACCACTATCAGCAGCAGCTGCTACTGCTGCTGCCGACTCCATATAGAGTAGAATAAGAAGCATAAAAAAAAATAATTATAAGGAAAAAAGACAATGGCATTGTTACACTAACTCATCCTCCTAGCATTTAAGTAGATTCTTCATATAGGGTTTAACACAAATTTCTAAGTAAGGTTAGGTAAAAAAAATAACAAATTATAACATACAGCAACGTAAAAACTGTAAACATTAAGATAAAGGCGATAAAAAAAAAAAGTTTGCGGCGTGAACAGAAAACCGGGAGCCACTGCGGCCGCTCTGACAAATCTGACTCCAGTATATATAAGTCCATCTTCCTGCCTATTCTTAAAATTCATCAAGATTAAGGTGCTTAGCACCATCTTCCAGGTTGAGGGACTGATTACTTCGTCTTCTATTGTCTTCCGTTTCAACATGTTTAATTAACCTCAGTACTGAATTGATAAAGCCATTGGTTGGCAAAAAGTCTTCAAATAAAGACAACCAGTTGTTGCATATTTCTAATTCCTCATATTAGTCATAATTCAACAGTTTAAGGCTGCTTCAATAGTCACTCACTTGACTGTTTCACCCATTACTATTTTTTCAATAGTAACGCATGATATCCGTGGTTAAATAATAGGGGCTGGTTACTGAAATATGGTACGCCCTCTCCGTAGAGTTCCCGATGATGATATTGTTACTAAAATATGTTTAACAATTTCCGTAGATTTCAAGACCGAGTGTATAGGAAATGACAGTGCACTTTCCTCACCCTACCTTTCTGCGATGACGTAACACTTAAGAGAACGATACAATACGTGGGAAGACGGTGAAACACTGGTACAAGCAGGGCCTGTGATAGGGGAAGGATGGGGGGGTCTGCCGGTATATTGGTCCGGGACCTGGATCTTAATGATGAAAACTTTGCGCCAGAAATGCAACATTTACCATTAGTGTATAAAACAAATTTTGGAAAACCAGAACTGAAACCTTTAGAATTGCTATATTTATTAACCGACCACAAACTTTGTGAGATATTTCCAAATGTTTGTGTTAATTTGAGAATATTGTTGACAATTCCAGCTACAGTAACGTCAGCAGAAAAAACCCAACCCATCAAAACCTCAAACAAAAATTCCTTATCTACGCTATCTTTTAGCAAACTCAAACATATCAAAAACTTTTTAAGGTCTACTACTGTGTCTCAAACCCGACTTGTTGATTTAGCAGGACTGAGTATTCAATCAAGCATTGCCAGATAAATTTATTTTGATAGTGTTATTAGAAATTTTGCAGACAAAAAGCCCCCCTTTCCTGGGAAGCCTCAGCCTGCCCCCAGGAGCCCCAAAACAGACTTGTTCCGCCTTGTATTTTTTTTCTTTTTTTGAGCCTAGACAGGAATGAAAGTGTGACTAGAACAGTGACTAATGGAGTTCTACCCAAAGAAATGAAATATGAAAAAGCGAAAGGAGGAAGCTCTAGAATTTAATGTGCCGGAATAAAATGATAATTCAGCACTATTCAATAATAATGTCATTGTTATCAAATAAATAGAGAAAAATCCTAAAATAAAAACTTGCTATTATAAGATTAAAACTCCTGCATCCGTTAAGAAAAACTGAGCTACATTAAAGAATTCCCCAGAAGGTCACTGTCAGACACCTGGAATTGTAAGTTCCACGTTCAGTTTGAGAAAGCATGCAAGTCACAGTCAGCAGCACGACACAGAGTATACACAGGAGTAGAAAGCAAGCCTGTCCTACCCTCAAGCGACAGAATAGACATAGGACGTTTTGTTGATGTATATAAACACTAAAAGAGGGGAGGAGAGAGAGAAGAGATCTGAGATGGAATACAACCCAGTCTGGTTGACCAGGCGGTCATCAGTTAAACCATGGCCTGACCCATGGAGTATGAAACTTCTCCAAACCCATTAAAGGTTTAAAAAAAGTAAAGGGAAGGAAAATGAACCGCGCTTCTATATGTGAGACTAACAAATTTCTGAACAGCTGTCATGAAGCTAAATAATGAAGCGTTGAATAAGTACGTGCGCACGAAGGCACGCATGCACGTAAATGAAGCCCATCAGGGTGTACAGCATCAACGTGCAGCCACACTTGATCGAGCACATGCAAAAATTAGTTTCGTAGTGAGACAAGTCTTGGAACAAGAGAGGAACGAACTATGAGAAGAGAGTAGAGGCGAAAAACCTATCGACCTTGCAGGAACGGACAGGAGAGTTGGGAAAGGTTTACCTGGTGAGAACTTCACGGTTCGGTCCCGGATCACGTCTCCCGGTGGATGGCTTGATCAATCAGTCTGTTGGTGCTAGCCGCACGAATTCCGACATAATAGACCACACCCCGCCTGATCATGGATTGACTTGAGGAAACCTGCCAATTTCCTTCTTGAAGGAGGATGATATGATGATATGGATGACATGATCACAACGTATAAAATTCTAAAAGTAATTGATTGGGTAGAAAGGGATAGAGTGTTAGGAACTGGAGAGCACCGTTGAAAACTAAAGACTGGTGATACACACGAAATATTTTTTTTAAATCTCAGTGTGTTAGAGAAATTAAATGAGGTGGTGCCGGTAAAGTCCACAGTTTTAAGAACACTAGTGCGCACACAGTAGGTTGGTACACAACAACCACTCGGATAGGTAATATCGTCCTGCCATTCGAATGTGAAATGGTAACCTGTTAAAAGTTTCTCACACTGAAAAGGATTGTTAGTCTTTTGTTACTGTCTCGTGAACATGTAAGATGACAGGTAAATCTTAAAAAAAAAATACATGCATTCAAAATAGACTCGGCAACCACCAACTCGTAAATGTCGGTCAAGGTAGATAAAGTGGAGCATTCGTTGGCCCGCAAGCACAACTACACGAGTGCACACGACGGCAACACAAATAACATTTTCTCCAGCTGAGGTAAATCACGTGTGATGTTACCTACCTGACACTTCATTGTAACTCCAGCGATGCTGAGATGTAAGAGCATAGCACCACGACTTCCGAGGCCAGTCCCTTATACTGGCTTGGATTTATATGGAAGGAGGATTGATTAGGCTTGATATTGTATGGATGGAGAATTTATCAAGGCATGGATTGATATGGCTTTATTTGTCAGGATGGACTTTGCATGGAATGATTATCTTTGAGTATTTCAGACCTTTAGAAAAATACTTAGTTACTATATTTCTAAATCGAAAATGCGCTAATTATTTTTAGGTTTGACTATAATAAATGTTTTCAGTGGTATCCTCCCAGGAAAGCAAAATATACGGTTAGTTATGCTTAAAGTCTATCAACTGTACGTGGGTTATTAAAGCCGAGGTTCACCTATACACTAATAAGAATACTATAGCCCCTAAAGTAACAGTTAAGCTGGGTTTATATACTCTGTGATATACGCACATCTTTCTGATTAAAAACAATCAGAAAATGACTCAAAGATCAAAACACCAACATTATTGCACATTTTTGCAAAGTATTAAGTACTCTGAGTTTAGTTAATTTAACATAATTTGCCGATCTCATTTTCTGAATCATCTCCCGAGTCGCACAATTGCGCGTAGCAAACTCCGTTTTATTAATGGTCGGTGAAAACTAATTTAATCTTGCGAGTTAACAGAGTAATCTATAAGCAGCAGGAGTCCTGGCCACAATTCACTCGACGAGTGAAACTTGTCCCATCACTCCTTGTTGATGTCTGTCCGGCCGGCCGGCCTCAGGAAACCAAACTTTGTCCAGTTGGGGGTTGAACGAAAAGTATACAAGTATACCCTTCCTGGCCTTAACTTTTGCCATGTTCTGTCACAGGTATTTATTGAAAACGTGGTGCGGCTGAAGGGACGTCTGACGTTAAAGGCACGATAGGAAGTTCGCTTGTGGAGGAATACTAAAACATTTTGACGTTCGTAACATGGCTCCCAATGTAGTTTTTATCTTTAATTTTCAACAAAAGGTATTTTATAATCATAATTTGCGCAAGCTTTTTTTTGTTCCATCATTTCCTGAATTATCATTGAGGGATTTATTTTTTGGTCTACGACCCAGGTGCCTTTCAGTTTTGCCAGTTTTCACCTTTTGTCCATCTCCCTATCATCTCTGCCATCCACGCTTTCCCCACCCCTCTTTCCTTAATCCATTCTAATGAATCCATTATCTTCCCTTTCCTCTCCCTCTTCCCTCCTACACAAAGCAATATGATGTTCAACGAGGCAAATTTTCAGTTACTGTGCCATCGAAAAATTTAAGAAGTAAAAACAGGAACAGACTTAAAAAAAAAAGCAAACCACTCTGTACAGTGGAAGATGAATGGAGGTGCCAAGGACTAACCCTATCGGAAAATCATAATTCAAGGAACACAAAAATGTTAGTATGATTAATCAAAACTGAGAGAAATATCAGAAGCTGGTTAAAAGAACCTTGACTATATGGAGATACCAAGACAGTGATGCTGTATAAGACATTTGTGTTCTATATACTGGAATATTATTGTACGGGCTCATGTGATGTATCACATGATTTAAAATACTTACAATTTTAGCCTTTAAAATGTACTCCTTATCTATACTAATAAAGTCCTGGAGGAAATGTTTCAAATCTTCACGCTGAAATTACTCTTAAGGGAAGAGGGAGGCTGCAAGAAAACTGCTGCAATAAGCGCACCAAGAAAACAGTAAGGTTAAATTGTTCAAAGTTTTTCAACACCCTTCTTAAAGAAACTTTTGTTAGCGTCTTCAAACCATTCTTGATCAGCCGGCCAACTGTGCGCATATATTAGGCAGCATGTAGTGAACACCAACAGCCTGACTAGTCTGGCAATCATTCAAGAAGATTGGTCTGAGACCGGGTCAAGGGGGTGATTCTCTAGAAAAAAAAACAGCGGTGAAGTATTCCCCACTTTCTCTCCTCGGACATCGCTTTCACCATCCTTTTCGCTTTATTCCACCTCTCATCCTCTTGCCTTCATTTTCCCTACAATCTTCTCTGTCATCTTACCATTTCTCTCCCTTTTTTCCTACCCACGCCTTCACTACGTGTCCTTCCTTTCCTTTTCCAGCTTTTCATCCTTTTGTCTTTCCTCCCTTCCCATTTCCCTTTTATCTTGCTTTTCTTCGCGAGTCTGTAATGGCAAATACAGCAGCAGCATAACACAGGAGGGGTGGGTGGGGGTGAAGAGTTAACATACACTGTGTGCTTGCCTAAGGTCACATTTTTCTTTCCTGGCTTCCCTAGACCCCATCCCTCCCTCGCCGCCAAACACACTGCTCATCGCTCCTAAAAAGCGCTGTGTACTCAAGCCTCCACACGCAACGATTGCCTACCAATTTTTGGTCCAGATTTCGGGGAGAGAATTGGGAATTTGGAAACAAGGGGCAGGACTGATAAGAGAAAGAGAGGGGAAGAGTTCTCTTTTTCCCTTATGAATAATTTGTAACAGTTTGATGTTGTCCTTTGGAGAGAGAGATTTACCCTGGTGAAATGTATCGTCCCAGTCCAGTTGGCTCTAGTTGGTTCCACAATTCCGTTCGTATTTTTCCCGGGAAACAGGAGGTGGGGAATCGCTTTCAGTCCGATTGGCTGACAAACACCAATGCGTGGGCAACGTTTTTTTTTTACCCCCAACCTTTCGGCGGTTTGGCGGGCCGTGCACCGATTGGCTTAAGAATACGCCAATGAGCGTGTGGCATTTTTCTGCAATGGTCTGGGGGTTATGCAAGAAGAGAGTTGTGGAAACAGACAATTCAGTGTACAAGTCAATAAATTGCATTTTTGACGATTTTGTTTGTCTTGGAGTGGCCAAAGATGGAAAGTTGCCGGAAAGGTATATTTCAGGAAAGCCTGGTAGTGATATTTGATCATGTGTGTATGGTCTGGTGTGTACACGCTGCGCTGTAACTGCATAGGTAGAGCTCCAGCTCCTGGTCTTCATAACCTTCATTTTATTGTATAGGTCTGCAATTGGTCTAACAGATGTGTTTAAAACAAAAGTTTCAACGTTTTTCTACTTCAGTGCCCACCTGAAACGCCAAACTATTACTCTGCATTCCTACAGGATCAAATATCACAACTAGACTGATCAGGTACCTCTTGTAGAAACTTCATGTTTGCTCTTGCGAACTTCTATCTACATAGCAGCATTTGTTATTTTGTTTTGTTCCACGGATGGTGACTATTCTTTCACTTACTGTGTTTATGGCACCCCTGGTTTTCACTAGGTTTACTTTACACTTCCTCCCATCTCTCTCACCTCTGTAAGCTATTTGTGTTTAGATAAGATACTTGCCTATCCTGATATCTTGTTCCTCACACTCTCCTGTCCTCAGTCTCTCAGATATACTCTACCTTTCACCAGGTGAGTACCATGTTTGTAGATTTCATCGCCATTTTATCACTCGTAGTGAACATTGTCAGAGATCTTTTTTGCAGGTTAGTAAATATATATAATATATATATATATATATATATATATATATATATATATATATATATATGAAAGAGGCAGTAAGCCGTCAAACAGTAAGTAAAAAACGCGTAAAGGTTCTTAAACTGTATCGAGTGACCTGCTTCTTTTTTTTTACCTTGTCATACCTACATCTCAAACTGTGTATAGTGTATGCCTTTCAGAAATTTTCAAGAAGCTAGAAAGCTTTCTTTTACAAGTTTTGGATCAACCTGGTTGTGGTGACTATGTGGGTTTGCTGGTCATTAGCAAAATCAGCTTCGTTGACCATCGGTCATCGAGGCAAGAACCTTCGAAACTGGTTACGGGTAAAACAATCTCCTCATAAGTATAAAGAAACCTAGACTTTTGAACACCCTAAATATGAAGGGGGAATTGCCAACAAACCTGAGGCTGTCTTCAAGAGAGAACTTGATATGTTCCTCACGTCAGTTACTGATTAGCCTGGTTGTGGTGCATACGTTTTACTGCTTACGGCCATTACCAAAAGCCTGATTAGGGAAACCTGGCATCGGATCGGAGGGCCGGGGCCAATGATTCTTGGAACCATCTATATCTAATTTATTCATTCTAATTCTCTACCACTGAAGCTAAAAACTGTATTTTTAGTTTCGCCTTTGTTTTCCCTTGTCCCTGGCCCTTGTATTTTGGTCTGTTCCTATATGCCTTATACGTTTTCTTTTAAACTGTGTGTGAAAGTGGAGAGAGAGAGAGAGAGAAGAGAGCAAAAGAGAGGGGGAGAGAGAGAAACAAACAAACCACCGCCGCCACAAAGAGTCACATTCAGTATCATATTCAGGCGACATACTCTGAGGTGTTGTTGCTGACCCTTGCGTGTGAAAAATACAGTTGGGCGGTGGTGTAGACAGGGCAGCTGGTGCAACATGTAGTCCCAGGAGGCTCACAACAAGCGCACTACCACTATCCTCAACTACCTTACACTCGACGTTGGGGGTTCACAACAAGCGCACTACCACTATCCTCAACTACCTTACACTCGACGTTGGGGGTTCACAACTAATACACTACCACTATCCTCAACTACCTTACACTCGACGTTGGGGGTTCACAACTAGTACACTACCACTATCCTCAACTACCTTACACTCGACGTTGGGGGTTCACAACTAGTACACTACCACTATCCTCAACTATCTTACACTCGACGTTGGGGGTTCACAACTAGTACACTACCACTATCCTCAACTACCTTACACTCGACGTTGGGGGTTCACAACTAGTACACTACCACTATCCTCAACTATCTTACACTCGACGTTGGGGGTTCACAACTAGTACACTACCACTATCCTCAACTACCTTACACTCGACGTTGGGGGTTCACAACAAGCGCACTACCACTATCCTCAACTACCTTACACTCGACGTTGGGGGTTCACAACTAGTACACTACCACTATCCTCAACTACCTTACACTCGACGTTGGGGGTTCACAACTAGTACACTACCACTATCCTCAACTACCTTACACTCGACGTTGGGGTTCACAACTAGTACACTACCACTATCCTCAACTACCTTACACTCGACGTTGGGGTTCACAACAAGCGCACTACCACTATCCTCAACTACCTTACACTCGACGTTGGGGTTCACTAGTACACTACCACTATCCTCAACTACCTTACACTCGACGTTGGGAGTTCACAACTAGTACACTACCACTACTCAACTCTACACTCGACGTTGGGTTCAACTATACACTACCACTACCCTCAACTACTTACACCGACGTTGGGGGTTCACAACTAGTACACTACCACTATCCTCAACTATCTTACACTCGACGTTGGGGGTTCACAACTAGTACACTACCACTATCCTCAACTACCTAACACTCGACGTTGGGGGTCACAACTAGTACACTACCACTATCCTCAACTACCTAACACTCGACGTTGGGGGTTCACAACTAGTACACTACCACTATCCTCAACTACCTAACACTCGACGTTGGGGGTTCACAACTAGTACACTACCACTATCCTCAACTACCTAACACTCGACGTTGGGGGTCACAACTAGTACACTACCACTATCTCAACTACCTAACACTCGACGTTGGGGTCACAACTAGTACACTACCACTATCCTCAACTACCTTACACTCGACGTTGGGGGTTCACAACTAGTACACTACCACTATCCTCAACTACCTAACACTCGACGTTGGGGGTTCACAACTAGTACACTACCACTATCTTCAACTACCTAACACTCGACGTTGGGGGTTCACAACTAGTACACTACCACTATCTTCAACTACCTAACACTCGACGTTGGGGGTTCACAACTAGTACACTACCACTATCCTCAACTACCTTACACTCTACGTTGGGGGTCACAACTAGTACACTACCACTATCCTCAACTACCTTACACTCGACGTTGGGGGTTCACAACTAGTACACTACCACTATCCTCAACTACCTTACACTCGACGTTGGAAGCCTCACAACAAGCCCACTACCACTATCTTCAACTACCTTACACTCGACGTTGGGGGTTCACAACTAGTATACTACCACTAGAACTACCCTCAGCTATCTTACAACCTACGTGGGGAGGCTCACAACAAATGCACTTCCACTACTCACTTATTCCTGTAATATTTTCTTTCCAATTCAAGCAACTGACAGATGGTGCTTAGACTCAGATGGAATGTCATGGTAACAAATACCAGGTGTGTCAGTCAGATAGATGGAATGTCATGGTAACAAATACCAGGAGTGTCAGTCAGATGGAATGTCATGGTAACAAATACCAGGAGTGTCAGTGGTTCGTGGGTAATAGATACCTCAAAGTACCTGCTAAGTGACAAGGGAAGACATTAAGTACTAATGTTTAGGTTTAATGTTATATTCTCAGTATCGAGAAGTAGGAATTAAGAGCCTCAGTTGTCAGATAATTTTGTAAAAGGTTTATAAAATGTTTTTGGTTCGTAGGTCATTGACAAGTTATTTTTGAAGCTTCGGAGCTGACACAGTGGCAGAGGCGATGATCCCTGAACATATAAGAAATATGAAGTGGAGTTTTGTGCATTGATAGTCCCGAGTGGCATAGTCTGAGAGAGGCCCTTCCAGCGGGCATCTCTCAGACTATGCATTTACCTTTGATATACCTTTGAAGAGTTTCGAGAGTTTATCTACTCTCTGAGCCCGGCCATGGGCCAGGCTCGTCTGGCGCTTGCCTAGTCAACCAGGCTGTTGCTGCTGGAGGCCCGCTGCCCCACATATCCATCACAGCCTGGTTGATCTGGCACCTGGTGAAGATATTTGTCCAGTTTCCTCTTGAAGACCACTCTGTAAACAGCCTGATCTTTCCGGCTGTCAGTATTAGCGGCATGCACTCCGACGAAAGGACTATGCTATATCTTGGTACAAGAGCCACAATCCGTTCCAGCCATTTCATTTCAAGTTGTATTAGGGGTTTAGACCATTATAGGTTAGATATGGAAATTCTAAATGTTGTGGAGGGCGCTCGTCTGGACGTATTATATGACGACATACCTAAGATGAACTGTCATGGTGGTTGCTCCTTTTGTCGTACTAGGACACTACCAAGCTACACTGTTATGGTAGGTGGCCGTCTGGTCGTTCTACAGGACGACACTATGAAGCCACATTGTGTTGTGGCGGCCCACGCTGTATAAAGTGTAAACATTTTAATTGCTTGTCTTAATGGATTATGAACCAGTAAATGGACGCCTGACCTCCGCTCATCGTTTTTCATTCGAACAAACTGATGAATGTTTTACTCACGTCATGTATGTGAGAGAGAGGCGTGATGAATGATCAGTACACACACACACACATATATACAAACACACACATACACACACACACACACGCATACACACATACAAACACACACACACGCATACACACATACATATACAAACACACATACATATATATATACACACAACAGGCTACGTGTCTAATCGACATGTGCCTATGACAAAATGGCTGAATCCCCATGTACACAGAACAGTGTATCCCACATATTTTAGACCACTGTTTCCTCTTGTATCCAGACTAGTGTAGCCCCATGCACTCAGACTGTATACAGAATACTCTCATGTATCCAGACCATTGTATCTTCATGTATACAGACCACAGTGTATCATGTATCCAGACTAGCCTATCCCTAAGTATTCAGGTCAGTGTATCAAATGTATACACTACCGTATATCCTATGGATAAAGACATACCCACCACCACATGTGCCCCATTCTCACCACCACGTAGATTCACACCAGTTCCTAGCAAATGCTGATTATCATTAAGCTCTGTGTCTTCTTCCCATCCACAGGAAGTGCGGGAGCTGCTATCTGGGTACCTGGTACACAGCATCCAGCTTCAACTGTCAAATGGATCAGCGCGGGTGTTACTGGCGGAGCCTGAGGTGCTGGAGACGTGGGCCAGGTCAACCCACCACACACTCAGAGGTCACAAGGTCACCATCTCGCCCTCCAACACAGAGGGTCTTCTGTGTGTAGCCAGGCTCCCAGCAGACTGTACAGAAGATGAGTTCGCAGGGCTGGTGGGTTCCCTCGGCGAAGTCTCCTACTGCTTCCTCATGCGCTCTGAGAAAACAGGTGAGAGAATAAAGTCGTAATCCAGTGGCTGGAACAATTCAGAAGTAATCCACTGATTAAAATCTAAGTGTTTAAGGCCTTCTTGAAGTAGTATCAAGTCTAGTGACTTTTCACAACCAAGGCAGACCGAAACGTTTAGTTTTTCCTTTTCCAGTTACTAGGTTGTGAAAAATTAATAAATGTGTGAAAAATGAATAATTGCCTTCCAAGGAAATTTGAAGTTATGTGTCAACGCACATGAAATATGTTCTCACAAAATACGTTTAACGGTACACTCCTATCTTTTCTCCAGTCCCTTCCCTTTATTCACCCCACATTCGGTGCTCTTCCCTCCTCAGTTACCCCCACCTTCAGTCACTCCCACTTTCAGTCCGTCCCCAACCCAGTATACTATCTAAGAGTTCCCGTCGTGCTATCTGTAGCGGCGGCGTAGGAGCCATTAGGCTGGTGCAGCACCGCTATACTATCAGCTGCGTCACCCCTTCATTAATTGTGCTGGTGCTGGCGGCGTCCGCGACAAGTTTGAGGACTCCATTAAGATAAGGCTAGCGAGGCGCACCTCCTTCATGCTGATGGTCGAGCAGATACTACCTGGGCCAGCCAGACTGTCAGCCAGTCTGACAGCCACAATGCCATCCAAACCACCAGTCAGCCAACAAGCAGTTCAACTAAACTGAGAATCGCTCAGTACATCCATGTAGCTTGACAGTCAGCCAACTACCCTAGACATCCAAACACACCTTAGCAGTCTAGACGGAGCCAGTCAGATCTCGGCTATCAAGGCAGTCAATGAGTGACCTAGCCAGTCTGAAAGCCACCCAGCTCGGTGAATCAGTCAGCCATCTTCGTCATACAAAGAGACTGCCAACCCACTGTCTTCCTCCCTACGTAAGTTCTTGAGTTCCGTCTGTTCTGTGCCATGCCACGACAGAGACGAGGGGAGT
Organism: Cherax destructor; assembly: GCA_009830355.1. Taxonomy (NCBI): domain Eukaryota; kingdom Metazoa; phylum Arthropoda; class Malacostraca; order Decapoda; family Parastacidae; genus Cherax; species Cherax destructor. The sequence continues at coordinate 531,151 of WNWK01000151.1, forward strand.
AAAAACGGAAAATATGCAGAAAAATGAACTACGCAGATTTGGGAATGACGAAGATGAGAAGAAAAGCAGAAAGAATTTTAGGAATTATATATGTACAGTCGCATAAGTGCTGAAACAACTGTTCATAACATATATTTGGCCCAAACTATAATTTGCAATAGCATCCTGAAATCAAATTAAAGGCACTGAAAATATAGTTGAAATGATAAAAGAGAAGCCACGATAATCACATATATGATAATAAAAAGGATAGGAGAGGGAAGATTTCTTACCATCACCAGTGTGAACAAGAGAAAATAACTGTAAACCAATATAAAGGAAAAAAACATGTTGAATGGAGCTAGCATGTACTACACCTAACATAATATTTAAGTTAAAGGACACAAGTGCAACTAATGAGACATTTTATTGTGGCAACGTTTCGCTCTCCAGGAGCTTTGTCAAGCCGGTTTGACAAAGCTCCTGGAGAGCAAAACTTTGCCACAATAAAATGTCGCATTAGTTGCACTTGTGTCCTTTTACTTTACACATTGTCGGTAATTCTACCAACATTAATACAACATAATCTTTAAAATATATGACACTAAACGCTGAAGACGGAACACCGTGAGCATAACTTCGCTTGGGTAACCAGGTTCTTCTATTTCCCTACCCATTGTCCTCCATTTTCACCCTTTCCCCAGCACATCACGCCCCTTCCCCTTCCCCCAATCAGTAGAGACCCCATCACCAGTAATCCTCTTCATAATTCTGCCATCTAGTGGCTTAAATTGAGAATATTGAGTTAGCAAGTCCCCTTCGGGGCCTCCTTTTCCCCTGTCACTCTTCTCTTCCCTCAGCAGGTGTGGGTCATCCATGTTTTAACTGTCGTGTTTAATACGCCAAGTCGTTCAAAAAAAGCAGAACCACCTAAACAACCTTTTTCGAACACTGCATCTTTTTCATTGATAAATACATGTGAATTAACGAGATATTCATATTTTACAACCAAACTCACTTAGCAGCCAAACCTAACTAGAATCAAATTAATTTAACAGCTTAATCCCACCTAACATTAGCTTAAACTAAGTATTATTTAACGTAAATTAATAAATTCAATGTGGTATGATGCAATAAGATAACAGTAAACAAGTGATATCACAATATGCAAAAACAACCACTGGGAAAAGACAGTGAACTTCCAAGCGCTTTCGTGATTTCTCACATTATCAAGGAACAGTTACATTATCACAGTTCCTCGATAATGTCAGAAATCACGAAAACGCTTGGAAGCTCACAGTTTCTCACAGTGTTTGTTCTGCTTATTGAGGTATGTTTATTTTTTTTCACGGCATTACCGCAACGGTAAATTTACGCTCAGCTGTTTTGGCAAACCATGCTTGCCGACTCAGCTCTGTTGGTAAGTTGAGCTTTAAGAGTCCATCTTCCTTATCAAAATCAGTATATTACTGTGGAATGGTCACAAGGGAATAAAAGAGTAATTATGTAGACAATACTCCCAATAACAGTCAGTATTTCACTGTTGCTAACACAATGAAATGGATTATTCACGAGCCTTAAAGAGTGATTATTAGCTCTTTGAGTCCCTGTTTTCTGTTCCCGCTTCAAACCTTTTTATCGTCGATAATTATGTATTATTGAATTTAGTGACGCTATGACACTTATAATTTACTAATTTTTAAATGTATGACAGTCTAATAATCTAACAAATCCTAACCTAAACAGCGTAAATCTAGAAATTTGATAGAAACGTTTGTTACGTGATAACGTCTTGTATGTATTAACTACTCTTGAATGGTTGTGATGACCACAAACCTGCACAGGGAAGGGGAAGAGGAGACTGGTTAGGAGACGTCGGACGGGACATTATTGTTCAACATTCTTATTTGCGTTCATCTCTACTTTTTACATTTAACTTTTGAATACACACCTAGTAGTGTTTGGAGGGGTAGATTTATGAGCCCAGGCCCTGCCTGTTAACTACTATCAATCGACTTTACTGAATCCTGGACTTAACTCTAGTTATACCTGGAATCTTGACATTAGGGTTTCCCTGAACCCTGAGTTGAAAAATAAATAAGTATTTCCAAATGTTTTTGTAGCTCGATTACGCCTTTAATTGCCATCTAGGCCTTCCTGAGTATTCTCGACGTATTGATATATAATGTGTCCCACTGTCCTTTCTTGTAAGTTTGTTATACTGAGTTCTAAAAATCTCTTTTCGTATTCCATTTTTTCTTAGTTCTCTGTACCATCCTCATCTCAAACCTTTTATTATTTGCATAATCGAGGCATGATCCGGTGTGGGTTCCACCTGGCGCTGCTTAATCAAGATGGGCCTAAGTTGTGTATGTGCTAAATTATTTTTAAGCGTTAACTGTATATTACCTGTACTGTATTTCGGGGATCATCCACCTCCGTGGTTCTATCCTAGACGAGGACTCCGTCTGGTCGTCTTATTACTTTATACTTCTTAGAATTGAATTCTAGTAGTGACTTTCTTGGCCACGGTCGTAACATGTCTTCTTTTTTTCTCATTAACTTGTATGTTTTCTTTCTAGCCTTTGATGTCATAAAGTTGAGCTGTAAATTTTCCTGTAGATCAGATCTTGTATAAAGAGCTCCCAGTGAAATTTATAAAATTCCTTATTCCCGTTCTTAGGTTGATATGCTCCTCTAGTAGTATATTCGGTACTAAATTTATCCCAAGATCCGTCTCCGAAACTTTGAAGCCTCTGTCTGTGCTCCTTCACTATACTCCGTCCCCGGTTTTCTTCACCTCTGGCGTGTAACCACTTGCGCTTTTTGGGACTAAGCATATATGCTGTTAGAAAGTTGTGCTTGAGATAGTGTTTTACATTACCGTATTTATGTATATGTTAAATTTATGTGATAGTCGTATGTACATTTGTATATTTCTTTCATAGAATAAATATAAAGTATTGATAGGAAATAACACACTCCTCCACTCGAGTCCAAATTGCGTGTCATGTTTGGGTTAGCTTATATTTAAATTATATTTAACTTGAAATGGTTTACAATCATGTATGGTGGAGCAAAGCTATGTAGCTGCGGCTGCGACAGAGGACGAGCTAACAGCTCAGACATTGGAAGAGCAGGTTGAGTGTCTATAATCAAGTTAGGAAACTTTCTCTCCCTCCTCCTCCTCCTCCTCCCACCTTCCCAACGTGGTCAACACGGTATCCTATTTTCTCTCACTCGCTTCCACGGATTTCTTAAATTCTGCGAAAATTGAATAATCTCTATTCTTTTTATCTGCAGAGGAACTGCATTTTCTGTCATTCACTCAGAAGTTATTCCTGCCATAAAGCTTAAAATAATCAGGTTTGGCACTTTTCTAAATATTAGTACGGAGCAGCTCAGCTCTGGGCTGTTTTACAGAACTTAACAATTTGATTTGCCTAATCCTGTCACTCGGACGAGAAGAAGACAGAATTGCTTTAAATTTTGTAAGGATTACATTTAAGTTTATGGATGTGTGGTGAGTGTGTGTGTGTGCAAATAAAATGTAAACAGAGGTGTGTGTGACAGTGTGGTGTTTGTATTTTTTGAACGAGTGAATCCCTACATCTAGTACGCCAGCCGTTGCTTAGCCACTGAGTAGATAATATGAGCAACACTCGCATCACGATATATTTTTCCTGATAAAAAAAAAATACAATAGTACCTTTGTGTACCAGTAGTTGTGTCTGCGTTGAGTGAACACAGCCTTGGGGGATTGCCCTGTGATTTTCTGTGGCCTAGTGTCGTTAGGCCTGGCCCTACCGGACCGTGTGCTCGCCAACTTCGCTTCAGCTTCTCAACCTTCATCAACCCGCACTGCGGGTTTATCAGATTTTGAGCCCTATATATATATCTGTTCTTAAAACTATGTATGGAATTTTCTTTCCCCAGTTGCACTTCCACTTCCCTAGTATCTTGAAACTGAAAATGTATTTCGAAACATCCTTGAGGGGCATCTATGTTTTTAACTTCCATCTGGTCCTTGCATTTTAAACACCCTTATAAATCTGAGTAGCCGAAGAGGCTAGAAACCAGTAATTTTAGTTAACTGTAGGTTAAGAGGTGGGGCCAGGAGCTGAGACCTCTCCAGTCTGTACAAATCGTGAGTAAGACTTTGTCGTCTCACTCGCTTGTTCTCCTTCCTTTCTATATCTCTCTGGTGTCGGTGTTGGTAAAAGTGTCGCGAGGTATAACTTAGTATTTCCAGAGCTCTGCCGCCCATTTTGAATATGCAAATAAGGCCACGGGGTTTAGTGAGTTATGAAAGTCGTGGGTAACATTGTTAGAGTGGCTGTCCTTCCCTCCCTCCTGCCCTCTGGCTCGCTCTCTCACCGGGATGACACCAACTTCTATATTGCCCTTTATTTTTTTACCTCGTTAAAAAGAGCAGGCAGTTCCATATTGTTTTTAAAACGGACCAGAGAGAGAAGTGTCTTTTAAATTAGCGAGAATTTTTAATATCCGTTTTTATTTCATTTGAAAATGTATTGCTAGGTGGTAAAAAGAGTATCTTTTTTTGTATGCATTTTTTTGGGGCCAGGAATTTAAAAAAATAATTTATAGCTCAAAACTAAATTTTTGTTTTCAAGCTTAAACAATGTATTGACATAACTGTGTGGCCTCTATGTGCTTAGGGTGAGTAACACCTCAGCTGCAGGTGTGACGGGTGGATGTGTACTCACCTATACGTGGTTTCAGGGGTCGATTCAAAGCTCCTGTCTGTTAATATTTGTCAAAGGCACTTGTCGATACACACTTCGCTTGTGTGTGTGTGTGTGTGTGTGTGTGTGTGTGTGTGTGTGTGTGTGTGTGTGCACGTACGTACGTACTCACAGATTTATGTTTGTGGAGATCGATACTCAGGTTCTGGCTCTGCCTCTTAGAACACTTTAATCGGCATCCATGATTTTTGGTCTTTTAAGCCTTATCATATCTACTTTTAAAGTAGAGCATCGAGTTCACCTCCACCACTTGCTCGCCCAAATCATTCCGCATTTCAACCACCTTGGCACTAAAGAAATATTTCTTTACATCCCTTAGGCTCATGTGTGTCTTAAGCTTCCACCTGTGCCTCCTCGATCCTGGTCCTCTTAATTAAAACAACTTCTCCCTATCTACTATATAAACTCCTCTTAAGAGTTTGTGGAAATCATGTCCATCCTTGTCGTCCTCTCCGTCAAGATCAAGTTCAATTCCTTTAACCTTTCCTCAGTTCTGGTACTAGTCTTGTTGTAAACCTATAGACCTATTCGAGCTTCTGCACGAAGTGTGGGCTCCCTGCTGGGGCTGCACACAATGATTAGCCTAACATAGGTCGTACAAAGAGTTCTGAAGGTCTCATTATTCAATAAATGCTATTTTAAGGTTTGTTAATCTTGCATATGTCGCTCACGTTATTTTATTTTGTGTAATTCTGGCGATATGCTTGGTGTTATATTTACCGCAGGTCCTTTTCACTCTGATATTTGAAGCCTCTCTCTGCTCCTGATGTACGAGGTGCTATCAGAAAGTTCCAGGCTCGAGTTTTTGCACGCTTCCTGGGTGAAATATGACAGTTGCACTACTTTGTGAAGTATCTTGACGAGTTTCAATGCGATCAGTCTTTCCGTGTCAGTGCAATATTGCAATATTTTGTGCAACAGAATGGATTTTTAAAAGAACAGTGTAGTAGTTACTAGTTGCCAAAGGCCCTTGTCGATAGACACGTGGCCTGTTTCGTGTGTGTGTGTTTTTCAAGTTTGGTAAATGTTTCGTTGCCAAATACTTGCTGAAGCATTTGGCGATTAAGCAATTGGTCGTACAGTGTATAGCAAATGTCAGTTGAGGAGGATGAAAACACTGGTCGTCAATCAACATCAAAAACAGACGCCAACACTGAAAAAGTGAGGAAGGCTATTCAAGAAGATCGTCATCAGGTATCCAGGACATTGCAAATGCTGTGGGAATTTCTTATGAGTCGTGTCAAAGCATTTTGACTGAAAATTTGAACACGAGGCGTGTGACTGCGAAATTTCTGCCCCACTTGCTGACTGAAGACCAGAAAGACCATCGTTTTCTGGCACAAAACAACATGTTGGTCGTCCCCCTTGCTCCCTACTCCCCAGATCTAGCCTCCAGTGACTCCTTTCTCTTCCAGAAAATAAAAATAACACCAAAGTGTCAGTGTTTTAACGACATGGAGGAGATTCGATCACAATGGCAGGCCGTGCTAGGGGCCGTTAGGAAGAAGGGTTACAGAATTTTTTCGAGACGTGACAAGGGGCGCTGGGATCAGTGTAAAGCCTCCGAAGGAGAGTACTTCGAGGGAGACAACTTCATCTAAGTGATTAATTAAGCCTTTATTTTTTCTGCGGGGCAGTCCTGGAACTTTTTGATAGCACCTCATACTCTGGTCTGCTGTCACCTCCTCTAGCTTACATAACTTGCATTTGTTTGGGTTGAACTCTTGAAGCCACTTGTTTGAACACATCTGGTCTATTGTTCAGTGCCTCTTGTCTGTCCCCCTTTTTTATATACTGTATACACATTTGATTTTTTCCTTTTTTTTCATCTATTCTGATTGGAGAGAGGCTGAATACCTTTTCAACTGAGTCACGTAGAGGTTCTACTCATTTCCTCATCATCCATGGAGATATGTTGCCTGATCTCATTATTTTTCATAAGTTCATTTAGCAACCTCCTCACCTCTGCTGAGTTGGTAGTTACTAATAACAATTCGACGTAGGATCCACAGTCTTTGTATGCACAGCAAGGGTTGGTACAACACTTATTATTAACAGTATCATATACGACAAAAGTATGGATTCAATATGGTTGCCTTTCGTTTTCCTCTTTTAGTTAATAGCCTTGGTTTCTTAAGAAGTTAAATATTACCTTATTTTTCCATTTTTTGAAAACCTTCAGTGCGCTAATATTTTAGTCACCCCGTCAAAGTTTTGTCATTTTGCTAGTCTTCCAGTGCGTCCAAAGGAATGTCGTGGTCCAGTAATTTTTAAGGGGTGGCAGTGTGCTGCTATAGTGTCTTAGATTGCTGGCTTTGAACTCTTTCAAAGATTTTGATGTTACTGTCATTCCGTTGCATCTATCGTTGATTTACTGTAACCTTTTTCAGGTCGGAATGAATATTAAAATTAGTCATTCATTTATAGCTATTTTTATGAACTAGTCATGCCTCCTATGACGTGTTTGATTTTTTATCTTCGCAGATGGTCCTGAGATCAGTCTTTCCTCTCGATTACTTGTTTAACCAGGCTGTTGGTATTGGCGGCCTACTGGCTCACATATGCATGGGAAGTGTGTTGATGCTGATGAGTGGTGCTTCATCCAAGAAACTGGACTTATACTTCCCTTGAAGCGAATCTGAATACCTCCCATTTCCCGGGTGCTATATGACCTTTACGGGTTTAGCACTTCCTCCTCATTAAACTAAAATAGACTTTTGCAGAGCTAGTGGTACGGTTTGTTTTTGAAGACCTCTACGATGACTAAAGCAATATTTTTTATATCTGCTGGTAGCAGGTTGAAGAATCTTGGGCCACGGATATTGACACTTTTACTGTGCATATTCCACCCCTGCTTTTCTGAGTTTATCTTAACCTTACTCCTATATTTCACATTCTCGAAAGCTCTCAAGTACATTTGGGACCAAACCCTCAAGTATCATCCATGTATATTTTATCAGGTATATATCTCTTCTCTGCCCTAGATATATACTTTCAAAGTACGTACTTTGAAGCATTCCCATTAATTTATATATACATTTCTTAACTATTTCTCCTTATAATAATCATCAACATTGCATTAAAACATTATGAACTGGCATACAGGAGAGAGCAAGGGCTACGGCTTCATGGAATACGTGACAAAGGAGGTGGCACTACAGGCCAAATCAGTGCTGGACGGACGGGAGCTACGAGACACCGTGTTGGTCTGCGACTGGCTTGATCCCAGTCACGTCACCTTTGCCTCCCTCCACTCCACCTGCCTCTACGTCGACCACCTTCCAAAGGACTATAGGGATATGGGCGAGTTCAGAAGAGTCTTCAGTAAAGTCACCAATCCGCCATACTGCCAGGTTAGTATGGGCTCTGGGCACTAAGGGTCAGGGTTATAACTTTCAACTATTATATTCACCAAAAGAAAACCTGCCCTATGTCAAATTAAATGAAGTTCCAGGCCCCAAGGGGTGGGTAGCCTGGAGAGTCAGAGAGGGAAAAGACTGCAACAATCCAACGTAGCAATCCTACTTACTACTAAGTTATAACAGTATATAGTATCGGCTATTCCTCATTACTAAGCTTTTGAATAATTAAAACTAGGTTGTTTGAATCTGAATATTCTCCATTGTGCCTTTGAAGTCTTTAATATAAGTTTTTGTATTTTCCCTTGGTCGGTGTGCATGCCACAGATCGCTATGCGCAATGGGGCGCTGCAAGACTGGGGTCTAGTGGAGTATATCGATGCAGAAGACGCAGAAGAGACTCAGATCTCACTCAACAACTACAAGCTGCGCGGTCACAGCATCCGCGTCCAGTATTGCATCCCTGGTGTCAGGGCCATCAACATTTACATGAAAATCCTCAACGACCCGGTAAGTATACGTTTAACGTTTTTAGGAGAGTAACAGCATAAAAACATAGAAGTAAAGAGGAATTTATTGGAAATTTCCCACATACTGGATCTGGAGACAGGGTGTTGAAATTTTAGATGCTTTACACTTTATGTACTTATTGCAGCCCTGCTTTTTATTGGGAGTATTTCGCAGTGTATCCTGAGCCCTTCTGCTCTGGTAAGAATAATTTCAGTGTGCAGATTTGAAAACATTCCCTCCAGTATATAATCATAACAGGGAAAATAGGCAAATGAATATCAACTGACAGAACACAGATAATAGTAGTCAACAGAGCCAAATCCAGCATTAGCGAGGTAAAAAGACTCCTTACCCTTAGGCACGGTCCTAGCGCCTTTGTTTCTTAATTATCATAGACGACATAGATATAAACAGCCAATGTTTTGGATTATCATTTGCGGATACCAAAATATGCATGAAAATTGCCTCGGTAGAAGACATTTAAAATTTACACGAAGATATAATTAGGGTTTTCCAGTAGACGGTGGAGAACATGACGTTCAGTAGTGATAAGTTCCAATTCCTTAGATATGGACAATGAACTCAAAATTGACACTTCATACAAAACCAAGAGAATCGTCAAATAGAATGAAAGGAACACGTGAAAGATCTGGGAGTAAATATGTCGGCTGACCTTCCTTTCAAAGAACATAATAAGGTAAATGTAACGACAGGGTGGATAATGAGAACTTTCAAAACGAGGGAAACTGCCAATGATGACATTATTCAAATATCTTGAACACTCATTTAGAGCAGTGTTTAGTATTGACGGCCTCATTCAGAGCAGGGAATATATTAGAGCTGGAACAGATACAGCCTGCACAGAGCTACTAAAACATTGAAATTACTTGGAACGCCTCGAAGTCCTAATATATGATAATATAATATATATATATATATATATATATATATATATATATATATATATATATATATATATATATATATATGGACCCCGGAAATCGGACATAATTCGTTCCAGAATGCTGTTCTTGTGCCGTTACCGAACGAATTTGTTCCTATAAGGACAAATGTAAATTAGATTAGTCCGTTTCAGAGCCCCAAAATACACTTACAAAGGTACTTACAAAAGTACACTTACATAATTGTTCGAGTTAGGAGCAGTACGATTTCCGGGGTCCACTGTATATTATTATATATATATATATATATATATATATATATATATATATATATATATATATATATATATATGGGAAGTACTTGAGGGGCCCAGTCCCAAATTTACACACTGCCATAACATACTGGAGTGAGAGAGATGAGAGGAAGTGTAAAATAAACCAAGTGAAAAGCAGAGGCGCCGTGGGCACAATAAGAACACTGTGTCAACATCCGTGGTCCCATACTTTTCAGTATCTTATCAGAAAATATCAAACACTGCAGGGATAAGTGTAGAAGTTTTCAAGAGGAAACTGGATAAGTATCTCCTCCAAGTGCCAGATCAATCAGGCTGTGATGGATATGTGGGCCAGAGGGCCACCACCAGCAACAGCCAGGTTGACCAGGCAAGCCTGGCAGAAGGCAGAACTCGGGGAGTACAAAAACTCTTGAAACTCATCAAAGGTATATCAACGGTAAAGTATTTTCCAGGTATAAATTGATATTTATTTTTCTCGTCTGTGCTTCAGGGAGTCCGTTTGAGGAACTTTAAATATTCCTGATTATTTAGGTGTTTGAATTGATACGAGCAATAAAAGGAGTCTGTACATTATCCAGATCTGCACTGTCGCCTTAAATGGGGCTGTTAGTGTCCTGCAATAGTGCACATAAATGGGCCCAAGAGGTCAGAAACCGATAATTCATTCTATGTAGCTTAAAAGAATCACAAATCTCGAGATCTCGCACACTCCAGCTGTAGGACACGATTTTTTTCTTATTCGTTGAATCTCCATAATCGAATCTTACGGCATCAGACAGATCGAATAAAACCTCAATAGTGTAAACCTGTAGTCAAGACCATTATCCAGTGGGTCTGGTCTGGGAATGATCCGTCGGAGCAGTGAACCTTCACAATCAACTGTCGGCGCTGGTAGACATACTGGGCGCTTTAATAACATGGTTTCTTTTTCTGTGATGTTGACTTTCAGTATAAATTTATCTTGATAAAGAGCATTCATAAATACATCAAACACCAAATTGTTCTCGTGTTTCCTTTTACGATTCTCTTATTAAGGTATCAATAATCAAGGATATTGTGGGAGATGGGCGTGTACAGTGAGACCAGGCGATATCAAGTGCTGAGGGCCCCTTTCCTTGGCTACTACGATGCCCTCCACGGCACCATTACCATATATATGAACCTCTTTATCCTTGCCACCGCTGCAGAACGACGACGATAGCCAAATTTGCTGGTTCTGTTATGATGGAACAAACAAAAAAAAGGGAAGGGTGGAGAGATGGACAAAGGCTGACCTGCGAAAGTTTTATTATTTTGAAAGAATACGAGAGGTTGCTTCATGCAAGTGCCAAGAGAAAATCTATTTTTCGAAGACGATTTAGAGTGACTAACAAGCTATTTTCTGATGTTTATTGCTAAGATAACCTGCAATAGCCTGTAAATGTGACGAAGATAATTGAGATTTTTTTCATATTTAATGCCTCCTATATATCGTGTTACCAGCAGATTTAAAAAAAATATTACTAGAATAAAGATGTTTTGAAGAGGAAACGGTATCACTACCGCCTGCAAGTACTGGTCAGCCAGGGTAGATTATGTGGGCCTACGGTTGCTAGCGGCAATAAGCTGGTTGACCTAGTAGTCATCAAGGAACTATTGCTTCAGAAGAGATGTAAAGGTACAAAAAAACTTTGAAACCTGCTACAGGTATCTCTCAAAATCTAGAATAACTAAGAAACACATCAACACGTCTGTCTTTCACTAAGCAAACAGAGATGAACCGCCACCACTCCGTGCCCTAAATGACCCACACGGGTTTAGCACCTCACATGAATAAAAGAAAACTATTTCGTAACAAACACAATGAGTAAATGAAGGAATACTAGGATTTTAAACCACCTCATTTCCCCCCGCGGCGTTCGGTCGTTAATCCCGAGAGTTAATCCTTTTTTACTGTTGGTATTAACGTTGAGATCACAACCTTAACGTCCAGTACATGTACTATACAGACTCATTACTGAACATCGAGTACAAGCTGTACACAGCGTTCAGATTTTACACCTTCAATGTATAGTTCGGGTTAGAGAAGCATTAAGGAAGGACTTTTACAGAAATCATGTTTACAGGATAAGAGCTGTTAACCTACCTCAGCTTATTTCAAAGCCCAGTCCTATCTATGGTGTACAACCACCCCATGGATGCGACCCACAATAGTCAACACCCAAATACCTACTTTTTGCTAGGTGAAAAGGGGGCAGCAGATACAAGGAAACATCCCCATCGTTTCTCCCTATGTCGGGAATCGAACCACGGACACTCGGTATGTGAGCTGAGTGCGTTGCCAAATGAGCCACGGGACACCCACGAGAATCAACAGGTAGTCAGCGTTCTAAACAAAGAAATGGCACGGCTGGCAATACTAGGAGAGGCAAGTGTCGGTCGTGTTTACAGCTTCGTTGTCTCAACTCTAATGGTTTCCTCCGTAAACATGGCAGCTGCCCGGGTTCAGGATGTCCTCCTGTGGACAGTGATGACCCAGAGCCACTTCAGGCACCTGAACCCACTCCAACAGATCTCATCTCATCAGATAATATCCTGGAAGCAATTAAAGCAACAGGTATCAGAACACTCCACACATATTCCCAAAGCAGCCCGTCCACACGCAGCTGGGAAACTTACAGACCTCTTAATAAAAGTAAACGATGGTTCTGCTATCCTAAATGCTCCACCAACCATCAAGGCATGGCACAACTTACTACTTTTGGCAATGTCTGCTTAGCTGTGCCGGAAAGAAGGGGAAAGAGGCTAGCCTCAATGATCATTAAATCCTTAAGAGACTTTCCTAGAGCTGATAACCTCATTCCCCTTCCCCATCAACACAAAAATGGGAGAGGCAGAACCCCACTCACTCCACTGACAGCGAAAAATCAGAGTCCAAGTGAGCAAGAAAATTGAAGAGGGCAACACAGTGGGAGCAATCAGAATTATCACCAGTGAAGATACAGTTGCCCCCAGAGATGCTGACACTGCTGAAGCACTTAGAGGAAAGCACCCTGCCAGGGAAACCAGGGTACCAACAGTTCCAACACCTCTGTCCCCACTGTGGAACCACTGATTGTGCAAGACTCCGACATTTACAAAGCAATAATGTCATTCCCTTCCGGCTCTGCTGGGGTTACACTGGAATAAGGCCACAACATTTAAAGGAAATGGTTAATCCAGTTATCGGGGAGATTGCAGAGACACTGCTGTCAGAGATCACAAGGTTCGTCAACAATTCCTTGGCTGGTCTGATTCCTGACGAGATTAAACCTTTCTTTTTGGAGCATCACTTTGTGCCCTTAAAAAGAAGGATGGAGAATTAGGCCAATCGCAGTGGGCAACACGTTTCGCCGCCTCGTTTCTAAAGCTGCTGTCAGAAGTATTCGCGCAGAGGCAGCCATCTGCTTCAACCAAACCAGCTTGGCTTTGGGGTCTCTCAAGGAAGTGAAGCAGCGGTTCATGCAACAAGGGCATATATCGACAACCTGCCTGAGGACAATGCAGTGGTTAAATTAGATTTCAAGAATGCATTTAATCTCCTGAAAAGGGACGTAGTATTAGCAGCTGTACAAGAACATTTTCCAGGTCTCTTCCCTTTTGTTTCAGCTGGATATAGCAAGGAATCAATGCTCCTGTTTGGAGAGCATGAAATCACATCATCAGAGGGTGTCCAGCAAGGGGACCCTCTCGCACCATTTCTTTCTGTATAGCAGTTAGGGAAATCACAGTAAGACTGACCAGTGAGCTAAACATCTGGTTCCTGGATGATGGCACACTAGCAGGTACAAAGGAGTCCCTTGTAGATGATCTTACACAGGTGATGACACAGGGACAGGAAATGGGTCTCATCCTGAATCCATCCAAATGTGAAATCATATCAGTCAATCAACAAGTGATAGATGCAGTGCTATCAAAACTACCAGGAGCAACAGTCATTGCCCCTACTAATAGTGTCTTGCTTGGAGCACCTCTGGGAAGAGATGCCATTGACACAATTCTCAGGAAGAAACTGGAAGAATTGAGGAGAATGGAACAACGAATAGGCAATCTTGACACCCATGATGCCTTGTACCTCCTCACAAAATGCTTGAGTCTGCCCAGGTTGACATATTTCCTAAGATGTGCTCCTTCATATGATAATCCTATACTGCACGAATATGACAGTATCCTGAGGCAGATCTTTACTAAAGTACTTAACCTTACTCTAGAAGATGGGCAGGGACCAAGCTACACTCCCAGTCAGACTAGGAGGCATTGGTGTCCGCAAGTCATCTCAGATTGCTCTACCTGCTTTCCTGTCTTCATGCATTGCATCCAGAGGGCTTGTAGCAGCAATTCTCCCTGAACATCTTAGGGACACGATTGGAATCCATGACCAAAAGTTCGTTGATGGAGCCAGGATCTGGGATAACCTAACAGGCTCTGAAACCAGGCCTGCTCCCCCAACAACTACAAACAGTCGCACTGGGATGGCCCAATAGTAGAGAATATAGCCTCAGCAATGCTTCAGAGTGTGTCAGGGAAGGATAGAGCCCGCCTACTTGCAGTGAGAGCTCCTCATGCAGGGACTTTCTTTTGGCTGTTCCCAACTCCAGCCTTGGCACACGCCTCGACCCACAGACCATCCGCATTGGTGTTGCCCTTCGACTTGCCGCCCCTATTCTCGCCGAACACAGGTGTATTTGTGGCAGTGAAGCAGCAGACCGATTCGGGTACCATGGTCTTGTGTGTCGTAAATCCGAGGGAAAGATTGCAAGACATGAAGAGGTTAATAACATTATCAAGAGGAGCCTCACAACAGCCGGATGCCCAGCAGTAAGGGAACCACCCCAACTATGCAGATCTGATGGCAACCAAAAGCGTCCAGATGGTATCACCCTTCAAGCCTGGACAGACGGCAAGCAGGTGGTGTGGGACTACACATGTGCATCTACCTTGGCTGATACCTATCTCCAGTACACCAGGGAGGAAGGAGGGGCTGCTGCCACCTTCAGGGAGTCCCAGAAGTCGAGAAAATATGGAGAACTTGCCCATCATTATATGTTTGTTCCCATAGGCTCAGAGACCCTTGGCTCATGGGGAAAGAGTGCATCTAAGTTCCTCAAGGAGCTGGGCAAAAGACTCAACAGGGTAACTAGGGATCCCAGGGCAGCTAGTTTTCTGTTCCAGCGACTCAGCGCTGCTGTTCAGAGGGGTAATGCATGCTGTATTCTGGCACGCGCACCAGCTCGGAAGAGCTGGATGAGATTTTCGCATTATAATCAGTGACAAAGATGTAACAATATGTACTAGACATGTATCTCTCACCTCGTGTACTGTATATGCCATCTTTATATCAACAATGTATCTCTCAAATCTTTTGTACCATATTATGTAATAAAACATACCTATTGGTAAAAAAAATTAAAAGATGGGGTGGTAGGAGAAGTGGAATATTCAAATGGCATCAGGAAGAAATCCAAATATTCTTCCTTGAAGCCTTTTATCCACTTCTCCGAGGCTATGGGTCCCACACTATTTATATATATATATATATATATATATATATATATATATATATATATATTTTATATACTAGACATGTATCTCTCACACCTCGTGTACTATATATATGTATATATATATATATATATATATATATATATATATATATGTATTTATTTATTTTCTTAGGTTTTCCTTAGAAACCTACACTAAATCTGGCTTAACAAGTGTAGTAATGTCAGTATTGCGTGTACTCTTGCTTTTATAGGGCCTCAAGAAGAAGTGTGCTCTCCTGCCCGAGCCGCCAGCCAACAAGGTGTTCTCCCAGCTCCAGAACCTCACCAAACACAACCCAGCATGTAAGTACATAGATGATACTGTTACACTAGTGGGTAGTCTGCTACTTGTAGTCCCTTCAGTAGGCCATCACCATAGCCCGCGTCCCGGTTCCTGACCAGCCCTGCTGTTTGATGGCCTTATCAGTCAGGCTGTTAGTACTAGCAGCACACAGTCCAACGGCTTTGATGCCGAGATTTACAAATAACATTTCGGTCCGACTTGGACCACTTCCTCTCTTGTTCCCGCCCCTGTCTGCTGGCCTCTATATATACTCTCTCCTCTTCTTTTTGTTAGTGTGACTTTGTAAATGGTCCAAGTCGGACCGAAACGTCGTCGTAAGCTCCTCTCTTGTGCGGGATATTTGTGTATTGTTCCAGTCACGGTATTGTGCCTTTTTTGTTATTTATGCAGAGATATTTTTACCCACAACGGTGTGGTGGTAGTGCGGTATTTTAGTGCAAATGACGATAGTAATAATACAATTAGCAGGAATTATCATTATTTTGATTGTAGGTGTTACAAGAAGTGGTCAAAGTGGTGTTACTGGCAGTAAAGTTTTAGTAATAGAAGTAATAGTATTACTAATGGTGGTTAACATTTCTCGTGGTAATAATAGTATGAGTAGCAAAAATATTGGTAGTGGTAACAGTGGCAGTTGCAAGACTATTGTTCGTAGTGGTAATAGCAATAGCAGTACTCAGTAATAGCAGCATCACTGTTAATAGCTGTCATAGCACCTATGGTAATATCATCACTACTAATAGGAGCTACAGTATGAAACAAAAATGAATGATACTCACTTTCAAAAACAGTGAGTATCATTCATATATAGAATATTGTCTGCCGTACCCTGATAGTTCAGCAGTATACGAAGGAATGTGCGAGTTCTGATAGTTTAGAAGTAAACAAATGTTCTTACTGATTTATACTCACCGATTTGTGTTTACGGGGGTCAGTTTTTAGCACCTTCATTCGGCCAGTATTTACTGGTTTCTGACCTCTTATAAGTATGATAAGTATGTATTAAATATACCTTAGCTACTTTCTCATCCACTTATTCCACCACACTGAGATTAACGTACTGCCAACCTTCATGTGGCTCATCTGTTCCTCAAGTTTCCACTTTTGTTCCTTCGTTTCTGGTCCTCTTAATTGAACCAGTCTTTCATTATTTGCCCTATCAAATGGTCATGAAATTCTGTATAAAGTTAACATTCCTCTCCTTTAACAGTAATGGTATATCTTCGATGAGTTCCGACAGTTTTTCTACTCTCAAGGTTTGCCTTGGGCCATGTATGTAAATACCATTACCGTACTGTTCTCTACTGACTTGATAAAGCCCACCTACTGGGGTTTATCAAGTTAGTAGAGAATACATAAAAAGAGGTGTTTGTGCGTGTTCACGGGCGCGCGCGTGTACACTCGCATAGTTGTGTTTGGAGTGGTCGAAGTTCAGTTCAATTGGCCCTGCCTCCTGAGCGACTTTGATCAGTGTGATTGCTTTCTGGCCTCTTGGGGTCTTTAATAGATGAGAGAGGATATTAATCAGTTTATAATATAATGCTAGGTTCAGTTAGAATACCCATACTGTTAAGTAAATCTACTAATCTCAAACCTTTGTCACCACGACAGTCGCTACCAGCCTGCAGAACATTATCCTGACACAGATCCAGAGTCTTGGCGGGGGTAGAGGTGAGGGCCCCGCCCCGCCACCTCAAGGACCCCCAAGGGGCCAGAGACCACCATCCACAGTCCGCCCTCCCACACTTCCACCCACACACCCGCCGCCTCCACCTGCCTCACCCACATCAACGACTGGTCTCAATACAAATGCCCAAGCTGCTTTGGTTATTCTTCTGGCAGCACAAATGCAAATACAGCAGCAGCAGCAACAGCAGCAGCAGCAACAGCAACAGCAGCAGCATGTACAACAGCAACAAGCACAGACTGTTTCAAATAACAACTTGCTTGCTAGCCCACAAGTGCTGAATCTTCTACAACTCTTAGTACAGCAAGGAGATCCACAGACACTCCAGCACAACACAACTCAAGACCCAAGGAATGGCTTTAATCCCAACAAGAGTATAAATAACAATAACACCACCACCAACAACAATGCCACTACCCCCACCAAGAACAATTATAGGAATGGCTATAGCAAGAATGGTGTCAAACCCACCAAGGTAAGGGGTTTCATTGATACTAACTAGTACATTAATTATTTTTCACGTTTAAAATACTGTAACCTAACACATCCTCTCAAGTAATGTGCTGGGTAAAACGAGACTCAAGCAATTATTATTTCAAGTTAAATTATTAAGTACAATATTTACTTCAAAGACTGAATATCATGTTGCTGATTCAAATTGAATATAATAAATGTCGAATAAGTTTTCTTAATAACTGTAATCAGCATCACTTACCATTTTCATAATTTTCCATGGTGATATATATAACGCTAATAATGTTTTATTACAGACACCATTGCTGCCGACACCAGCATCTGGGAACTACTGCGGAAGTTCATGGGAAGAAGGAGGTGCAGGGGGAGGTGGGGGAGAGAGCGAGGGAGGTTTGGCTCCCCTACTTTCTGGTCTTTTGACCAGTTTACCTGGTATTAACAGCGTCAAGGCAAGTAAGGATGACTTGCAGGGAACCATCTCTACACTGTTGTCCAACGCCCACAGTCTGCAGCAGCTGCTGGGATCCCTCACTCCAATGGAACAGCAGCAGCATCATCAAGCTCCCCCACCCCCGCCCCCGCCCGTTGCCGTTAGCCACCCACCAATGGTCTCTGCTGCTACCATGCTGCCCCACACCCACATTACCACTTCCGTCCCACCACCTATGTATCCTACAAATCCCCTGATGTCCATGTTGCTTACAGCAGCCGGCCATTCTCCCAAAGCTGCTCTCCTGGGTGAAGGACCTCTTCGCCCCGATCATCCCCCAGCTTACCTTTCCCCTCACCTGGCACCCCCAGCTATTGAACAACCTCCCCATCTTGCACCCCCTACCATGGAGCAGCCCCCACCTCCACCTATATCTTCTGCCCCAGCATTCCTGTTTGCATCACCTGTGTCCTCCAGAGTGACTACCACCTGGTCCCCCCCACCCATGGCACCCCCACCAACACTTATCCAAGCACCTATCCTGCACCCTGCCGCACTACCCCATCCTCGTCTTATCAATCCCCTGTACCTTACTGCGGCCAAGAGCATGGGGCCACCCCCACACAATTTTGGCCCCCCTGGCTATAGCACGCCTATCGGCCAGAAACGGAAGTCCAACCACATTCTGCCATCTCCAGAGCCCAGCCCAGAGAACGGATACGTGGGGCAGCACTCCCAGGGTATCGGTGGCCACTATGCGGACTCATACCTCAGCAAGAAAATGAAGAAACATTGAGAATGCGGCTCCACACGCCATGCAAACACACACACATTAACATTTACTCGATAACATGGTATTACATAGCTCTTAGAGGGTTTCTTCCAGTTTAAATATACAGACGTACTGCATTATTCTGTGCTTTTAATTTGAAGAATATAAGGTGTCCACAGGTGAAACAGACAAGCTGTCGCTGATATCCCCCGGACACCCACAGAATACGCCCACAGTTTTGATACATGTTGGGACCAGCTTCATGAAGACAAGGTTATAGGGACAACTACGGCATGGGCTTTTTAGAGGCATTCTAGTAAGTCTTTTAGAAGACTCAGAGTATATTGGGGAACGTATACTGTTTAGTTTCATGATTATATTTAAGAGTATTATAAACCGGTGTATAGCAGGACAAGCAGCAGAGGATCGTTGGCATTATAGTTGGATACAAGTTATACAGTTTATTGTATAATACATTATAAAACAGTGTATGGCAGATTATATTCAACTCTGTATAAAGCCAACACACACATAGAGTTCTGTATAATTACATATACCGTTCTGTTTAAAAACATATATATAATATATATATGTATATATATATATATATATATATATATATATATTATATATATATATGTATAATTTCTATATGATGTGCAGATAAGTATACATTCAGAGAGTATATACAGTTCTGCATATGACTTCAGTATAATATATCAAAACCTTAAGACAGCTTCGGTGTAGACAATTCATCTTACACAAAACAAAGTGCCTTTCAGAGCAAGATTAGTCAATATTTTAGCTGCTTTTTAATTTATTCAGACGATTTGTGAATACTGAATTTCTGATGAGAAGTTTTCTATGAAATCTTATTTTCATACTAGTGTACTAGAAGTGACTGGATAGGTGCACTTGTATACGCTGAAGTGTGTTGGTTGCTGGCCGGGAGCTTGTTTGACAAGCAAAACCGTTTTAAGATCTTTTGTGAGCTTTATAGCTAATAAGGGTGTATCTTTCATGGTGGGAAGCTCTCATCTTGTCCCCAGTCCGGTATTTGTTCAGAAGTATACAAGTTACCATATTATGCATACACCCACTATTTACAATGTAATGCTATGCCATACAGTTGAGGGCATTAGGTCACTGATGTTGTGTGTGGGGTTACTCTGAAACCTTGAGGCATTACTTAAATGATTGCTGCCACTTGATTGCATGTAATTTTCATTAAATGCGCTCGAGTGTAAATTGATTAGTGCAAGAAGAGCTGCCCAGTCAGCTAGTCTCCAAAGGGAATGACCACTTGCAAAAGTTACACCCTGTGTCAGGTGGCAGAACTAAAGCTTTTGAGGGTGAGGCTATATAGACTTTTTTCTTTCCTTTTACTGTGTGCTTTGTAAAATCATGTGGAAGAATATTCTGGTACGATTTATGAATAAGAGTTTGGTATTGAGATGATGTTATGCAAGGAGTATGAGCCTTTTGATCAGTGTGTTAGAGAGGTGTTTGCTGATCTCATCAGTCCCACATGATGTGCATACCTCATAGGCAGTTGACAGCGCATCTCTACATCATGTGGTGGTGTGCTGTCGCTGATCTGTGAGGGCTTTCTGATGTTTGACTAATCCAAATCAACATTAATAATTTGTTTCAATGTCATTAAAAACAGGATTGCCGTAGCATTATTAGGATTATAAAAGACGTGCTAGTTAGTGATGACTACTTGAGACTTGACTGTTTGAAATGTCAAAGCTGGTGACTTTTTATGTAAACACAAATTTAGATTTTAGCATTGCATCTTCTCTCTCTGTCCCTAATGTGAATTATTATAAACATATCCGTTGGCAGAACTAAGGAGATTGTAAATAAATGTGAAGCGATGAGTAAAAATGATCCATTAATAGGACATAATTTTCTATTTACAGTAATATTAAAACTGAAAAAATGCATCTATTAAGAGGTCATATTGACAAAAATCCTTCACAAGGGTTGTGTTAAAACATGTGTCCTTTTTGCAATGAACTTCAGGGAACATGGCGAATGTTACAATTCTGTGTTTCTTCTCCTCAGTAATTTAACAGGACATGTTAACTGAGGGCTATAATGTATCTTCTAGCTGGGGATCATGCTAAGTTTCTCATTTACAGTATAAAGCCACTAATCGACCAGTGATGATGGGTTTCTAGGGGGAGGGGAAGGCCTGTTTGGATTCACACTTGCTTTAGTAGGTAAACAAAAAAAAATGCCTTAACATAGTCTGTGGTAGGAGAAATTCTGTGGTAACTAAGAAAGCTGATATAGCTCTTGAGTGATCACTGGTCGGTGGTGGGCTATAAGGGGTACAGGGCATTAGTAGAAATAAGCTGTAAAGTTGGATGTATATAGGTTCTTACTTTTCTTAATATATTATTTTCTAGGTTATATAGCCTGTTTCTGTCATAAATATGTTCAGTGGTGTGAAGCAAATCTGCAATTTTAATTATTTGTACTATTGCAATTGTTTTTAGGAATATTTTCCTTTTTTTTTTGTTTGTTATAGTGACTTAGAATAACCATGCAAGGTAATGTGAGATAGTGCAGAGAATATAAACAAAAAGAATGACTTGAAAACTTAACTTTGAAATAAAAATGCAGACAGCTATCTGTAAGAGTGAAATGTTTGACATGTATGTTTATTTTTGTTTTTTCCTTGCACTACCTCATGTTACCTCAGGCCACAGCCTTCAGTGTAGTGGCTTTCTTCACTAAGCTGTCCTCTTTCTATCCCACAACTCCCTGGCCAATATTCCCACTGTTATTTAAAGTGGCTCAGCTATAGACAATCAGATTTCTTCAGAGGACAGGGAACCGTACGGAAAAATTTTGCTGACCACAGTGAAATGAACATTTAATATTGTTGTATAATTGAATATTGTATACAGGTATTAATATTAAACCTTTGTCAATCTTTTGATGGAGATATTGGCCTCACAGAAACTACCTTGCTTTTTCTATTTTATGTTGTTGATAATGTTAATTTTTTTATTTTCTAATAGTTGTTAGTTCAATTTGCATGTATATTTTTAAGTCAAACCAGGAATGCCTTTGATCCACCTGATCATGAGCTTTGATAATCTCTCCATATTTCCTCATCAATGATTTTTTTTTTAACTCTGAATATGTAAATGATCTGTATCGAAAACACTCCAGACCAATCACAACTATAGTCTTTGGCAGTTGGTAGGAATTTATATTATTTATAAAGACACTATTAGCGTGTGTTCATACAAAATCAGAATACAGTGGAACCTCGGTTTTCATATGCCCTGGTTTGCGACTACTTTTTTCGTCGAAATTTTGTCCCAGTTTTCGTACCCGCTCGGTTTTCGTAGAGTTGTTGCCGTACCAAATGCGTCCGCCTTCCACACAAAGCATCCCATGCGTTGTGACGATTGTTTCTCGTTCATCCGAAACATTTCTTAATACAGTAATCCATTGTTTTTTGTGCTTGTTTATTGAGTGTGACTGCTAAATAAGCCACCATGGAGCCAAATAAAGAAGTCGAGAAACACAATAGAATTCAAGAAAGAACTTGTAGCAAAGTACGAAAGTGGAATGAGTTGCAAAGTTTTGTAGAGAAATATCACCCTAACAAAGCTGTTGCAAGCTGTGTCTGCAACATGTTCAATGTCAATGCCTTGTCCCATTTTAGGCAAATCTTGAAGAGACGGAAAAAAACAGACCTCTCTGGACAGATTTTTTTTGTGCTACAGGGGTCCAGTGACTCAAGCTGGTCCTAGTGCCAGTAAAAGGCAAAGAAGGGAAGTAACCCCGGATAAGGCCTTGATACCTGAAGTCCTTATGGAGGGGGATTCCTCCAAAGAATAACCTCTCCTCCCCTCCTCGTTTTCTTTATATGCCAACAAGAGTCTTCAATAAAGGTAAAAGTGATGTTAAATGTTCATTTATCCATTTCATTAGTTCTTTATATTTATTTCTCATTGTTTTCTGTATGTAAAACTATAGTATACTCTATAAAATGTATTTTTTGTTAATATTTTTGGGTATCTGGAATGTATTAATTGGATTTACTACATTATTTCTTATGGGAAATATTGCTTCAGTTTTTGTACAAATCTGTTTTCGTCAGACTTTTTGGAATGAATTAATCACGAAAACGAGGTTCCATTAGTTTCTTTGTTAAAGATTCATGTTTGCAACTACTGTAGCAGATATTTCAGATGTTTCTCATGTCTGAATTAACGCTATACTGTATTTTCTTAAATACAAAGTTAACTTTAACCTTCGGAACACCATGCACACACATAAGATATTTACACGTATATATATATATATATATATATATATATATATATATATATATATATATATATATATATATATATATATATATATATATATATATGTCATGCCAAATAAGCTGAACAGGTGAGTTTGGCCTAAACAGCAAGGGCTTTTTCTGGTGATTAAGCAAAATCCAGTCAGAGCATAAAAAAAGCATCATTGATTTTGTCATACCGTATTAAATAAATATAAACTGACCTATATAATGTATATATATATAGTATATGACATTATACTATATGCAAAACCACCATGGAGGGGGGGTAATGATAGCTATCATTCAATTCCCCCTGTGGTTGTTTTGAATTATTTGCATATTAGTATATACATATATATATACTATATATACGTACATCCATATAAAAAAATTATATCTTTGGAAAATACATTACTCCTGGTGTGAACACGAAGTCAGTTGAGACAGAATTATCAAATACCGTACATTACCAACCAGAAACACCATATACTAAATATTTTTACACACTGAAACTTTACATTACACACTGGTATCCTCAAAAGAATAAATTTTTATTTATATTACTATTACAGATATTATTATTAGTGATTGTTGGGATTATCATGGAGAGCGTTACAATTACTCATAATTTTATGTACTCTTGTAAATTATATTTTAATTTCACCTATAGTGCAGCTTGTATGTCAAAAATGCAAAATGCATTTGATGTTATAATAACTTATCATACGTGACTGACAGAAGTTAACCAACATTCTTGATATACCTTATTAAATCAAATCATTGGATAGCAAAATTTTCTTTTATTTAAAACATATCTTTTTTCAATACTGTACTTGAAGGATATCCAAGACGTTGACTAATTTGTAGTGATGGATAAGCATTTTTTCTATATTTTTATTTTTTTCATATTTCTAAATAGTCAGATGGAAATGTATATAAATATCCATTTTTGGTTGATGTAGGTGGCAAGTTATATATATTTTATCTTGCTAAAGTAAAATTTGCCATCCTAGAATTAAACAGCGTCTAGGTTCCTGACCTAATGACATTGTGAATTTTTGAATCCTAATATTATCTTTAGGATTTCATTTAGCAGCTTCTAGTTATTACAAAGTGAATGATGCTTAGTAAAATCACTTCTTTAATTACTATAATGAGCCATTAGGCAAGTGAATCGGCCATTGATACAGTCACAACTTCCTGGTGATCCTACTAAGTAACACCACAACATTCTTTGCTACTTGAAGCATTCTTGTGACACTGTCTTTTGTTATTTTAAGATCACCGCATCACCCAATCTCTGGGAGTTCGGCTATGTTTATTACAATATATATGATATATAATTCTTGGCTTTTATTTCATCTCCTTCCAAACACAGCTTTCCTATGTATATATTGTTTCAACATGATTATGTTGTCTAGAGTTGGGTTGACCTTTGGACTTAGGACTTAATAGTCAATAATTTTTATTTTAAAACTCTATAGTATACTAATAAAGCAGTTATTAATATTTACTCAGGTGGATTGAGTAGTGTTGCATCTTTTTCGTATACGTATCTGTTATTTATTTATACATTTAAATATATAGAATAAAAAGCATGTTTCCTTGTCTCCATAGTTATAAAGTACTATTTAAAGCTCCATATACACTGAACACAATTTCTAAGCTTTTAATTACAGTATACTTTCAAAACCTCATATTCTGTTAACCAAATTAAATTTCATAACTGTCGCACACATTTCCCTCGGTCAACACCAAAAGTTTGTCAGGACTCCCCTCACTTCTTGCATGACTGATTTTCTTATAAGCTCTTAAAATATTTTCTTACATATTCTTAAAATCTTTGTCTGTCACTCCTATCTTGTCAAACATATATTGCTTCAGTTGTAACAACATTCCTTGTGTTGCAAAGCCTCTGCTATTGCTCCCACTTTCTCGACTCATTTATATATTTTTATTTTTTCGGGAGCAGTAGAGGTTGTAAGCCGGCCTAATGTATCACTGATGACCAAAGATAATTTATGATAGATATTAATAAAGAATTACTGAATGAAACTCAAGAGTCTGCTTGTCTTTAAATCAGACACAGGCTGCAGTCAGAAAAGTGGCTTTTAGAATTTAATCCTGATAAGTGTAAAATAAAGAGAGGAGTGTGAAGACAGCTTTTGGAGGAGAGTCCAGCCAACATACCAGGAGAAATACCTGTAAGTAACCACCATACTTTACAAAGGACACAAACCATAACCTAAATAGCCAATAAACTAGCACACTTAAAAATTGCTTTCAATAAGGAATGTTTTTAGGATTTTATGCACTAAGGATAGCAACCATTCAGGGAAAGCACTACTGTCCTGTCAGTAATTATGAAGTGAAATCCTCTTAATGTTTTGCACTCTGACAGGATTGCTGGTCTTTTCTGTCTCATGGACATACGAGATGGGCAGACAGGAAGGACGTTGAGAGATTTGAAGAGCGCTTTGACTTGCAATGGATGTTTTTGCTCACTGTTACTTCGAGCAAGGCTCGAAGTAACAGTGAGTATACATAAGAACACCCAACGTAAAACTATGTAACACAAAATAAAAACTACTATTATTAACAAATGCATAACGCAAATACTGTCACATTAAGTAACCCCCAGCAGTTATAAAACAAATTGTCAACATTAAGACTTAAAAAATTTCCCATGGTCACTACAGGCACTTTCGTAACAATAACATAAATAATTTGTGAAAAGGCCGAAGTCATGGGTTGTGAAAATATGCTCCACAATCAGTAGCATGTAACAATTCAGAGATACGAGCATGAGCACCTACAAGCTCTGAGTGGGGCAAGTGTGCTTGATCTTCAAACTAGAGAGAATCGCCTCACAGTAATGGTTCTAGTTGAAGGAGGGTGAAATACTCATGTCTGTGGCAGACAGAAGTTTGACACAAAACTTAAAATTCCCTTCTCATCTGCTCATTCATCTCCTAAAAGTTCACATCCTTGTGCTAGGTGTGAACAGATAGATGCAGGTATATTTTACAAGCTTCTACTTGCATTCAGTATATACGTAGTACCTTTAATTCCCAGAGTTTCTTAATAGTTTCTATTCCTGTAATTTCTTTCCGAGACTGAACCACGAGGGCGATGATTCACAGAACCATTTAATAAAGGTTTAGAACTTTTTAATGAATAAAAAGACATGAAGGGATTCAGGAGAACTAGTTAGCTGGACAGCCTGATCAAGATGTAAAGAAACGCAAGATCGAAAATTTTGCAGTGAAACTGGTGATTAAACTGAAGGGGATCGTTTGTTAGGAAGGGGAAGGAAGTTGTGATATTAAAATAACTTTGATTTTTTAAAAAAGAAAAAGAAAAAAAAGTCTTAAGAAATTACAAACAAAAGTTATTCAAGACTATACAACTAGATGGGCTTCGGTTGTTACATGCCTGAAGAGAACTAGGCCATAACTAAACATCTCCAAGAGGTCCATTAGCTGAAGAACAACATACTTAAGCCAATGAGCTGGAATTCAACCCAGTCACACAATCAAAATTTGAAACCAAGTGGATGAAGCACTGTAAAGATATCCTCGAGAGTTCCCAAAAAGGCCCAGAAGTTGTAACTGAACACAACTTCAAGAGGCCCAGGGTCTGGAATTCAACCCAGTCAAACAACATGAAAGTTTAAGATCAACCAGAAAAAAAACTTGTGAAGGCGGAGGTACATCTTATCACCCTAGAGAAGTCCAATAGAAATAGCTCAATGCCTCAAGTGGCTCATGAGGCTCAGGAGCTGGAGGTAAACTCCCTTTTTCACGATTAACATTTGAGAAGAATCAGACTACCTGTCTCCCCTTGCCCTGGTTCTTTATAACCCCCAGTGGATTTAGTGCTTCCTCTTACATAAAAATATATTTCAAACCTGGTCGAGAGAGCAGCTATTAGAAATTAAATCATAAGTCCAAAGTAATGAAAATAGTCGAGAGAGTGAGAAGACCCGGCACGGAATACAGCCCGAGAGGCAGTAGACAATATATACGGAGTATATTATGGTAGTAAGCATCGTAACAAGAATACCAATTGAACTACATAACTAACAACTGTATAACTTCTACAGCATATACAAAGTAAGCTAACGTTGTAATTTTCAGAATCATCAAATAATGTAGATAATTATACGAAACTGCAAGTGTAAAGCCCCAACATGGAGCCTGTGCCAGATCCCTTATGTAAAAAAATCTAAAAACCAAAAGCATGCTATGATGTTGATACTGGAGTTCAGACGAATGAACTATAACGTAAGGCCTAAGAACTCGATTAATCTAACAATCCTAGAAACCAGGATAATCAATGATACATGACAGAAAATACTTGGGGATTTAGTTAGAATGTATAATGACAGGTTTGAGAGGAGAGAGACGAGGATCCGATGAGTCACAAAGATCCTACAAAATACTTTTTTCAATCTATAGTGGAACAAGCTAGACGAAGAGATAGTTTACCTGGGATCGCTGCCCTAAAGCACAGTTCCAGACCAGACTTTCGGGTTAGCAGCTTGATCAATCAAGCTCTTTGTGCTGGCCACACAGCCCGATAGGGAAACGTTTTGAAAAGTCTATCCCTTTACACTCAGTTATCTCTTAGTGTACGCAACACACCCTTGTTTTTCACTGGAGGTATGCGAGCTGAGTGCGCTGCTAACCAAGCCACATGCTTCATATGGAGATATTTTAAGTCATGTCCGACAATGAGAACTGGACCGAGTACTGTTAAGACAAACCTCATACACAGTTTCAAAAACAGGTCCGATCAGCCTTGGAGGTCAAATATGAGTAAAACTGGTCGAGAACAGTTACCAGACATAGCCAGGAGTTATATATCGACCCCTGCAAGCGTACGTAGGTAAGTACAAACACAAGCAAAACACAATTCGTGGATTTTGCATAAAACTACAGATTCCTACAGTGTATTTGATGAACTAGGGTGCAGGCCATGGTCAAGACTTAATTAAAGCAGCTAACACTATGTTAGACCTGGAAAGTAGAAGAATGATGAACTCGCTCAACTTGCTGGAGGAAGGGAGAGGAGAGGCCAAGATAACTAGGCGGGGGTGAGAGTAATTACCTGTTTTTACGTGATTGTAGAGTCGATGTATAAATATTTTTTTGAAATTCCTAATAGTTTTGGAGCACACTTTCTTTTGTGATTTTATTCCAGTCAATTACCAATTATTAGTGCTGGAATATTTTTTCAATATCTATTCTACGTTGCTTCTTACGTAAAGTTACTGCAGCCTCTTCAAGAAATTATAATTTTATTTTCTGACTTTTGAAAGGTTCGTCTCAGTGGCACTTGAAGCAAGTGTCTTTCTCAAACCATTAAGGAAATAAATTCGAAGACGCAAATTAGAAGGAAGCTCCTTGTATTCTACAGCTTCACTATAACATTCAAATACTTTCAAGAACGAAAATAAATATTAACTAAATATAAAAAGCTAAAATATAGAATATATAATGACTAGAGAAGGAAAAGAAAGGGATGAATGGTGGAAGGGGGGGGGGGTAAAAGGGGAACATGTATTGTGCCCTTGCTTATTTAAGATAAAACCTTCACTGATGAGAATAAGGTAAAGAATGAAACCGTGAGGACAGTACTACCCTGTGTTTAGTGAGCTATTAAAAAGACTAAAGATTGACAGTACACTAGAATTTTGTATTAATGGAACCTCAAATTCTGCCAGCATTTGTAACAATTTTACTTGGACCAGACGCATGAAACTCCAGATTCGTCAAAAGACATTATCTCTAACATTGAATCTCCAATAGAGATTAAGTCTAAAACACAGGTATCATTCCACAAGCAAAACAGACCATTATCAAAGAAATATAGGACGATAGTACTGACATCACACCTTAGTATGAATCTGCACGGAATGACACCTTGCTTGGGTCGTGCAGCGACCCTAGCAACGTGTACCCCACATCTCGTAACTCCACCCTCCCCGTACCTTAACTCATGCAAGAGGCAGAATAGTTGAACTTCCAGCCCATACATGAGGCAAATTAGTGGATCTTATAACCCATGCCACAGGCAGAGTAGTTGAACTTAAAAAACCCATGCCACAGGCAGAGTAGTTGAACTTAAAAATTCATGCCACAGGCAGAGTAGTTGAACTTAAAAACCCATGCCACAGGCAGAGTAGTTGAACTTAAAAAACCCATGCCACAGGCAGAGTAGTTGAACTTAAAAACCCATGCCACAGGCAGAGTAGTTGAACTTAAAAACCCATGCCACAGGCAGAGTAGTTGAACTTAAAAACCCATGCCACAGGCAGAGTAGTTGAACTTAAAAACCCATGCCACAGGCAGAGTAGTTGAACTTAAAAACCCATGCCACAGGCAGAGTAGTTGAACTTAAAAACCCATGCCACAGGCAGAGTAGTTGAACTTAAAAACCCATGCCACAGGCAGAGTAGTTGAACTTAAAAAACCCATGCCACAGGCAGAGTAGTTGAACTTAAAAAACCCATGCCACAGGCAGAGTAGTTGAACTTAAAAAACCCATGCCACAGGCAGAGTAGTTGAACTTAAAAAACCCATGCCACAGGCAGAGTAGTTGAACTTAAAAACCCATGCCACAGGCAGAGTAGTTGAACTTAAAAAACCCATGCCACAGGCAGAGTAGTTGAACTTAAAAAACCCATGCCACAGGCAGAGTAGTTGAACTTAAAAAACCCATGCCACAGGCAGAGTAGTTGAACTTCCAACTCATACAAGAGGCAGAGGAGCTGCATCTAAATTCCGCTGAAGATCTAAATGCTATACTTCAACCCTCCCAAGAGGTCCAAGAGCGTGAGATCAACATCTTTAAGGCCCCTTAAGGGAGTGCCTTGATGCAGGCGAGGGGCTCATGATCCAAGAAATTGGACCTATTTTCCCCTATTGGATCTAACCTGATTGCCTCCCATTCTACCAGGCACTGCATGACCCCTACAGGTTTAGTGCTTCCCCATGTGTAATAATAAAAATAAAATAATAAATAAATAATAACACCTTGAATAAGACTAAGAGTTTTAGCTCAACACAGTCAACAGGTCTGGCACCTGCAGTCGATCAACACCCTTGAGAGTGTCAGTAACTGTAATAAACCGAACCTTGTTCTAAGTACAGCAACTATAATACACAAAGCCTTGCTCGAAGTAACAGTACACAAAGCCTTGCTCGAAGTAACAGTACACAGAGCCTTTCTCGAAGTAACAGTACACAAAGCCTTGCTCGAAGTAACAGTACACAAAGCCTTGCTCGAAGTAACAGTACACAGAGCCTTGCTCGAAGTAACAGTACACAGAGCCTTGCTCGAAGTAACAGTACACAAAGCCTTGCTCGAAGTAACAGTACACAGAGCCTTGCTCGAAGTAACAGTACACAAAGCCTTGCTCGAAGTAACAGTACACAGAGCCTTGCTCGAAGTAACAGTACACAAAGCCTTGCTCGAAGTAACAGTACACAGAGCCTTGCTCGAAGTAACAGTACACAAAGCCTTGCTCGAAGTAACAGTACACAGAGCCTTGCTCGAAGTAACAGTACACAGAGCCTTGCTCGAAGTAACAGTGAGCAAAAACATCCATGAAGGTGTTTCAGCAAATTCAAAGTCAATAATAAAACTATCAATTGAGATCAAATAAGCAGCAGAGTAAAAAAAACAACAGTAGCAGAAACAAAGAGCAGCAGCAAACAGGAGTAGCAGAAACACAGAATAATAAAAGCAACAACAGTAGCAACACCAGCAGAAGGAAAAACTGCATTGAAAGATCACCTACAGCTTCTTATTATCAACAGTTTCCTGAACAAATACATAGTTAATGAGCACAAAACAATACGTAGTGCAACTCTGGTAGACGTTTAATGGTGGACTGATGTCAGCACCCAGCGCCGCCACCAACTTTTGTTTAGAAGTCGACAAAATACTCGTGCTGCAGATTTTACAATACACCCCGCGCTGCTAGACACAAATCATCCGTTTTTGGTAATTATAAGTACTAATAAATGTTAATGTAATTAACCTTGATCTAACCTAACAGAATAAGAAACACTTAAAATTCTAAAGAAATGGAGGACGCTGGAACAGAAGAACAGGTTGTAGCAGAGGACGGAAAGGCTTCCAGTAGCAGAGGACGGAAAGACTTCCAGTAGCAGAGGACGGAAAGGCTTCCAGTAGCAGAGGACGGAAAGACTTCCAGTAGCAGAGGACGGAAAGGCTTCCAGTAGCAGAGGACGGAAAGACTTCCAGTAGCAGAGGACGGAAAGACTTCCAGTAGCAGAGGACGGAAAGACTTCCAGTAGCAGAGGACGGAAAGACTTCCAGTAGCAGAGGACGGAAAGACTTCCAGTAGCAGAGGACGGAAAGACTTCCAGTAGCAGAGGACGGAAAGACTTCCAGTAGCAGAGGACGGAAAGACTTCCAGGTGAAGGGTGAAAACATTTAGAGGAATCATGACTCACGAAATCGTAATAACACTATTGCAAACAAACCACGGAAAGGGGGGAGGGGGAAGTTGAACCCATGGCAAGCGAGTTGTTAAAACTCCAGCTGGCTGAGTGGCTTACGCACTGGCCTGGAGTTTTACGACTCACTCGCCACGGGTTCAATCCCCACCTATGGTTTATTTAGAAGAATATAATAAAAGATTTAATTTTAGAAATCATTCACAAAGTAAACAATCTGAAGATACGAAGTTATTATAATAATAATGATGTAAGCTGTAAGTTTGAAGAACTACTATTAATACTGAGGCATCCATGTACTGAAGTGTAATAACCAGTCATTGACACAAACGAACCCACAAGGAGATAAAGTAACATTTGTAATCAGTGCCGCATATTTCTGCCTCACACCGAGACACTAGCTGAAGTGGGGCTCAGTGTGAGGCCGAAACATTCATCACTCGCCTTCTGTTTTGTTGTTCCCATATGGGTTCTTTACAACATACTCATGAACGGGTAAAAAAAAAAAACGTAATGTAGAACAAACTTTTATCTTTATGGCTCAGAACTGAGCTTCATCAATGCTCTGTATTACGTGTGAAGAAGTTTCCTTTATGTCGGGAACGATAGGGATGAAAACTGTTATAACAAAGGTTTTTATTACGTAGAAAGTGTTCAGTGTCCCCCATTATTACTGATCCCCGAATGCAGACAAGTTATACAGTCAATAAGTACACGGTGAAGGGTGTTAAGAGTGGTGTTGCATGCCTTGATACCCTACGATTCCAGACTTATGGAACACCCACTATGTTGCTGCACCAAGAAGTATAATCACCAATGTTGAATATCCGTTCCAGGAAGCAGGTGATCTGTTTATGTAAATGTGCAGCATAAAAACAAATACAATGAAGCGAAGTTGTATATTATCATAAGATTAACAAGATAATATACTTTGAAAGCCACTGACCACAAAAATACCTACAGCTGTTGAAACAGACTCTTGACAGACTCCTACTGTGTTTTGAACACTGAAAACAGGGATGTCAAAGGAATCATAATGCACATCGTCTAATATTATTAAAATCAACAAAAGTTATCACTTGAAAGAATTGGAACAGGTATTTACATTATTATGGGTAGCAATAAACCAGCAACTAGGTTTGTTTTATTTTATTTACTAAACCGTTTGGTTATTCAGCATTTTACATATTCCATTTACACATTATCAAATTGCTCTGTCGATATTCATTCACTTTTACATTACGTAAATCATGACATGAAGCAAGCACAATTATTCAAAGTATTTTTCACATTCCATATTCATAGTTCGTTCTGAATCTGCAGATTTTGAGGAAATGGGAAATATCCCCGACAATTTATGCCGAAAGAAATATTAGGTTCTTGGGCGCCGTAGGGAGAGTGACGCCCATCCTGAAGGAGAGGCCTTATCCCTTTACCCCTAGATACAAGCCACTCAAATATCACGGGGATAAGGTGGCCCACCCCTGGTACCACTCTGCAGACACTATGTAAGCATAACACTAACCTTTACTGTAATACACACAATCGCTACATTCCAATACACAAAACAAGGGACAGTACTACCAGACAAGGGGCAGTACTACCAGACAAGGGGCAGTACCACCATACAAGTGGCAGTACCACCAGACAAGGGGTAGTACCACAAGACAAGTGGCAAGACTAACAGACAAGGGAAAGTACTGACAAAACATAGGGAAGACAGTGCCTGGGTAATGGAAGGTAATCTTGATTCAAGAGCCCTTTATCAGCATCGAGGCACCCGCCTTGAAGGATCAGAACCAGTAACATCACTACAACATTGGTAAAACAGATAAAGATACCGCAACAATTCAAGCTAGATTTCTTTTTACAATGCGAGAACATTTCCTTAGTCGTCAAATGTTCAACTCTACATGAAATCGATGGGTTTAGGGATTTTTCAGGATTAAAATAAATTCCTTCGAAACAACGTTATGTAATTAAAATATTAACTCATA
>WNWK01000151.1:570000-737921 GCA_009830355.1 Cherax destructor
AATTTCTGTATGACCCATTTATACTGTAACTGTCGTATGCAACTTTTCTGTCTCCGTTCTTGTTAGAACACCATTTTGAGCAATATTTTTAATAACATTTGGATTAGTTTTAGTGTTGATTCTGACAATCAGCAAAGATGACCCTGAACTCTGCTACAGCTCAAGATTCTAGAACCGTCGTAAATAACGTGTGGTTTCCAACGATTTAAGCAAAGACGATGCATGTCCTGTTGTCAAACAGAAACGCAAAAGAGAGAGAGAGAGAGAGAGAGAGAGAGAGAGAGAGAGAGAGAGAGGGGTCACCATGAGGTGCGCACAGTGATGCTCGCTGAGTTCCCTCAACGGTCGCATTTAAAATTAATTTGCAGGATCACAATCTGCCATTAGTGGGATCTATGTTGATGGTGGGTGGGAGTGGTCCCTAGGCTCAACCTGGTGGGTGGGAGTGGTCCCTAGGCTCAACCTGGTGGGTGGGAGTGGCTCCCTAGGCTCAACCTGGTGGGTGGGAGTGGCTCCCTAGGGTTCACCTAGTTGGTGGTAGTGGTTCTTAGGGTCCACCGAGTGGATAGGAATAACCCTAGGACCCGACCATTGAGTGAAAGTGGTGACCATGAACCCCACACAAGCTGGCAGTGGTGACCATGAACCACACTTTTTGTGTTGGAAATATTACTACTTCCAGCAGTGAGATTAAGCTAATACAATGTTGAGAATTGAGAGAGAGACAGAGATAGATAGAAGAGAGAGGAGAGAGATAGAAGAGAGAGGAGAGAGATAGAAGAGAGAGGAGAGAGATAGAAGAGAGAGGAGAGAGATAGAAGAGAGAGGAGAGAGATAGAAGAGAGAGGAGAGAGATAGAAGAGAGAGGAGAGAGATAGAGAGAGAGAGTCAAGAGAGAGGGAGAGTAGAGAGAGAGGAGTAGGAGAGAAGAGAGATGAGAAGAGAGAAGAGAGAGAGTAGAAGAGAAGAGAGAGAAGAATGAAAGAGTAGAGAGAGAGTAGAGAGAGAGAGAGTAGAGAAGAGAGAGAGAGAAAGAAAGAGAGAGAGAGAGAGAGAGAGAGAGAGAGAGAGAGAGAGAGAGAGAGAGAGAGAGAGAGAGAGAGAGAGAGAGAGAGAGAGAGAGAGAGAGAGAGAGAGAGAGAGAGAGCTCAGGTTTAAGACGTGTGCTTGAGTATCACTAAGTGTGTTTACCAGAGAGATATTGGTTAGTACTAACCAGGATGACAGTCTTTCTTGAAGATCTTACTTGATATGAAAATTGAGAAATGGAAGGCAATACCGAGCACAGTCAGAGGAATACCCTCCATTCACTGCCCTCCCACACTCTTCACTACTCTCCCACCCAATTTACCACCCTCCCACACCCTTCCTCCCTCCCTCACACACCGTCTACGTAATTAGCTGGGAATCATAACCACGTATAATGACGCTGATGATGAAACACTTGGGAAATCACAAGGGGATGAGAGCTTCTGTATTTTTCCTGGCAGTGTTCATACAAAGATTGTGACTAGCTGAACGTATTATGGTGCAAGACTCACCAGGAAGGTCAGGTACACCAGTGTTTTATGGTACAATACATTGACCAGGAAGGTCAGGTACACCAGTGTTTTATGGTACAATACATTGACCAGGAAGTCAGGACACCAGTGTTTTATGGTACAATACATTGACCAGGAAGGTCAGGTACACCAGTGTTTTATGGTACAATACATTGACCAGGAAGGTCAGGTACACCAGTGTTTTATGGTACAATACAACATTAACCAGGAAGATCAGGTACACTAGTGTTTTATGGTACAATACAACATTAACCAGGAAGAGTCAGGTACACCAGTGTTTTATGGTACAATACATTGACCAGGAAGGTCAGGTACACCAGTGTTTTATGGTACAATACATTGACCAGGAAGTCAGGACACCAGTTTTTATGGTACAATACATTAACCAGGAGGTCAGTACACCAGTGTTTATGGTACATACATTGACCAGGAAGGTCGGGTACACCAGTGTTTTATGGTACAATACATTGAACCAGGAAGATCAGGCACAGTGTTTATGGACAATACAACATTAACCAGGAAGGTCAGGCCCAGTGTTTTATGGTACAAACACTGACCATAAGGTCAGGTACACCAGTTTTTATGGTACAACTCATTACCAGGAAGGATCAGGTACACCAGTGTTTTATGGTACAATACATTGACCAGGAAGGTCAGGTACACCAGTGTTTTATGGTACAATACATTGACCAGGAAGGTCAGGTACACCAGTGTTTTATGGTACAATACATTGACCAGGAAGGTCAGGTACACCAGTGTTTTATGGTACAATACAACATTAACCAGGAAGGTCAGGTACACCAGTGTTTTATGGTACAATACATTGACCAGTAGTCAGGACACCAGTGTTTAGGTACAATACATTGACCAGGAAGATCAGGTACACTAGTGTTTTATGGTACAATACATTAACCAGAAGTCAGGTACACCAGTGTTTTATGGTACAATACATTGACCAGGAAGTCAGGTACACAGTGTTTTATGTACAATAACATTAACCAGGAAGATCAGGTACACCAGTGTTTTATGTACAATACATTGACCAGGAAGGTCAGGTACACCAGTGTTTTATGGAAATACATGACCAGGTAAAGAACTTTTGAAAATTGACCAGGAAGGTCAGGTACACCAGTGTTTTATGGTACAATACATTGACCAGGAAGGTCAGGTACACCAGTGTTTTATGGTACAATACATTGACCAGGAAGGTCAGGTACACCAGTGTTTTATGGTACAATACATTGACCAGGAAGGTCAGGTACACCAGTGTTTTATGGTAAATACATTGACCAGGAAGCAGGACACAGTGTTTATGGTACAATAAAATTAACCAGGAAGGTCAGGTACACCAGTGTTTTATGGTACAATACATTGACCAGGAAGGTCAGGCACACAGTGTTTTATGGTACAATACATTGACCAGGAAGGTCAGGCACACCAGTGTTTTATGGTACAATACAATCACCAGGAACGACAAATACACCAGTGTTTTTTCACATTAATTTTTGAACGACCATTAGTAATAATACGACACATCCACTCCACACTAGTCCCATTTAGTCTAAAAAAAATCCGACACGGGGTCAAGCAATATCTCGAATACTTTATTTTGGTTAGGCTTAGTTAGGTTCACTTATTAATAAAAATTAACCAATTATAACAGCACAACAACCATCAATGAATTACAAGACGCGGTAAAAACTTTTGAAGCGCAATCAGGAAATTGAGACCCACCGAAAGCAGAAGACTCAAATTCAGATAATCCCCGTTTAAGAATCGTAGAACAGTCACCCATTTGACTGTCAAAGAGGACGAGCTGACCACTATGCCCGCGAGGATTATATCACAACATAGCCTCATTATTTCCTAGTCAAGAAACGAAAAAGTCATTTATCATATATACAAGTAATATAATTCCGACAACGAAAAAAATGCTGTACCCAGATGACTTTATCCACTCGCGTCAAAAATGTCCCCATCTGCGTCTTTTCCACTGTCTCAATGCTGAGCGCTATTTTGATACCTAGCTAAACTCTGGTAACCTTGGTTCTATACTGTGTGTGTGTGTGTGTTTGAGGGATGAGGGGGCGTTCTTTGATCAAATTCCAATCTAGAATGAATGTAAGTTCAGTAATATTGGCGTCCATAAGCCTAATTACACGACCTTTCACATGCACCCAGGCAGCGTTGTGTCAATAGCTGTGTAAACCCCCGCTAGGCAACTCAATTTTCCTGATGGATCTCCTCTCCTGGCTGAACTTTTTTTTATCGACAAGTAGGGGAGAGATTTTATATAATTTATCATTTTAAATTTAACACACACACACATATATATATATATATATATATATATATATATATATATATATATATATATATATATATATATATCTTTCTTTCTTTCAACACGTCGGCCGTTTCCCACCGAAGCAGGGTGGCCCAAAAGAAAAAACGAAAGTTTCTCCTTTTACATTTAGTAATATATACAGGAGAAGGGGTTACTAGCCCCTTGCACCCGGCATTTTAGTCGCCTCTTACGACACGCATGGCTTATGGAGGAAGAATTCTGTTCCACTTCCCCATGGAGATAAGAGGAAATAAGAACAAGAACTAGTAAGAAAATAGAAGAAAACCCAGAGGGGTGTGTGTATATACATATGCTTGTACATGAATGTGTGACCTAAGTGTAAGTAGAAGTAACAAGACATACCTGAAATCTTATGAGACAGAAAAAAGACACCAGCAATCCTACCATCATGTAAAACAAATACAGGCTTTCGTTTTACACTCACTTGGCAGGACGGTAGTACCTCCCTGGGCGGTTGCTGTCTACCAACCTACTACCTAGGATATATATATATAATATATATATATATATATATATATATATATATATATATATATATACACACACATATATATATATACACACACATACACTGTAAAGATTGAGCTTCAAGAAATATAATTCAAGGTAAACTTCATAAGATATTTACTGACGTACAAACAACGTCACAGGCGACAAATCAATCATCAGGATTTATTTCTAACACAACAACATGGAAGTAAAGAGGGGAATGTATGAGAGTATAGTTATACCAACGCTCTTATATGGGTGTGAAGCATGGGTGATGAATGTTGCAACGAGGAGAAGGCTGGAGGCAGTGGAGATGTCATGTCTGAGGTCAATGTGTGGTGTGAATATAATGCAGAGAATTCGGAGTTTGGAAATTAGGAGGAGGTGCGGGATTACCAAAACGATTGTCCAGAGAGCTGAGGAGGGGTTGTTGAGGTGGTTTGGACATGTAGAGAATGGAACGAGACAGAGTGACTTCGAGAGTGTATAAATCTGTAGTGGAGGGAAGGCGGGTAGGGGTCGGCCTAGGAAAGGTTGGAGGGAGGGGTAAAGGAAGTTTTGTGTGCGAGGGGCTTGGACTTCCAGCAAGCATGTGTGAGCGTATTTGATAGGAGTGAATGGAGGCATATGGTTTTTAATACTTGACGTGCTGTTGGAGTGTGAGCAAAGTAACATTTATGAAGGGATTCAGGGAAACCGGCAGGCCGGACTTGAGTTCTGGAGATGGGAAGTACAGTGCCGGCACTCTGAAGGAGGGGTGTTAATGTTGCAGTTTTATAACTGTAGTGTAAAGCACCCCTCTGGCAAGACAGTGATGGAGTGAATGATGATGAAAGTTTTTCTTTTTCGGGCCACCCTGCCTTGGTGGGAATCGGCCGATGTGTTAATAAAAAAAAAAATAACAAGAAAACTGTTAGTAAAAACTTAGTATACTGGAGGAGGAGCAAAAACATGAGGGAATATGGTCGTAACATGGAAAATACTCAAGAGCTGAATGACAATCAACGTGCCTTTCTATTATTATCAAAAAGTTTTAAATCTCTATGGGTCATTCAGCTCTTTTTCGATGTATGAAGACAGGGGAAGGTGACTTCATGCATGTCTTCAAGTACTGTTAGTGATAACTCCCGGTTCTCATCACCAAAGTCTGGGATCAAATCTTCTTGCCCAGTCACCTCTTCCTCATCCTACGCCAAACTCTCTAGAGCGTATCCCTCCCCCCCAAAAAAAAAAAGGAAACCCTACAGGAACACCTTTTTCCAAGGAACCACGGATGTTTACCCTCCTAGACGAACCCGTAGAGCAGTAGTTTTCAACTCATTTTCAGCGATGTCATCCTCAAGTCACATATCTTATTCTGTGGCACCCCTTGCCAATTTCCTATTAGAACCTCTTCCTGAGAGTACTTAAGTCTTAATAATATTAATAAAAACATACAAGCGCATAAAAAACACATACAAAATATACAAACCTGTTAGTGTAATACACAAGCATTATAGACCATAATAAAATAAACAGAAACTAACTTGTCTTGTGAAATATTTTTAGTGAGATACTTGGCCTTGGTGTGATTGGCAGATCCTTTTGATATTAAGTGGAATATTGGACAAACATTCCCTCATTTCTTCCTCAACAGATTGTAGTCATTTCCTCTTGTTAGGTTTTTATATTTGTGAGCACAGGTAAAATGTGGAAAATTGCACGAGAATTACCAGTTTTCTCCACAACTTGATATTTATTTTTAATCTCTATCAAAATATCCTCCAGAGGCACTTCCTTTCGCTTTATTTTCAGACTGCCATTATTATGTATTTTAATTAATTCCTGTTCTGTGAGAGTGAACTTGGACGGTCTTGATACTGATGCAATAAATGGGTTTCTCAACCAATCATAGTCTTCCCTACATAAGCTTGGGAAATAGTATTTTTTTCTGCAAGTACTTCAAGATGCTCAAAAATCAATGGCATCTCTTTATTCTCTGTTGCAGCAACATGTAGGAACCTATCCATGTTGCCTTCCTTTACTTTGACAGCCCAAATTTTTAATTTCTCTCTCGCAGCATTAATTTTGTCAGTGTAATTTGAGATTTTTTTCAGTGTTGCCTTTTGCATGTTGGAATTTACCTTGTTTAAATGTTTGCAGTTTGAAGACCAAGTGTCATCTGCAAGCAACATAAAATTCTTCTTGCTTCTCAAGGGCAAAGAAAGTAACTCATCCTTGAGTTGATACACTTGTGACAACACTTTGCCTCTGGATAGCCATCTTGCCTCCGTATGCAGAAGATTCAAAGTCTTTGCCCCAGTTTTTTCACATAGTTTGCCAAACAGCAGTGATTCAAGTGGCCTATTTTTTATGTAGCCATACAACAAATACTAGTCAAAAAACTGTGGTGCTTTAATTAATACAATGAAACTAGTGCAAAATTACTAATAATCTTGCGGCACCCCTGGACATCATCAGGCACACCAGAGTGCCGCGGTACTCTGGTTGAAAAAAACTGACAGAGACAGGTCATTTCCTAGAGGTAACAGTACAGACTGGATCCTACAGGCAGTCCCTCTCCTTGAGAGCAATCGAGTCCATTCAAGTGCTACGTCCCACACACTGGATATTGCCACTGATTTTAAGACTTGGTGGGGCAGAATTGTGCTGTGATGGATATGTGGGGCAGCGGGCCTCCAGCAGCAACAGCCTGGTTGACCAGACGAGCCTGGCCCATGGCCGGGCTCAGAGAGTAGATACTCTCGAAACTCTTCAAAGGTATATCAAAGGTATATCAAAGGAAGGGTGATTTCCTCGGTGGTTCATTGTAACAGGATGAAGATGTTGACATGGATGACAGGTCGTGGAGGCTGCTACTTTTTGGTTATCGTAGCAGGATGAGTGACAGGTAGTGGAAGTTGCTACTTTTTGGTTATCGTAGCAGGGTGAGTGACAGGTAGTGGAAGTTGCTACTTTTTGGTTATCGTAGCAGGATGAGTGACAGGTAGTGGAAGTTGCTACTTTTTGGTTATCGTAGCAGGATGAGTGACAGGTAGTGGAAGTTGCTACTTTTTGGTTATCGTAGCAGGATGAGTGACAGGTAGTGGAAGTTGCTACTTTTTGGTTATCGTAGCAGGATGAGTGACAGGTAGTGGAAGTTGCTACTTTTTGGTTATCGTAGCAGGATGAGTGACAGGTAGTGGAAGTTGCTACTTTTTGGTTATCGTAGCAGGATGAGTGGCAGGTCGTGGAGGCTGCTATGCTTTGTCCATCTCACTTCCAAAAGTTTTTACATTTACAGAGCAATCAGACTACAAAATCACTGAATACTGTAATACAAGTTTTTCGACTTACAAACGCACTTCCCACATGAATAACATGAACAAACCTCGGAAAACAAACTATACACACTAACACACACGGAAAACCAATAATACAATCACAAAAAAATGTTAAAATATCACACACCAGTTAAGAAAATTATCACTCTGGTAATATTAAAAGTATCCCCTAATATTTTCCCACAGGTCTCTACAGATATCTAAGTAACTATATATAAAAATATTATTATAAGGCCAAAGCTGTGAACAGAATTAGAATGCGTCAGGCAGCGGCATGCCACAGGCGCCACAGAAGGGGTCAGAAGCACATTCAATACGGGGAAAGATTCACGTGATGAAAGGGGCGACTGTTGTACAACTTGTGACGGGCTACCGTGAGTTGTGTCGAGTCTCGTCCTCACTGGTGGCCCAGTGATTCACAATAATTCAATACACAATGGATCTTCATAATAGCTCCAGGCTGGCCAGTGATAAATAGCTGCACATGGGAATGCACCCCAAGAACTGTTTCCCTTCAATTACCGGCTAGTGAAACTTGTGCAAAAATCTTGAGGGTAAAAATAACCAGTTCTTTAAAGTTCGCATTAAAAGTTAACTTGAGGTGTCAGTTTTGTCTGCACCCTTATAATCGTCCCACAAAATGTGGAAAAATTATTTTGCGATGTAAATAGAACTGAGTAAATATTCCTATACACATTAATGTGTGTTCTAATTAGTTGTTTCTTGCAGCGTCTCATCTCTAATTAGCTGAGCGTTTTCCAAAGCAACACCTACAGTACTGTAATTCAGATATCCTAACTAGTTTAGGGCCTTGTTTCAGGAAGCCAAATACAGAGGTAATTACGTGAATATTTAAAATTTGCATTTAGCCAAAGTAAGGCATAAGATGCAGGTGTAGGGTGCAAATAAAATCTTCCCAGTCAAGACCAATAAGTACTCATAAGGATATTCAACGTTTATATAAAAGCTAATTGTATGTAACCTTAGAATATCCATGCGGATACGATATGGATATCCATACGGAGATGCTAATTGCACCCTACACCTTCATCTTATGACTTACCATATCATTTGTAAGAGTCAACAGTGGGGGCTCTAGTCGAGAAGAGTTAAAGCTGATATAAGCAGTTGCTGGTGTCCATAAAACGTTATCAAGTGAGATGGGAAGAGAGGTAATGACACACACACGAAAGGTTGAGGGAAATAGGACTAACAACACTGGAGGACAGAAGGGTTAGAGGAGACGTGATAACGACATACAAAATACTGCAGGGAATCGACAAGGTAGATAGTGACAGGATGTTCCAGAGAGGGAATACAGAAACAAAGGGACACAACTGGAAGCTGAAGACTCAGATGAATCAAAGGGTTGTTAGGAAGCATTTCTTCAGCCACAGAGTAGTCAGGAAGTGGAATAGTGTAGAGAAAGACATAGTGGAGGCAGGAACCATACACAGTTTTAAGACGAGGTATGATAAAGCTCATGGAGCAGGGAGAGCAGATACCCAGTAGCGGGCAGCGCAGAGGCGGGGCCAGGAGCTGATTATCGACCCCTGCAACCACAATTAGGTGAGTACAATTAGGCGAGTACACACACACACACACACACACACGCGCGCACACACACAATAGCCAAATAAAGGTTAGTTCGTCTACATTAACTCTCAGTTTCATACTCAGAATACAAGAGAGGACGAGAGAAGACGACAGGAAGAGAAAAACATTGTGTTGCAGTTATGGCTGTGGTAATGGTTCTGAGGATCATCGCCCCTACTGTCCGGTTTCAGACCAGGCCTCTTAATTTAAAAATCAAATATTACAAGAATAAAAACTATTAAGAAACAAGCATAAATGTAAAGTCCAAACTGAATGTAA
Source organism: Cherax destructor (assembly GCA_009830355.1). Classification (NCBI taxonomy): domain Eukaryota; kingdom Metazoa; phylum Arthropoda; class Malacostraca; order Decapoda; family Parastacidae; genus Cherax; species Cherax destructor. The sequence goes on from WNWK01000151.1 coordinate 579,618, forward strand.
GTAAATATTTGTAAGTCATCGTACATGTTGAAGAACACGTTCAAGATGCTTCACAGGCACATTCCTGACACAAGAAATTAGGAAAACAGCAGCAGGACTACTGGCCCATGCGAGGCACACGACGGTAGTACCGCCCTTGATGGTTCCTGTCTACCAAATTACTGTATATGGTAGCAACTTGTATCTTTAACTTAAGAAAACACTTAATACGAATAATTATCTTCATAGCGAAGAACTAAACCCATAAAGTCACAGAGAAGCAGCTGGAAAAGTGGAATAAATCTTGTATGGTCCAAGAAAGCGAAGGGCAGCTACAACGCCACGTATTAAATGGATGGTGGTAAGCCTAAGCCAAGCCCTGCCAGTGTCTCATTACAGGCAGTCTAATAATCCAGTATTTAGCATTTGGCGTCACCGTGGGGAAGGGAGGGATAACTGCCTTGTTCTGCCCGCCTGGGTAAGCCTGATAACACAACCGCCCGTATTTCCTCCCTCCGTCCTGCTAGACTTGTTCAGCAAGTCCCACCAAAATCGATAGTTTTTTCTCCTGGGCGCTCGTCTGTGGTGGTTATTGGGGGATCGAGGTAGGGGTAGGGTAAGGATGGTGGCAGAAGTGTAGCTGGTGGTATGGATGATGATGGTGCGGATGACACTGTTAGTGTGGATGGTGTTGGTGGTGGTAATGGTGACAATACATGGAAAAGAAGACCTTTTGAACCATTCTGAAGTTACCTATCAAGAACTAATCTACTGCTACTTGTCTTGTCAAGACAGAAGAGGTGAAGACAGTAAATCAGAAGGCTCTCTCTCTCTCTTTCTCTCTCTCTCTCTCTCCGCAAACCAACAACACTTCCGCCATGAAAAATAACTATTTACTTTGAGAAATATGCTGTAATGAGAAACGTGTGTGTATACTCAAAAGTGTATGTAGACATTTAGGTTTTGCGTGCCAAGGTTGAAGAAAATGAATTATTATTATTATATTCATGAGGCTGTTTCTTCAACTGAGTGATCGATGGAACCCGAGGTGTGGGACTCAACCCGAGGTGTGGGACTCAACCCGAGGTGTGGGACTCAACCCGAGGTGGACTCAACCCGAGGTGTGGGACTCAACCCGGTGTGGGACTCAACCCGAGGTGTGGGACTCAACCCGAGGTGTGGGACTCAACCCGAGGTGTGGGACTCAACCCGAGGTGTGGGACTCAACCCGAGGTGTGGGACTCAACCCGAGGTGTGGGACTCAACCCGAGGTGTGGGACTCACCCGAGGTGTGGGACTCAACCCGAGGTGTGGGACTCAACCCGAGGTGTGGGACTCAACCCGAGGTGTGGGACTCACAGTGTGACTCACAGTGTGGGACTCAACCAGGTGTGGACTCAACAGTTGACTCCAACTGGTTGGACTAAAGCCAGGTTTTTGTGTGGACTCACCAACGAGGTGGCACTCAACGAGGTGTGGACCAACCTGAGTGTGGACTCAACACCGAGTGGGGGATTCAGTGTGACTCAACATGTGTGACCACTAGATTGTGACTCAATAGTGTGGACTAACCAGGTGTGTCAACCCAGTGTGGTCCCGAGGTGATGGACCTCAACCGAGGTGTGGGACTCAACCCGAGGTGTGGGACTCAACCCGAGGTGTGGGACTCAACCCGAGGTGTGGGACTCAACCCGAGGTGTGGGACTCAACCCGAGGTGTGGGACTCAACCCGAGGTGTGGGACTCAACCCGAGGTGTGGGACTCAACCCGAGGTGTGGGACTCAACCCGAGGTGTGGGACTCAACCCGAGGTGTGGGACTCAACCCGAGGTGTGGGACTCAACCCGAGGTGTGGGACTCAACCCGAGGTGTGGGACTCAACCCGAGGTGTGGGACTCAACCCGAGGTGTGGGACTTGTACATGTGCATGCTCAGCATGCACTTAATACGACAATGTCGTATTAAGTGTTCATACAGCTATACGTTCCTCTACTACTGCTTCAATATAAATGATCTCTAATTAATGTGCATTTATTATTTTAAGTAGTATGGACGAATGCACTCTGAACACGGGTGTCATGCCACTGAACACGGGTGTCATGCCACTACTGATGTGATCCGCATGATTTAAAAAACAAAACAAGACAATTTGGTTATTCAGTGTTATGAACAAACATTTGTTAACATTATTAATATGCTGCTATCTTAATATTTTGCTGCTATCCTAACAATATACTGATGTCTTAACAATTTCCTATCGTAAATATGTTCTATCGTGGTTAATTTACCCTCATATTTCGGAGATTATCACCAGGCGATCAAAACAATTTAGGGTACCGAACTGGCATTCCACAAACCATATCCACAATTCAGTAAAATAATTTACGTTGTGAATGACAGAAATGTTGACGAAAGGGAAAATATCCCCACCATTTATACGTGTAGAGGAATTAGCCTCCAACGAGGAAGGGGGTTATGGGAATGCTCTATTTCCCCTCCTCTTTATTATACGAAGGGGTGTGAGCAATGCATACCAGACCTTACAAGGACATAAGAGACGCTCCCCAGTTTCCTGCCAAGTGAGGTCAGGATAAACTTATGGAAGATGTTTGTCCAGAGGAAAACTCTTATTTTTTCTAAGACATACTAGATATACTAGCCTAATGATAGAGCCGGTATCAGGGCACGACACACTTCCTGCCCTGGGTGCGGAAGTGCCCAGGGCAGTACGCAGTTGGAGAACAGAACCGAGGCGAGGTGAAGCACCGTTGAAACATTAATCTGCGTCGGTATTAATTCCAGTCTGTCTGTGGTTTCATTTAATTACAGACGATAAACAAACATTCGTGGTAGTGAATTAACCCCGTTAAGTAATTAAGGAGAGAATTGAGGCAGTGGTCACACAGCGTTGAGACGCAAGCTCCGTGACCCTGTCGTGCCACGTATCACTAGTAATTCTCTCTACCGTGGCGAGCTTATTAACCGGAGACATAACCAATAAATGTTTACGAGTGAATCTTCGTAAACGAGTGATGGTGACAAAGTCAGGTGACACTGAACAGAAGTACGATGTCTTACCTTCAATTCAAGCCAGTGGACATCGGTATCCAGATAACATGGTAGTGTCGCAGCTCAAAGATACGCGAATTAAGGTAAGTCTACCAGTGGAATACTGCAGTAATATGGTCAGGACGTGTTTCAGAATTTTGGATAAGCACCTTTGGGATGTCGTGATACAAGGGTGATCTGCCCAACACAGGTAGTCACGTGACCTCTCTTACGTGAGACACCTGTACAACAGTGAAATATATAGCAGTTAGGTGACATTCCTAACCCTCTACATATTTCGCCCAACATACAGCTAAAAAAACAATATTCGAAGGTCCTTATCGGAGGAGAGAGACCTGGGTGCAGCTGTTGGAACCTTCAGATCGTTAATAATTAATTAACTGGGCTGTTGGAACCTTTAGATCGTCAATTAATTAACTGGTTAATGTTACTAATGTTTACACAAAGTCCCAGGAGTGATTTTTTGGAACTGTAAAGTTCCAATAATACCGTAAAATGAGGACTGTTGGGTTATCCAGGAAAAAGCAGCCGATCACGAGGGTGCCACATTATCCTCAAGTTAAATGTTAATTTTCTCACCAAGTGCACAACATCTCAACCCTTCTTGTAAACTTAAAAATACTATTTGTTTTATTTTAAGTAGGTTAGGTTGGATAAACCTATAAAAACGTATATTTAACCACAAATTAAATATAATAGCTTTGATACACCTGGAAGAGTGGGGTTTCTTTCCTGTCCAAAAACCCATATTAACCCATCGCCGGGGGCGGGGATGGGGAGGTGGTAAGGCATACTAACACCTCATCAATAACCCCATCACATTAGTTTGCATCTTAAGGTTTTTTAAGAGCGGGCTATAAATAATTCCCAACATTTAATAAATGAGAAGCACAATGGACTATCTTCTCCCTTATGCTCCAACATGCTGTAAATAAAAACGCACATTTTTTTTTTTATATGGCACTGACTGAGAAGTGACGTTAAATTGCCAGACACTCCCGTGCAACAGTCAGTTCTTAAAAAAAAAATAGATTTATTTTTTCGAAATATTTCTGCAACAGTTTTTGAAGGTTTGTGTTGTATGTGCGCTCACATCAGGTGATGTATTGCGGTGTTCTATAACTGTAGACACACAAGCTATTGTTCTCATTCCCACTAACCAATATTTTATGGAGCGGAAGTGCCATGAACTAATTTAGAGGCATTAAATTTTACCATTTTAAAAGTTTAGATCAGATCAGGCAGTCTGTGCTTCTTCAAGGAGAACAAGTTTATTTCTTAACGTCTTTAGCGGCATTTAATGCATATATTAACTTTTGTTGCTCTTCTCTATTCTTTCCCATTTCTATTTTTTGGAATTTGTGGACCCAAACTGTACAACACACTCAAGATGCCATCTGACTAATGAATCATATCAGTATTGTTGATAGAGTTAATACTCAATATATATAAGAAAAGAAAGAAGGAACATTGCAGCAGGCCTACTGGCCCATGCGAGGCAGGTCCAATTTTCCCACCGGCTTAAGCCAATGCCTTAACCTAGTCAGGTCAGTCACATTCACTTAAGGGAGGAGCACGGCATCTGACCTAGTAGCACAAGCTAGTCAGGTCCAACTCACACCCACCCACCCACACTCACTCATGTATTTATCTAACCTATTTTTAAAACTACACAACGTCTTAGCTTCTATGACGGTACTCGGGAGTTTGTTCCACTCATCCACAACTCTATTACGAAACCAGTGCTTTCTATATCCTTCCTGAATCTGATTTTTTCCAACTTAAAACCATTGCTACGAGTCCTGTCTTGGCTAGATATTTTTAGCACGCTATTTACATCCCCTTTATTAATTCCTGTTTTCCATTTATACACCTCAATCATATCCCCCCTAATTCTAGAGAGTGCAGATTCAGGGCCCTCAGTCTATCCTCATAGGGAAGATTTCTGATACATGGAATCAACTTTGTCATCTCCTTTGTACGTTTTCCAGTGCATTTATATCCATTCTGTAATACGGTGACCAAAATTGTTCAGCATAATGTAAATGAGGCCTAACCAAAGATATATAGAGTTGAAGAACAACCTGAGGACTTCTATTATTTATACTTCTTGCTATGAAGCCATTATATGAAGTGTTATCAATGTCTGCTATGATGGTTGTGGCTGGAAAGTATTTTGTTAACCTGGGAGTGCTAATAATGCTCTCTATATAGTGTTAAAAACAGGCGAGTGCAATTTGGTTGAGTCTGTCTACCATTAGCGGGCCTAGGATCGAACCTCAACCATTCCTTGCGCTGAATAATCCACATGTGTTCAGTACTTCATATTACATAAGTAAATTTTTATCTCGTGTGATACTCATACAGATTTAAATATAAACGTTGGCATACGATTTTATGTATATAATTCACATTTACAGTCATGCTGCAGTTGGTGCAATAGTTTACCCAATACAAACAGTAGTAGTAAACAACGAAAAAAAAACATACTTCAAGGCATGGTCTTGGGGTCTTCACCGTTTCTCTCATTCTCATAACATGTATAGCTAAAAAAAAAAACTCTTCACAGCTTCGTATCCTTATCTATGGGTCATTAAAAATAAATATGAAAGTATCCTCAATAGAAGACACCAAAAAAGTGGAAGATGATACGAGTAAAATCTTAAAGTGAGGAGCAGAAAATAAAATTATTCAATGGTGACCGATTCCAGTTGTTCAGATGTGGAAAGTGAGGAGATATACAAAGGTACACGATATATAAAACAATGGATGACCACCAATTAGAAAGAAAAGAATATGTGAAAGACCTGCTTTAATATCGAATGACCTGTTTTCTAGTGAACACAATAAGGCAAACGTTGTGAGTTAGACAAATGTTGGGGTGGATAATAAGTAATTTTCAAAAAAAGAAAAATATGACTAGGCTGTTCAAATTGCTTGTGCTCTTTCAACTGGAGTACTGTTTAGTTTCGACGGCACCATTCTGGGCGCGACAGATATCACAGCTGGGATAGATAAGAGACTGGTTGCAAAATGCATAAAGCCACTGTGTGGCAAAGTATCCAAGGACTGATCCCTGATATATCTCAAGTTACTAAGAGTCCAAGAACTGATCCTTGAAATACCTCACAAGTTACAAAAAAATTCCATAACTGATCCTTGATATATCTCAAGTAAGGAAGGGTCCAAGGCTTGATCCCTGAGACACTACACAAGGTAGGCTCAGCCACTCTCATACTTCCCAAGTTAACACCAGGTAACTGCTTCCACTCCCTGAGTCTGTGATCTACTTGTAATTCTTATTCCATACAACGTGATCTTAATGTTTAAATAGGTAAGTACCGCTTACAAGTTTTTGAAGAAATACTGATACATTACATTTGAAGAGATGTTACAGTTAAATTAATAAAAAATATATCAAATGCATTAGGCAAGATTTGTTATTGCGAAATCAACGCCGCGTTGTTAATTTTATACAGTTTTTTTTACCACAAATTTTATGATCTTATTGCTAATAATTTCACATATTCGACATAACTAATGTCAGATGGTGAGAGTGAATGCATATTTCCAGCTTCTTTTTAAAATATTGAGTTGACATTTGACTGCGCTCAGATACATGGTGTGATGTACGTATTGTATAGTCTATTCACTCCGAGAGGTGTATATTTTTGTATAAGTAGCAGAAGTTGTATATCTGTGTATTCACAAATATACACCTGTATGTGTGTATGATTATATGCATACAAACATACATACTCAGTTGACATTAGGTACACCTGCTCGTTAATGCAAATATCTAATCAGGTGGCAGCACCTCAGTGCCTAAACCCATCAGAATAGGGAAGAAATAAAAGCCAAGTGACTGACCCTGGAATGATTGATGCCAGACAGGGTGGTCTGAGTATCTCAAACTGCTGATCTTCTGGGACTTGGCACACACCTCTGGGATGTGCTGGAACGAAAGATTGGAAGCACGAATGTACAGCTAACAAATCTGAAGCAACTCCATGATGCTATCATGTCAACATGGACCAGAATCCCTAAGGAATGTTTCCAGTACCTTGTTGAATCCATGCTACGAAAAAGTCAGGCTATTCTGGGGGTAAAGGGAAGGGAAGGGCCCCCACCCAGTACTAGAAGGAAGTACCTAACTATATATATATATATGTCGTGCCGAATAGGTAAAATAATTTAATAATAAATAAACACAATTAAATATTTTTTTTTCGTTAAGTTCAGAATGATTTTTGCGAAATTATTGCATACACAAATTTTCGCTTGCCTTATTCGGCAAGAAGAGTGTTGCTCTTTAAGCCAAAATCGCAAGTTTTACCTATACGGCATGACATATATTTCATATAATATAAAATATATGTATTCTACAGTCGGCTGCACGTCACAAGCTACAGAGGAAGGATGGGGGGGGGGGGGTTAAAGAAGCAAATGGGAACAGGTGGTCATGGGTCAGATGAAAGGTTCATTGATTCTTAATCAACAGAGATTCTTAATCAACAGAGATTCTTAATCAACAGAGATTCTTAATCAACAGAGATTCTCCTCAAAGTGACGATTCCTGTTGAAGGAGATGGGACAAACACGTCTTAGCAAGGCCTGTACATCTTGCTGCCAGTCTGTGGGGTACATTCTGCCCCACGGACATATTTATGGATATGGCCCTAGAAGTCAGTGTGAGACAGAAGACAACAGTAGAGAAGGCTTGCTGTAGCAGCCTTGCCTCTTGAAAATTTTCATGGCGTTTGCGTCCACCACCCTTTTTTATCTAGTGTGCTTCATTCACCAACCTAAAACTGGAAAAGTATTTCCTAACATCCATGTGGCTCATTTGCGTCATTAGCTACCATCCATCCCCGTGGCTTTCTCTCGTCGCATCTCAAGTCCATCCCTAGCCACTCAAATCAGCAGAGTATTTTGTATGCTATGATTACCCCCCCCTTGTTTTTCCTCCTCTCCAGTGTTGATGAATTTCTCAGTTCAGCCTTCTAGTTCATTCCCCTTAATACCGGTTGTGAACTTTTCAACTTTCTCTAGTTTGGTTTTTGTTTGATAAGGTGTGTTCAACGCTGACGCAGTATAACCTAGTATAAGCCTGGCCTAAGTTGCGAATATTCTAAAGTAATTAAACCACGGTACAGGTGGGGTTAGAACCCATAGCCCGGTGGTCTGGTGGCTTGAGCTCTCGCTTCACACCCGGAGGGCCCGGGTTCGATTCCCGGCGGGTGGAAACATTTCGACGTGTTTCCTTACACCTGTTGTCATGTTCACCTAGCAGCAAATAGGTACCTGGGTTGTTAGTCGACTGGTGTGGGTCGCATCCTGGGGGACAAGATTAAGGACCCCAATGGAAATAAGACAGACAGTCCTCGATGACGCACTGACTTTCTTGGGTTATCCTGGGTGGCTAACCCTCCGGGGTTAAAAATCCGAAGAAATCTTATCTTATCTTAGCAAGTGAGACTTAAAACTCCAGGTCGGTGCGTTAGCCACTGGGCCAGCTGGCTACAATAAGATTCATCTATGTATATTTATACACCATAGGGAGGTTAGCAAGGCCCACCAATATGACCACAAATGAAAGCTTTTACAGATGAATCTCCCACCAGCGTGGCCGTGACGAACTCTAGCTCAAGTCCCCTCAAAGCCGTCATCATGACTCACGATCTCTTAATAACATGATTGTAATCCTGTTATCACAATTTCGTAATATTTGTTAAAGTTGCTGAAAACAGTTATTACACTTACCAGTTTTACCTATGTTGCTGAACTTTCTTTGTTGTGTATATCTGCTGTTTACAAGCTCTGAGTGCGTGTATGCACCCCCCTCCCCAAGCTCTGAGTGCGTGTATGCACCCCCCTCCCCAAGCTCTGAGTGCGTGTATGCACCCCCCTCCCCAAGCTCTGTGAGTGCGTGTATGCACCCCCCTCCCCAAGCTCTGAGTGCGTGTATGCACCCCCCTCCCCAAGCTCTGTGAGTGCGTGTATGCACCCCCCTCCCCAAGCTCTGTGAGTGCGTGTATGCACCCCCCTCCCCAAGCTCTGTGAGTGCTATGCACCCTCCCCAAGCTCTGAGTGCGTGTATGCACCCCCTCCCCAAGCTCTGAGTGGGGTATGCACCCTCCCCAAGCTCTGAGTGGGGTATGCACCCCCCTCCCCAAGCTCTGTGAGTGCGTGTATGCACCCCCTCCCAAGCTCTGTAGTCGGTATGCACCCCTCCCAAGCTCTGAGTGCGTGTATGCACCCCCTCCCCAAGCTCTGAGTGCGTGTATGCACCCCTCCCCAAGCTCTGTGAGTGCGTGTATGCACCCCCCTCCCCAAGCTCTGTGAGTGCGTGTATGCACCCCCTCCCCAAGCTCTGTGAGTGCGTGTATGCACCCCTCCCCAAGCTCTGGGGGATGTGTCAGTGTATGCACCCCCTCCCCAAGCTCTGAGTGCGTGTATGCACCCCCTCCCCAAGCTCTGAGTGCGTGTATGCACCCCCTCCCCAAGCTCTGTGAGTGCGTGTATGCACCCCCTCCCCAAGCTCTGTGAGTGCGTGTATGCACCCCTCCCCAAGCTCTGAGTGCGTGTATGCACCCCTCCCCAAGCTCTGAGTGATTGTATGCACCCCTCCCCAAGCTCTGCGAGTGATTGTATGCCTCCCAAGCTCTGGTTCCCCCTCCCCAAGCTCTGGAGTGATTGTATGCACCCCCTCCCCAAGCTCTGAGTGTGTATGCACCCCTCCCCAAGCTCTGGAGGTGCGTGTATGCACCCCTCCCCAAGCTCTGAGTGATTGATGCACCCCTCCCAAGCTCTGGTGATTGATGCACCCTCCCAAGCTCTGCGAGTGATTGGATGCACCCCCTCCCCAAGCTCTGCGAGTGATTGGATGCACCCCTCCCCAAGCTCTGCAGTGATTGGATGCACCCTCTCCCCAAGCTCTGCGAGTGATTGGATGCACCCCTCCCCAAGCTCTGCGAGTGATTGGATGCACCCCCCTCCCCAAGCTCTGCGAGTGATTGGATGCACCCCCCTCCCCAAGCTCTGCGAGTGATTGGATGCACCCCCTCCAAGCTCTGCGAGTGATTGATGCACCCCTCCCCAAGCTCTGCGAGTGATTGGATGCACCCCCTCCCAAGCCTAGTGATTGATGCCCTCCAGCTCTGAGTGATTGGATGCACCCCTCCCCAAGCTCTGCGAGTGATTGGATGCACCCCCTCCCAAGCTCTGCGAGTGATTGGATGCACCCCCTCCCCAAGCTCTGCAGTGATTGGGTGCACCTCCAAGCTCTGCGAGTGATTGATGCACCCCTCCCAAGCTCTGCGAGTGATTGGATGCACCCCCTCCCAAGCTCTGCGAGTGATTGGATGCACCCCTCCTCAAGCTCTGCAGTGATTGATGCACCCTCCCAAGCTCTGCGAGTGATTGGATGCACCCCCCTCCCCAAGCTCTGCGAGTGATTGGATGCACCCCCCTCGCCAAGCTCTGCGAGTGATTGGATGCACCCCCGCCCCAAGCGCTGCGAGTGATTGGATGCACCCTCTCCTTTGCCCAAGCTCTGCGAGTGATTGGATGCACCCTCCCAAAGCTCTGCGAGTGATTGGATGCACCCCCTCCTTCAAAGCTCTGCGAGTGATTGGATGCACCCTCCCAAGCTCTGCGAGTGATTGGATGCACCCCTCCCTGTACCCTCAAGCTCCTGCGAGTGATTGGATGCACCCCCTCCCCAAGCTCTGCGAGTGATTGGATGCACTCCCCTCCTCAAGGTCTGAGTGCGTGTATGCACCCCCCTCCCAACCCAGCCTCTTCCTCCGTAGTATCTGTCATGACTGTCTGCCTCTTCCTGTCACTCGGTAGAACGACTCTCATGATTTAAACAATCAGAGTTCCCAAAATAGAAGTAAGATTACGACACACACTGACCTGACAATCTCTAAGAGTGAATCGTGAAGGTATTATTTCTCTGCATTATATCTCGCTTCTGTCGGCTAATTTACCAACTGGATAAAATGGCCTTTAATGACAGATTCTTTTTCGCGTAAAAAAGGGCGTTTGAGACTATAAACTCTCTCCCAAGTCAAACCTCGCACCGCGCACATATGCATGCACGCATGAGTGAGCGCACGCGCACGCACACTAACAGGGTGGGCAGAAAGGATGTTGCAGTTATGGAACACAGAAACAAGGGGTCACAATTGGAAGTTGAGGACTCATCTGAGTATTTCTTTAGTCAGAGAATTGTCAGGAAGTGGAATAGTCTGGTAAGTGACGTAGTGGAAGCAGGAACTATACATAGTTTTAAGACGAGGTATGATAAAGCTCATGGAGCAGGGAGAGAGAGGACTGTAGCGATCAGTGAAAAGGCGGGGCCAGGAGCTATGACTCCACCCCTGCAACCACAAATAGGCGAGAAATAGGTGAGTACACACCACTCACAGGCCAAGTGTCTATCGACAAGTCCCTTTGACAAATAGCAACTAACGCGCGTACACCCCCCCCCTACACACACAAAAAAACAAAAGCTGAATAAAGTAGAGATATTTGCAACTAGGATAGTTTCAGTACTTGAAAAGATGAGCTATGAGTCGAGGCTCAAATATATAAATGTGACAACCCTGGGGGGAAGGGGAGAGAGAAAGGGAGAGGGGGGAGAGAGAGAGAGAAAGAGAGAGAGAGAGAGAGAGAGAGAGAGAGAGAGAGAGAGAGAGAGAGAGAGAGAGAGAGAGAGAAACAGAGGTGGAAGCTAAGAACACCGATGAGCCACAGAGATGTTAGGAAATACTTCTTCAGTCTCAGGGAGGCCAACAATTGGAATGAACTAGACGTAGTGGAGCTAAGGATAGCTCTAACGCCTTGGATCAAGAGTCCCTTACCCTCCTTGAAGAAATAGTGTCGAAGAGGTATTATAAATACGGAGACCACTTGAATACAACTATGTATTACAGCTACAAATCCATGGTAACATAATACACATGAAGAAAATATTAGTTGAATTTTGTTTTAGAATTAAAAAAAAAAAAAAAAAAAATTATGATTAGATTAAAAAAAAACAATTTAAATGAGACTTTTATTAAAGTATGAAATGGTACGCTCATAATACAAAGCAATAAAAGTATATGGATTCGTATATTGGCATTATTATTGTTGGAAAGTCTTAACAATAGTCCTGGCAACTTGACAGGATAATACTCACTACCCACAACTTATACAAGTATACAACGCAGAAATAAATATAATGACGGTATTTTTTGCGCTTAAACGTGTGTTAACAAGATGCTAACGACAGTAAGTCAACAAACAAAAAAACGCTACCGAATGATATTTATGGAATATATAGGCAAAAGTTGATCTTGTGATGTCCGTAAATATGTTTATAATGGCATAGGTACATGGTCCTATGGGCGCTTGGCAGTCACTACATTAGTCACTGTTGTAGGTTATTGGCGAAATAAAACTAAATCACAGCCATTGCAAATATCACATAGGATAAAGAAGCACAAGAGAATCTTCTCCACTGGCCCGGCCAGGTGCAGTAAAAGTGAGAGAGCTAGTGCATGGCAGCTGGCTTTAATCACCAGATTACCCTTGGTAATCTGGCGAATATTGGATCGTGGGTTTGCCCAAAATCGTCCTTGAGTTGCCGTTTAAGGGTTATAAGCTTATAACTAGCCATAAGGCGCACCGTCACGTAAGTGGGCATGCAACTCTCATGGAACTCCGGGTCAATAGCCACTTAACAGTATCTACAGTGACCGAGAGGATGCCGACCGAGGTGTTTGCCTCCCATCACAAACATTCTCCATCTAGATACATTTCTGCACCTTTGTAGCATACGCTAAGCCACAACCATGCAGCCATAAACATGCGACGCCACAACAATGCAGCTTATCAAGGCGGGAAGCCACCATCGGGCTTGTCCCACTAAGACTCGCCATACATAAGTGCCCACAGCCCCGGCTACAGGTTCAATCTCCTTGACATCCACTGGTGGAATGGTCTCGTTTAACACTCGACCCAGTCTCAGGAGCGTTTCGACCACCAGACATTCAACTCTTTGACAAACACACTTCCTCCGGATTAAACCCCACCGCCCATGTTGTACGTACGCCGAGAGGTGGATCTCTGTATATAGTTTACTTTAATGTCTATTTTTATTACTAAAGAATTCTTAATGTCAGTGTACATATGACCTATTGTCTTATGATCCTCGTTAAGGTGATAGATAATAAACTCCACCACGGTGAAAACGTGTGACTGTTCCAGGGAGCACTAAATGTAAACTTATGGGTCAGTTTAGCAAACAGATAAGCACTGCAACAGCCTGCAACATATGCCAAAACAATTTGTGCACAAAAATCATCTAGTAACAGACTAAGCAAGTGGCCCAACTCAACATTTTTTTAACGTGCTGGTCGTCAAATGGCTGTAATGCAACTGGCGATCGGCACTTAAAAAAATATATATAGATTTTGTGAGTGCAACTAGCCTTGCAGGGACCGGAGAATCCCTTGCTCAAAATGAACGCTAAATATTTTAGAACTCTCAATAAAGGTGATATAATTGTTGCATAAAAATGAAAAAAAAAACCGAATTTCTCTTGTATGGAACCCATTCTCCTGAAACGTTAACATCCACAAGAAACAGTTAAAAGTATTCTACTTGAAATAGAAATGTAAATAACTCGCACCGTGTGGGTTATATTATTTTGTTGATAAAAGTTCCTGGTGGACGAACCGTTTTAACAGTAAAATACCATAACCCACTATGGCAGATAACGTAGGTTATCTACCATGGTGGTGCAGTGGTCTAGAGCGTCGAGAGTTTACATGGCTCTCTGAGAGGTTGCCTAAATTCTCGGCGCTCTAGTCTCGATTAGTTGCAGTATCGTTCTTTGCTTTAAAACTACTTTTTTTTCCGAGGCTGCATTGAGATATATATATATATATATATGTCGTGCCGAATAGGTAAAATTGGTCAATTAGCAAGAACTCATTTAAAATTAAGTCATTTCTAAAATTTTATCTTATACGTTTAAATATATATTTTTTTCATTTATGTTACTGTAAAAATTAATAATTTTGTACCAAAAGAACCTTAGAAAACAACCGCAATTTAATTTAGCCTAATCCAGCTAAATATATTTTAGATAAGTTTACAATAATTGAATAATAAACAAACACAATGAAATATATTTTTTTCGTTAGGTTCAGAATTATTTTTGCGAAATTATTGCATACACAAATTTTTGCTTGCCTAATTCGGCAAGAAGAGCGTTGCTATTTAATCCAAAAACAGCAAGTTTTAAATATTCGGCACAACACACCAAGAAACAGGCAATGTTCACACTCACCATACCCAGTTCTGAGATAGAAAGTCTGGAGTTCCAGTGATAAACTCTAATCCTCCTCACTGACTCGCGTGTTTGCCTTCGTATGCCACATTTACTATCAGTCTGCACTTCACACAAATCGCCTTCTGGATGTCGTAATAATCACAAACGCGTGCGAGCGCGCACACAAACTTGACGCGTTTACAGAGAGCACGATGAAGGTCTCCATTCCTGGGTAGTGATTAAGGTCCATCACAGTGTAAACCACACGGAGCCCTACCTCCCAGTGCCCAGGTTACATATTCTTTAAATCTGTTTAGAAAAAACAAAGGTAACAAGCGTTCCCAAACAAGAAAGGTGGAAAACAGAAGTCATTGAAACATAGTACCGTTGCTGAAAACCCTGACACAACGAGATGTTTAAGCTTGTACCAGTGTCAGGTGCCGGCTCACTTGAAACACCGTGCAGAGAAAAAAAAAATTAACAGGCGTTTGACGCTCCAATCAGAATACTGGAAAAGAAGGAGGAACAGTTAGGTAGCGTGGTAAGCTAAGTGTACTGACTGCACGAGTCATTAATTTTCCAATTCACCTGTTATCTAATACGAAGTATACCATTAACCATGAAATAGCGATATATATATATAATATATATATATATATATATATATATATATATATATATATATATATATATATATATATATATATATATATATATATATATATACACACACACACCTACACCTACATCTCTCGGTATTTAAACACCGTGTTTTTTTTGGAAGAAGTGCCACAAGGGTCTTTGTTATAAACACCATAAGGTGCGTATAAGTGGAGAGCATATACGTGAAGAAAGTGTACTTATCAGAGTATATATATGTTTGCATAAAGGTGAAGTGCAGTCTTAATAAGAATCAAGCAGGTGGTAGGCCTTAAACCTAACTGTGTATTTCCTATTAACTGTCCGTAAGAAAACTGAAATTGTTATCAGCAGAACGCTATTATTGAGAGCGTATTTAAGTAGGTGCTCATTAATATGGTAATTTACTACCTGAAACGACCAGCAACATGACCTTGAGGGTGAGACTCTTCTAAATTGATTAAACAACATCCTTGATGGCTTTCAAATAATGTTGAATACTATTTTACATTATATATATTATTAACACATCGACCGTCTCCCACCAAGGCAGGGTGGCTCGAAAAAACAAACTTTCATCATCATTCACTCCATCACTGTCTTCCCAGAGGCGTGCCCACACTACAGTTATAAATCTGCAACATTAACACCCCTCCTTCAGAGTGCATGTGTTGAGATGAGAATTTGACGCATACACAACATCTCGGTATCTTTAATGTAGACGTTTCGCCATCCACTGTACTTTCCATCTCCAGGACTCGAGTCCCGCCTTCCATTTTTTTTTTTTTACCTTTCCCGATTTTATTATCCTTTACATTTTTAAACTCACTTCCTTTCTTCCTCCCACAACTTGTCTTCCCTCTCCCATCTTCTCTTCCCACCGTCCTCTCCTGCTCTGTACTCCTTCCCCGTCACCCACTAAGTAGCACTGGAAGCCTAGCTTATGCTCCAACGCTTCCAATTAAGGCCGCCGCTACCCTAGCTACTGAAAAGTGTCACAACTGGTAAAAAAAAATCTTGAAAAACAGGAAAATAAATTAATTAGTATGCAGCCTGGGTGTTGGTGTCAAAGTATTTAGGATGAGTTATGATGCTTCCTGAGGCTCGCTTGGTCCTGAGGAACCACACCTTCAAAGATATTCTTGTGCGTACACTAAAGGCTTCGTTCTTGGCTTCATCTAACAAAACTGATAAATATTTTGATCAGAATGTGTTAAATATCAGACCACTACGCTGTGGTGGTGTGGAGGTCCGGAGAGTTAGTGGTCTGGTCTAAATATGGGCAGGCTGGCGAAAAATCCTGGGTTCGATCCACTGGCCAGCTCCACTGTTATTCTTTGCTTTAAAACCACTTGTTTCCGTGGGTGCATCGATACTTGTACTGCTAGGCTGCTGGTACTCAAACTGGAGTGAGAATGGGATTCATCTCAGAGCTTACCTTCCCTCGCATACTACTGATAGGAGGAAACAGCTCTAGCGATTATATTAGACGCACAGCGTTATGTGCCATGGTGTGGACCCCTGAAGCGTCAGGGGTCTGGTCTGCCTCTCGGAAGACTGGTGAGAAGTCCTGGGCTAGATCTCGGGCCAGCTGCAGTATTATATATATATATATATATATATATATATATATATATATATATATATATATATATATATATATATATTTTTTTTTTTTTTTTCAACAAGTCGGCCGTCTCCCACCGAGGCAGGGTGACCCAAAAGAAAGAAAATCCCCAAAAAAAAAACTTTCATCATCATTCAACACTTTCACCACACTCATACATAATCACTGTCTTTGCAGAGGAGCTCAGATACTACAGCTGAGAAAGTCCCTCCCAGCTGTCACTATCTCAGACCCCTCCTTTAAAGTGCAGGCATTGTACTTCCCATTTCCAGGACTCGAGTCCAACTAAATCAATTAACTGGTTTCCCTGAATCCCTTCACACAATGTTACCCTGCTCACACTCCAACAGATCGTCATGTCCCAAAACCATTCGTCTCCATTCACTCCTATCTAACACGCTCACACATGCTTGCTGGAAGTCCAAGCCCTCGCCCACAAAACCTCCTTTACCCCTTCCCTCCAACCTTTTCTAGGACGACCCCTACCCCGCCTTCCTTCCCTACAGATTTATACGCTCTCCAAGTCATTCTACTTTGATCCATTCTCTCTAAATGACCAAACCACCTCAACAACCCTCTTCAGCCCTCTGACAAATACTTTTAGTAACTCCACACCTTCTCCTAATTTCCACATTCCGAATTTTCTGCATAATATTTACACCACACATTGCCCTTAGACAGGACATCTCCACTGCCTCCAGCCTCCTCCTCGCTGCAGCATTTGCAACCCATGCTTCACACCCATATAAGAGTGTTGGTACCACTATACTTTCGTACATTCCCTTCTTTGCCTCCATGGATAACGTTTTTGTCTCCACAGATACCTCAATGCACCACTCACCTTTTTTCCTTCATCAATTCTATGGTTAACCTCATCCTTCATAAACCCATCTGCTGACACATCAACTCCCAAATATCTGAAAACATTTACTTCTTCCATAATCCCTCTCTCCAATGTGATATCAAATTTTTCTTTATTTAAATCGTTTGATACCCTCATCACCTTACTCTTATCTATGTTCACTTTTAACTTTCTACCTTTACACACTCTCCCAAACTCGTCCACTAACCTTTGCAACTTTTCTTTAGAATCTCCCATAAGCACAGTATCATCAGCAAAAGTAACTGTGTCAACTCCCATTTTGCATTTAATTCTCCATAATTTAATCCCACCCTCTCCCCAACACCCTAGCATTTACTTCTTTTACAACCCCATCTATAAATATATTTAACAACCATGGTGACATCACACATCCCTGTCTAAGACCTACTTTTACCGGGAAGTAATCTCCCTCTCTCCTACACACCCTAACCTGAGCCTCACTATCCTCATAAAAACTCTTTACAGCCTTCAGTAACTTACTACCTATTCCATACACTTGCAACATTTGCCACATTGCTCCCCTATCCACTCTATCATATGCCTTTTCTAAATCCATAAATGCAATGAAAACTTCTCTACCTTTATCTAAATACTGTTCACATATATGCTTCACTGTAAACACTTGATCTACACATCCCTACCCACTCTAAAGCCTCCTTGCTCATCTGCAATCCTACTCTCTGTCTTACCTCTAATTCTTTCAATAATAACCCTGCCATACACTTTACCTGGTATACTCAGTAAACTTATTCCCCTATAATTTTTACACTCTCTTTTATCCCCCTTCCCTTTATATAAAGGAACTATACATGCTCGCTGCCAATCCCTAGGTACCTTCCCTCTTTCATACATTTATTAAACAAAAATACCAACCACTCCAGCACTATATCCCCCTGCTTTTAACATTTCTGTCATGATTCCGTCAATTCCAGCTGCTTTACCCCCTTTCATTCTACGTAATGCCTCACGCACCTCCCCACACTCACATCCTGCTCTTCTTCACTCCTAAACGATGTTGTACCTCCTGGCCAGTACATGAAATTATCGCCTCCCTCTTTTCATCGACATTTAAAAGTTCCTCAAAATATTCCCGCCATCTACCCAATACCTCCAGCTCCCCATCTACAAACTCCCTACTCTGTTTTTAACTGACAAATCCATTCGTTCCCTAGGCTTTCTTACCTTGTTTATCTCACTCCAAATTTTTTTCTTGTTTTCAGCAAAATTTCTTGACAGATCCTCTCCCGTTCTTTCATCCGCTCTTCTTTTGCACTCTCTCACCACTCTCTTCACCTTTCTTTTACTCTCCATATACTCTGCTCTTCTACTAACACTTCTGTTTTGTAAAACCTCTCATAAGCTACCTTTTTCTCTTTTATCACACCCTTTACTTCTTCATTCCACCACTCACTCCTCTTTCCTCCTGCACCCACCCTCCTATAACCACAAACTTCTGCCCCACATTCTAATACTGCATTTTTAAAACTATCCCAACTCTCTTCAACCCCCCCACTACTCCTACTTGCACTAGCCCACCTTTCTGCCAATAGTTGCTTATATCTCACCCTAACTTCCTCCTCCCTTAGTTTATACACTTTTACCTCTCTCTTACTTGCTGTTGCCATTTTCCTTTTGTCCCATCTACCTTTTACTCTAACTGTAGCTACAACCAAATAATGATCTGATATATCCGTTGCCCCTCTATAAACATGTACATCCTGAAGCCTACTCATCAACCTTTTATCCACCAATACATAATCCAACAAACTACTTTCCTTACGTGCTATATCATACCTTGTATATTTATTTATCCTCTTTTCATAAAATATGTATTACTTATTACCAAACCTCTTTCTACACATAGCTCAATTAATGGCTCCCCATTTACATTTACCCCTGGCACCCCAAATTTACCTACTACTCCATCCACAACATTTTTACCCACTTTAGCATTAAGATCCCCAACCACAATTACTCTCTCACTTGGTTCAAAACTCCCCACACACTCACTCAACATTTCCCAAAATCTCTCTCTCTTCTACACTTCTCTCTTCTCCAGGTGCATAAACACTTACTATAACCCACTTTTCACATCCAACCTTTATTTTACTCCTCATAATCCTTGAATTTATACATTTATATTCCTTCTTTACCTGCCATAACTGATTATTCAACATTATTGCCACTCCTTCTTTAGCTCTAACTCTATTTGAAACCCCTGATCTAATCCCATTTATTTCTCCCCACTTAAACTCTCCTACCCCTTCAGCTTTGTCTCACTTAAAGCCAGGACATCCAGCTTCTTTTCATTCATAACATCTACAATCATCTCTTTCTTATCATTCGCACAACATCCACGCACATTCAAACATCCCACTTTGACGATTTTCTTCTTCTTCTTTTTAGTAAGCTATACAGGAAAAGGGGTTACTAGCCCATTGTTCCCGGCATTTTAGTTGACTTTTACAACACGCATGGCTTACGGAGGAAAGATTCTTATTCCACTTCCCCATGGATATGAAAGGGAAAAGCAATAAGAACAAGAACTATTAAGATAAAATCAAAGAAAACTCAGATGAGTGTGCATACAATAAACGTGTACATGTTTGCGTAGTGTGACCTAAGTGTAAGTAGAAGTAGCAAGACGTACCTGAAATCTTGCATGTTTATGAGACAGAAAAAAGACACCAGCAATCCTACCATCATGTAAAACAGTTTCAGGTTTCTGTTTCACAGTCACCTGGCAGGATGGTAGTACCTCCCTGAGTGGTTGCTGTCTACCAACCTACTACCTAGAATATATATATATATATATATGTGTGTGTGTGTGTGTGTGTGTGTGTGTGTACACACAAAATATTGGTAATAAAGTAGACAGGCAATTAGCAAGATAAAATCATTCTTCAGAAAGACCGTTAAGTAATTGACTAGATAGATGATATAAGTTCATCCTTCTCTATCTTTCACATTTGCCCTTATTTCCATGCGTTAATTAAGACAGTCTGTACAAGTGTTACAAAGATTAGGAAAGGGATTTTCTCGGAATCAAACTTTTAACGAATCTAAGTCATGGATATATATAATTTCCTTTCTTGAAGCAAGTACTTGGGAGCGAGAGTAATGTCTCTCTTGTGCTGAATGATCCGCATGGGTTTTATTTGTATATACTACATGCAAGACAAGCCACGGGGGTGGAGATCTTCAGCTCAAGTACTTTCACACTTCTCAGTGCGTCATCAGGAGCTATGCAATTTTGCAAAGGTAGCAACAATGTCAGTAGTGTATGTACTGAACCATATGTAATATACTTGTGTAGTGTATTGTAAGTAGTACTAGCTATGTTATATTTGTGATCTTGTTATTTGTGACGTCAGAGACCGGCGTACGTGTGCGCCTGCCGCCAGGCATCCCCTCTCATTCCAAGCACAGCTATAGTACTGACAGGTAGGCTGGCAGGGCTCCCCTCGCAGACTCAAGCAATATATAGTTACCACCCACAAGTGCGTTTCACTACGACCGTAATTTATGTCCTAGAACCCCTTCGATAACAAGAAAAGTAGGGTAAGTTTTCTCCTGTTGTTGCCGTTGCAACATTGCACAGCTCCTGATGACGCACTGAGAAGTGTGAAAGTACTTGAGGTAAAGATTCCACCCCCCCCGGTGGCTTGTCTTGCATTGTTAAGATCGCCTGTCTGCGATTGTTTTGCATATATACAAACAACGATTCTAAAATAATAAAAATGTTGAGAAAGTGCTAAATCCGTACTAATCATTCAGCTCTTGGGTAAGGGGAGGTAATCAGGTTTTATTCGAGAGGATAGCTCCAATTCCTTGGATCACGAGCAAAGATTCCGAGAAACCATCACTACGAAGTATGTAACATGATATACACGGTTACCATCAAGCTGAACAGACTGACTTGAGGGAGAGCACAACGAAGGACATCAATGGGTGCTGAATACACGGATGAACCAAACGTAGATTATTTTTATACTCATGGGGGAGCGCTAAACCCAAAGGATGTAAACCCAAGGAGCGTAAACCCAAGGGACGTCAACCCAAGGGACGTAAACCCAAGGGACGTAAAGCCGAGGGGCATAAACCCAAGGGAAGTGAAAAATATTAAACGAGGTAGGAAAGCTAGTAGAGCAGGTAAAGTCCTTATGTTTAGTCAAGGAATGGTAGAAACGAAGGGGCTGGCAACCAACCAAACTAACCTATCTGAAGGTTATGAGGTAGGGAGAGGAGCTGCTATTCACTGGTAAACAACAAATGAATCAAAGATTTCCTCGTTCCTTCATTCACCCCCTCATGCCTTCCCCTCTCACTCTCCACCTCCTTCCTCCCATTCCTAACCACGCCTTCCATTCCTTACCTTTGCCTTTCCTGACCTTTCCTCTTTCCCTCCTAAAAATTACCCTCCTTCACCCGTAGTAACAACAAAACCTACCTTTGCATCAGTGCTGGGTAAGTCTCACCATAAACTAGAATAACACAGTGCGCCCAGCAAAGCCGCAAGACCTTCCAGGATAATCTTAACTCTTATAAAACCATAACAAAAAATATTTACGAGATCCTGAGTGTTCATAAGGATTACCTATGGGTAGGTGGGTGTAGGTTAAGTATTGGCCGTAGTGCAACTTGCACTTGTGACGCAGCTGATGACTACCTTGTTAAATATACATAAATATATAGTAAATGGGAATGATTGGTCGTCAATCCATCATTCACGCACATCTTTGAAGTGACAGCATTTTCTGATATATTTATTACTATACATTAAAGTCGAAAGAAAAACAGTTTTGACCGATGGCTGCGACTGAAGTAATTTTTGTTTTCCCGCGTAATTGCTTTTGTTTTGATTTTGCTCATCCCGCGCAAATCAGCTTACAAGATGATTTGCGCCGGAAAGTCGAAGGCAGAAAACGGCTCCTCGCCACGCAAACGTTAAATAAATTCTGGTTACCTTTTTTTTTCCTTTGTATGTCCTATCGAGAAAAAATAAATTCCATACACCGTAATTTGTGTAAATAAGCGGAATTAGTTATTAAAAAGTGTTACTTTCAAGGCATGAGGCTTGAGTGTTGATATTTCATGGTGACTTGGAAAGTTCTAGATATTTTGGTCTTAATTTGAGGCCTCTTGACCACTATAAGGCGTAACGTGAGCTGCCGATGCCTGCTTGGTCTTTCACAAACACAAACAAACACACACACAGAAGTACAATAAAGCTCTTGGAGCAGGAAGTGGACCTAGTAGCGATCAACGAAATGTTCGACTCGACCCCCTGCAATCACAAATGAGTACACACACACACACAGTCTGGAGAGTGATGTAATGGAGGCATGAACCATACATAGCTTTAAGAGGAGGTATGATAAAGCTCATGGAGAAGGGAGAGAATGGACCTAGTAGCGACCAGTGAAGAGGAGGGGCTAGGAGCTATGATACGACCCCTGCAACCACAATTAGGTGAGTACAACTGGGTAAGTGTACACACACACACGCACGCTACTACACACACACACAACTACTACACACACACACAACTACTACACACATGCACACAACTACTACACACACGCACGCTACTACTACACACACGCACGCTACTACACACACACACACAACTACTACACACACGCACGCTACTACTACACACACACACACAACTACTACACACACGCACGCTACTACTACACACACGCACGCTACTACTACACACACACACAACTACTACACACACGCACGGTACACTACACACACGCACGCTACTACACACACACACACACTACACACACGCACGTCGAGCCTACTACACACACGCACGCTACTACACACACACACAGCACTACTACACACACACACAACTACTACACACAGCACGCACCTACACACACACACACACTACTACACACACACACAACTACTACACACACGCACGTACTACTACACACACGCACGCTACTACTACCACACACACACTACTACACACACCACGCACTACTACACACACGCACGCTACTACACACACACACCACTTACACACACGCACGGTACTACACACACACGCACGCTACTACACACACACACACCTACTACACACACGCACGCTACTACTACACACACGCACGCTACTACACACACACACACAACTACTACACACACGCACGGTACTACTACACACACGCACGCTACTACACACACACACACAACTACTACACACACGCACGCTATACTACACACACGCACGCTACTACACACACACACAACTACTACACACACACACAACTACTACACACATGCACACAACTACTACACACACGCACGTACTACTACACACACGACGCTACTACTACACACACGCACGCTACTACACACACACACAACTACTACACACACGCACGCTACTACACACACACACACACTCAACACGCACGTACTACTACACACACGCACGCTACTACACACCACGCACGCTACTACACACACCACACTACTCACACACGCACGTACTACTACACACACGCACGCACTACCTACACACCCACTACTACTACACACACGCACGCTCTAACCACACACACGCTACAGCACGCTACTACTACACACACCACGCTACTACACACACACGCTACACACACACACACACACAGCACTACACACGCACGCTACTACTACACACACACACGCTACTACTACACACACGCACGCTACTACACACACGCACGCTACTACTACACACACGCACGCTACTACTACACACACGCACGCTACTACTACACACACGCACGCTACTACACACACACGCAGCCTACACACACACGCACGCTACTACTACACACACGCACGCTACTACACAACGCACGCTCTACACACACACGCACTACCACACGCTACTACACACACGCACGCTACTACTACACACACGCACGCTACTACTACACACACGCACGCTACTACTACACACACAGCACGCTATACACACACACGCACGCTCCACTCATCTGACACAATACACCACGCTACTACACACACACGCACGCTACTACTACACACACGCACCTACTACACACACACAACTACTACACACACACGCTACTACACACACACACACACACAACTACTACACACACACACGCTACTACACACACACACACAAGACTATGAGGAGGAAATGGCTGAGGAACAATACAGTTTTTCAAGAGTAAATATGAGAACTCCCAAGATGTGTTAAATTTTACATTGGTAGAACATCAACTGGTACAGTAACATATAACACTGTACTTATCTTTGTTGCTGGGTCACCTTTGTGCAGCTGCGGCCACAAAAATCCCCCGACGTGACCCATTGTTCTACCTGACCCAGTGTTCTACCTGACCCAGTGTTCTACCTGACCCAGTGTTCTACCTGACCCAGTGTTCTACCTGACCCAGTGTTCTACCGCCACGGAGCTGTTAGGGACAAATATGTATAAAGTGAGTTAAAGAATAATTGCCCCAGAGGAGCGTATACCCATATATTCAGTAGAGGAATACTGAATAACTTACTGGGTTGGGCTAAAAAGCCCTCGCATTACCGGGTGTATGATAAATCTGCCTAGAACATAAATCAGTTCCTAACTGCGCAGTCAATAGAACTTTAAAATGTCTGAGCAGACTTACCTGGGTATTTGTATCGGACCCTTAATTCACACCCGGACAATGCTGTATCACACGTCCTTGTCTGGTGTGTTACACTCGCATTTGTTCTTCAATATTTTAACATGGTATTAGAGTGGGTGTAGGATATTCTTAATTTTCCTACTGCTGTAAGAGATCGATTATCTCTCATTAACAACATATAGTAGCAACAGTGGTCAGCCATGACGTACAAGGAAGTGGCTGTCTAGCCTGGTACATCTGTATCTAATTACTTGACGCGGAAGAAAACAAGACTTCACTGCCCTCTCTGAGAGGGCTGAAAGGGCTTGAAAGGGCTGAAGGGGGGCCGATACCCCCTCCTGGTGAAATTTCTCCACACAAAGAGGCCTTATCATATCTATGTAGAGCTTTCGCTCTACATAGAGCGAAACGTTGTCCCAATTAAAGCTTACACAGCAGTGTGTCCTCATATACTTGATGTGTCCGATGACTAAGACCCGAGTCAGGAAACAGTCTTGTATCCTGACAAACCTTACCTAACTGATGCTCCATGACTGATGCTCCATGACTGATGCTCCATGACTGATGCTCCATGACTGACGCAGCCTCTTCATTATATTTCGTTATTTTCGGCTAACTATACGTAAGTCAGGCTATGTTAGGTTAAACTAACCTAGAATAACTTAAGATGTATTGTTTGACGCTATTTGTCTCTTGCAGAAATCGACACAATATCGAACGTTGTATTTCCAGGAAGCCTACACAACGAAAGTCAAATTTAACACAACACTGCTGAAGGAGTGTTTCTGCCAGCGTCGTACTAAGAAATGGTGATTGTAAATAAACAATTTAGGCATTCATCTGGATGGATGGATGGGTGTATGGATGGATGGATAGATGGATGAATACCTTTGATATACCTTTGAAGAGTTTCGAGTTTCTCTATTCTCTGAGCCAGGCTCGTCTGGTGCTTGCCTGGTCATCCAGGCTGTTGCTGCTAGAGACCCGCTGCCCCACATCATCACAGCCTGGTTGATCTGCCACCTGGTGAAGATACTTGTCCAGTTTCTTCTTGAAGTCCTGTACACTTGTCCCAGATGGATGGATGGATGGATGGAATTTGTGATAACTGATGGATGGATGAACTAATTGATTGATGGGTGGATGGGTAGCTTTACTACTGGATGAGCAGTGCACGTTGTTTGGTAATTCAGTATTCAACACGCTCTCTATAATAGAGAACGTTCGTCTGAACCTAACGTTCGTTAGGTTCAGACGAACGAGTTAAACAGATTACAACATTTGACATTTTTTTTATTAGTTTAGTTTTAGAGCATTGCAATGTAAAATAATTTGTTGAAAATTTACGTAACGTAAACAACCTCTCCGGGATTGCACAACACTCACCACCTCCTCCACCACACTCCTCTAGCCCACAAGAACACACAAGCACAGTCCCAATTGTTTATGCATCAAGGTGTGGCAGGTACATAAAGAATGTATTTCAAGCTATGGAGGGAGAGAGAGAGAGAGAGAGAGAGAGAGAGAGAGAGAGACAGAGAGAGAGGGACAGAGAGAGAGGGACAGAGAGAGAGAGAGGGACAGAGAGAGAGGGACAGAGAGAGAGGGACAGAGAGAGAGGGACAGAGAGAGAGAGAGGGACAGAGAGAGAGAGAGGGACAGAGAGAGAGAGAGGGACAGAGAGAGAGAGAGGGACAGAGAGAGAGAGAGGACAGAGAGAGAGAGAGGGACAGAGAGAGAGAGAGGGAAGAGAGAGAGAGGGACAGAGAGAGAGAGAGGGACAGAGAGAGAGAGGGACAGAGAGAGAGAGGGACAGAGAGGGACAGAGAGAGAGGGACAGAGAGAGAGAGAGGAGAGAGAGAGAGAGAGAGAGAGAGAGAGAGAGAGAGAGAGAGAGAGAGAGAGAGAGAGAGAGAGAGAGAGAGAGGGAGGGGGTGAGGGGGCAGTTTGTTTTAAAAGTTGTGGGAACAAATCCATGTAAGCTTGTTCGACCGTTGTCTAAATTGCTTTGCTGTGGAAACATATTTTCTTCTATATTGGACATTCAATTTACCTGCTCCTGAACAACTCTTATATATAATATATATGACCTTTTATAAGTAACTTTTATTATCAAGGAACAGCCACTTTACTTCACATTTTTATTTATTTCATTATTATATATATATAGGGTCCACCTCTGGTGCAATATGTAGAGTCCCTTACCCTAGAAGAGGTGAAATGCCTTCTAGGAAGTCTAGACACCCTTCCTAGAATCCATTTGAGCACTAGTCTTCTACCACCCCATACACACACACACATATATAATAATATATATATATATATATATATATATATATATATATATATATATATATATATATATATATATCTCGAAATGTTTTGGGTAACTAATTATACAGCTTTTTGCAACCTCCCCCACAACCACAACACCCTCCCCCTAAAAAACTAATACCATTACCCTTAAAACCTGTCCTCTCACCCCCAACACTCTCCCCTCACCCTGAACACCCGCCCGTTCTCACCCCTCCCCCCGTCTCATCTCTGGCTCATTCTAGGTCTGATAAGATTCATTTTGTGTTTCATCATCTGAATGAGCAAACTGCACCATAATGGTCTCCATCATAATGCACACTCCATCTCCCTCCCACATACCTCAACTTCCTTCCAAATCCTCTCAAAAACTGTAAATTAAAAATAACTTGATTGGTTGCAGTGATTTTGATGATTGGTGTAACGCAATGCAACGAAACACAAGAATAACGTTACAAAATGTAACATTATAATGTAATAGAGTAATAATGTAATATAATATCAATACAGCAGCGGCTGTGTTTACAGTGTGGATGAGCGTGGAACCAGGTTCGTTATGGAGGTCTCTTGCATGTTTGCTTCAAGCTCCAAGAGTCACCGATAACACCGATAGCCCAAGTTTCTTTGTTGAGTTTAACTTCTCTGTGATTAGCATCGTTGCTTTTTTTCTTGACCAACATTAAAACACTGATGTCAGCCAGTGTAGAAAGGCAAGTATAAACCCACTCCAGTAGTCTGCCATTCTTGAAGGGGCAGACTGTTATTCCATCCAGGACTGAGGTGTTCTAAGGATTGGGCTTCTGTCTCACCTGATGTTGACTTCGCCGTCTTATATGCCAATCTTGGGAACATGCACAGTTTAGAGTCCAGGGGATGGGACCATTTTATGTTGGAATGCCGTATTAAAGTTAGCTATAATCTAATAAGACCCCATTCAAGAAATTTTGAATAGATATACTGCAAAATGTCTGGTATTTTCTAAAAAGCTAATTATTATATAACTTCAAGAAAAATATTTTATTCAGAAGACAGCCCATAATGCTCTAGAAGGCCGCAGGTTCCTCATCCTTGGACTTTAGACAAGAGGAATCACATCGGTCAGCTTCCACGTTGCCGCAAATACACTAGAATTTAGCGTGAATAGTGGCAGCGAGACAGAGCTAGTACAATACGTATGGACGGTCTGTGGGTCGAGACGTATACACAATACTGAAAAAGGAACTGCTTAGAGGAAGTCTCTTAAGTGATGTGCAATCACGGCTGTGAGACAGGCATTTTCCATGTTGAACGATGCGGTATCTTATCACAGCGTTACAGCTGGTTTTGGTACCGGAACCCTGAGAATCTTCAAATCAGCAGCACCTCTAATGAAACTGATCATGAAGAACTACGTTGTAAATCTTGCAAACAAGGTGGCCAGGAAGCTTACAGCACTTCGACGTATCTCGCATCTGCTCGACAGTAAAGATTGCAAGGAATCTGTACGAATCATCTGGGAGATCCAATAGAATTTACTTTAATAGTTCATTGTATGACATGGAGGATAAGAAGGTTGGTAAGGCAATTTCTGAGGTTGTGTATTCCCAGTCATCTAGATGGGCTGGGACTGAGACCTGCATCCATTATCAAGGGCAAGGATTAGACAGAACATTTTTAAAATGTACTTTAAAAGCATGTTACATACCTTTGGTTTGGGACTGTTCATGACTGGGAAACATTGCAAAAAAGTATATGAAGCTCAGGAGGGAAAGGCATCTAGTGAGTAGGTAGAAAGCATCATGTGAATCATTGTCTCCGATCAGGCCATCCTTTCCGAAGTCAAAGATTTCTCTAACAGAATCAGGCTGATAGTATTGGAACCGATGAAGATACCAAGGAGAGTGCTGTCAGCTACATCAATGACTTGCGCTCCTGGCAAACAACCATGACTTATTGGTTGTAGGAAACTACATTTGGAGGGGTATAGAGATAGCCCTAGATTTTCTCTGAACTTTTCTTTTTTTATTTTCCCCATGTCCTCCAGCAGATTCACCAGTGCCAGGTAATGTGCCATTATCCAGGAACGAAATGTTAAACTCACTGGACAGCTTGTGATATCCTTTTTGACTAGGCAGAAGAGGAGGAGGGGAGTTGCCCTGCTGGACACCTTCACATTAGTTAATTTCGTGTTAACCAAAGAAAATTTTTAATGACTGGATGAATGAAGAAGACTGAGATATCTATGTATAGCTCAGAGTACAACATCCCTTCTTACTATGTTAGGAAAAAGGACACAAGTGCAACTAATGTGACATTTTATTGTGGCAACGATTCGCTCTCCAGGAGCTTTATCAAGCCGTTACCTGGAGAGCGAAACGTTGCCACAATATCACATTAGTTTGCACTTGTGTCCTTTTACCTAACATATTGTCGTAATTCACCAACATTAATACCATCCATTCTTACTAAGTTGAAGGCACTGGTAAACTGCAGCCCAATTAGGGCTTTTCCATCTGTTAGGTTGGCACTGTATGCCCGGGCTGCATAGGGTTGCTGCCTCACAGTTTTACGGAAACCCAGACCCAAGCTGAATTGGTTTTAGTATCGTGGCAACACTCCGACTTGCAATTCTTACAACAGCCCTAGCAACAAGACGGCGGCGGAGAGAACTGTTAACAACAGCGGCTCTGATTCCTCCATCATTTTTTCGTAAGCCACAGAGGGATGCCCCAGAAAAGAAGAGAGTAATGGCCTTAGGGCTACTGCTAGCTAGGTATACATTTTTACATCTGTGAGCACAGGCAGGTTCTCTGCAATATCTGCAAGTGCTGGGTTGAGCATTTGCTTTCTGTGTTGGGGCCTCAAACTTGTGAAACTACTTACTAAACCTTGTGGTAATGACTTAGCAGTTTTATTAATATGTGAACCTCAAAGCTTTAAAGGCTCTTCTCCAGTGGCATTGTCAGGGAGGTATTATAATATATATATAATATATATAATATATATATATATATATGTGTGTGTGTGTGTGTGTGTGTGTGTGTGTGTGTGTGTGTGTGTGTGTGTGTGTGTGTGTGTGTGTGTGTGTGTGTGTGTGTGTGTGTGTGTGTGTGTGCGCGCTCACCTATTTGTAATCACCTGTTTGTGGTTGCAGGGGTCAAGTCATAGCTCCTGGCCCCGCCTTTTCACTGATCGCTACTAGGTCACTCTCTCCCTCCTCCATGAGCTTTATTAAACCTTGTCTTAAAAACTATGTATGACTCCTGCCTCCACTACGTTACTTTCCAGACTATTCCACTTCCTGACAACTATTACTGAAGAAATACTTCCTAACATCCCTTTGACTCATCTGAGTCTTCAACTTGCAATTGTAACCCCTTGTTTCTTTGTCCCATCTCTGGAACATCCTGTCTTTGTCCACCTTGTCAATTCCTCGCAGTATTTTATATATGTGTGTGTGTGTGTGTGTGTGTGTGTGTGTGTGTGTACGTACGTACTTGCGTGCTCGCCTATGTGTGGTTGCAGGGGTCGAGTCTTCCCCTGGCCCCGCCTCTTCACTGGCCGTTACTGTGCTGCTCACTTTCTCTCCTGGCTTCGCGTGTGTGTCTGTGAATATAACCAAAAGAATCACAGATTCGTGTAATTGCAAATGGACGTAGAAAACTGAAAAGAAAATTATGCATATAACAAAGGCTGGTCGGGATTCCCACTACCTTCGTCAGTACCAAATAATATATGAAAAGTCATGGACCTGGAGGTGGCTGCTCCCACACAAGGCGCCAAGAAGACAGTCAGCGAGATTTGATTAATTGGAAGGGCAAATTGTTACCAGAAACTGCAAGATCGCATTACTTTTTGTTGCCGCTGCCATTGAGCGGCATGTATTCAACTGAGGTAACATGACACACACACACAGAAATGGAAGAGCATAACAGCGTAGGTGGATACACCGCTCCAGTGTACCGCAGCGCTTTAATATTGAGTTTTTGTGTTAAGCCAAATGTAATTTTCAGCTGAAGTCCAAAGCACACATGAATTTGTGTGCACGTCTTAAGCACACAGGAATTTGTATGCTAGCAAACATTAATGAAACGGACGGCGAGGAAGCTAGAATTAATAGAGCCTCGAGTTTATTTTTGTGCTGCAATTGTCAACAAACCGGCGTCGGATGGTACACGATCGGGCGTTTAATTCTATTGCTGCTGGGAAGGAAAGATAGTTTGGGGAAAAAATAAAAGCAGTTCTTGTATTTGTCATGAAGACATCGTTTTTTAAAGTGACCATCCGCTAGTCCAAAGCAGGATTCGAACCTGTACACTGTACAGGTTCGAAAAGTTCGAAAGTACACAGTTCTTTCGCCATTGAGCCAGATCCCAGATAAGTATGGGCGCCTAGCCGAAGCTAGATGGTCACTCCCATACCCCGGGACACCAGGCTTGCGATTAGTTATTTCATCAAATCTTGCCACATTCAATATACAACAAAAGAGATTTGAAATACTTAACAATTCGCAAACGGGCGAACTTGTCTCTCAGTCTACAACAGGATTCGAACCTGCAGTCTGTATCAAAGTACACAGTACTTTCGAATCCCGATGTGGACTGAAAGATAATGTTTGTTGAAAGTTCGCTCCTTTGCTGCTCCAACACCAAAACCTAGTGAAGAACTGGCCTACAAACAGTCAAGCTGGGACGGCCCCATCACTGAAAAGATACTTGCCAACATGCTTAGGGCTGTAACATCAGACAGGGAAACTGCCGTCTCCTAGCTGTGAGTGCATATCACTCTGGGGATTTCCTCCAAACAGTTCCCATTTCGGCCATGAGAACACGCCTCGACCCTAAGACCCTTCGTATTGCAGTGGCTCTCCGCCTTGCTGCCCCAATTCACACGGAATATACGTGTATTTGCGGCGATGCGCAAGCCGACCAATATGGTCTACATGGTCTTAACTGTTCCAAAACCAAGGGCTGGCATGCAAGACACAATAAAGTCAACGACATCATAAAGAGAACCCTTGCTACAGCTGGATGCCCAGCAGAGAGAGAGCCCCAATCACTAGCAGCCAACAATACCCACAACCCAGCAAACCGCCCCGACGGGATCACCATCTATCCTTGGAAGAATGGCAAGCTCTTAGCATGGGACTATACCTGTGTGTCGACACTGGCTGACACCTATATCCATCAGCCGAGAGAGAGCCCCAATCACTTGCAGCCAACAATACCCACAACCCAGCAAACCGCCCCGACGGGATCACCATCTATCCTTGGAAGAATGACAAGCTCTTAGCATGGGACTATACCTGTGTGTTGACACTGGCTGACACCTATACCCATCAGTGTCGGGCGACAGGGAGGAGCTGCTGACCACAGGGAGAAGTACAAGATCGGTAAGTACAGGGACATAAGCCAACAGTATCAATTTGTCCCAGTGGGATCAGAGACCTTGGGATCATGGGGAAAAAAATGCACCATGTTTCCTTAAAGAACTGGGTTCCAGACTCATCGACACTACCAGGGACCCAAGGGCAGCCACTTTTATGTTCCAGCACCTCAGCATGGTCATCCAGAGGGGAAATGCATGCTGCATACTGGGCTCGCGTCCGGCTTCGGAGGAGCGGGAAGAGATTCATAATCTTTGATATATTGTACCAATGTATTCATGTTCATGTTTGTGTTTTCTGTCAATGTATTCTGTCTATTAATAAAGCACTTATATATATAGGGAGTGGTAGGAGAAGAAAATATTCAAACAGCTCCGGGGAGAACCTCGAGTTTTCCCTGAGGTACGTTTATTGTCTTCTCTGAGGATGAGGGTCCCCAGCAAGTTCTAGAGGTGGTACCTCTAAATATATATATTATATATATATATATAGTGACAGCTGGGAGGGACAATTCTCAGCTGTCGTATCTGAGCTCCTCTGCAAAGACAGTGATTAGGTATGTGTGTGGTGATAGTGTTGAATGATGATGAAAGTATTTTCTTTTTGGGGATTTTCTTTCTTTTTGGGTCACCCTGCCTCGGTGGGAGACGGCCGACTTGTTGAAAAAAAAATATATAATATATAATATATATATATATATATATAATGCAAAATAACCACAGGAGTTTAATGATAGCTCTAGACCTTTCGTGTTGCAATCAACTCATCAGGAGCTTGCAATGTTGCAGAAACAGTAGAGTCCAAGACTACCTTAATCTCTAAAAGAAAAATTAAAGTAAATTCTTAGCATATATGCAGGTGGTATGCATACCCCGCCAACAGCATATTTTAAATGAACGAACATTCATCTCTATTAGTAGAGGCAACGAAATACAATTTATGGGCAAAACAAATGGTAGTTGTTATGACGTGATCACAACAGTACTGTTTATATAAATTTAAACAAGACTAACGAGGAAACACTCTTCACTGGTCCAATTAGAGTAGCAAAACCCAAAGAGCAGAATGGACACGCAAACTATATGAAGAGGTAGATACAGTAGATGAGTTTGTCTCACTGTGCGATCCAAGAGAGGTAACCTTGCATTCCATGAGCCTAGCCCCCCTCTACCTCAATGCACGCAAAAGGAATAGTACAGAGTGCGACAATTCAGTTAAATATCAGAGTTGAAGATTTGAAGCCACTCTGAAAAAACATTCACAGGTTCTCGCAGTATAGAAACTAATATCACAATTTCTTCAATAAAATGACAAATTGGCAGCTATACAAAATTAATTTGAACTTCCCATAATAATGCACCAGCTCTGAAAGTTTAAAGGCTATCAGAAGAGACATTATCTAGTTATCTTGTGATGCCCGCATACTTTTCAACTACACGCCCTCTCTGCGAGTTAGTCCATCTGTACACGTGTGTGCGCGCTCACCTAATTGTGGTTGCAGGGGTCGATTCACAGCTCCTGGCCCCGCCTCTTCACTGGCCGCTACTCGGTCACTACCCGCTCCGTGAGCTTTATCATACCTCTCCTTAAAGCTATGTATGGATCCTGCCTCCACTACATCACTTCCCAGACTATTCCACTTCCTGACAACTGTGTGTGTGTGTGTACTCACCTAGTTGTGGTTGCAGGGGTCGAGTCATGTGTGTGTGTGTGTGTGTGTGTGTGTCACTGCACGGACAGGGACAAATGTCCTGTTTCACGCCTTCTGAACCAAAGCATGTGACAATTTTTTTCGGTAGCTGAATGTTTGTACGTTTGCAGAAATATCTGTCTGACCGTCTGACTGTCCATTTGTTCATACGTCTCTGGAAGTATATATGTTGAAAATGTACATGATTACTTCTAAGTTGTATGTGAGGAATGAGAGATTGTGTATTATACATAACAATGTATGTAGCTTCTCTTTTAGTCTTTATACTTCACATGCCGTCTGTCTCTTCTCCCAACTCACTCTTTCCGTTATTTTCCTGCTCGTTTTATTTTTATTTCCTTTCATCCCTCATTCTCTATATTTCCATCTTAACTCGTTTCATTATAGTTATTATTTTTTCTCTCTCTCTTATCCTCGTAGCCTCCCCCCTTCTGTCTCCCTCTTTCATTTCCTCCCTTCATCTCTCTCTTTCTCTCCCCTCCCCCTGCTCCTTTCCGCCTCTGCTTCTCTAAATCCAGTACATGATATGATCAGTTACCAATAGATTCACCAGAGCTTCGTTCATGATTAAGCAAAAGATGCAAATTCATGCAAATTCGTGCTCGCCACTTTTAAAAAAAGTCAGGAAACATAATGCTAATTTCATTGGCTAAAAATTCGCACAGGGAGACAGGCTGGCGTTACGAATAATGCTGTAAATTGACACAATGGTTGAGATAGACTGTCGAATGGGTTGATGTAGATATGTATGGACAATGATGCAGCAGGGATAGAAACATTGATGAAGGGTTTAGGAATGAATATGGGATATATGGAGAGAGATAAGACTGAATTGAGAGAGGAACAATGGGGTTAGATTTAGGTGCTTATCATTAATATATATATATATATATATATATATATATATATATATATATATATATATATATATATATATATATATATATATATATATTATGAAAGGATTCAGAGAAACCGGCAGGCCGGACTTGAGTAATGAAGATGGGAAGTACAGGGCTGGCACTCTGAAGGAGGGGGTGTTAATGTTGCAGTTTTATAACTGTAGTGTATGCCTCTGGCAAGACAGTGATGGAGTGAATGATGAAAGTTTTTCTTTTTCGGGTCACCCTGCCTTGCTGGGAGACAGATAACAGGAAGTGGGTCTACGAAAGCTACTCCACTAACTGTTACCTGAGTCTGTGCTCAACATCTCCACTATAATCCTAGATTACATGAGTTTATAAAGTGTTAAGTTTTAAAGTATCAATTAAGAAGGCTGTCTACTCAGAAGAAGCAGAAAAAAGTATAAGAAGTAATTAGCACAATATAAGATAAATAAATACAGCTGTTCATCCACTCGATCTAAAACATCTGTATTACTTACAGGCAAAAATTCCCCTAAAAAAACATACAATACCAAAAAAAAAAAACACTAATCATCTAATTTATGTCCCGAGATACACAAGAGGTGAAAAAAAATGAATTTATCGTGAGAAAAAAAATGAATTTCAGAGATAAAATAAGCAAAAACCAAATATATAAAAGGGGCGGATCTGAAAAAATAATGTTTTTTGTGAGGGTTCTTTCTCGGAGCTCTCAGCCCTTGCGATCATCATAGCGCGTATCTAAATGCTAATTTCTCCTCCCCGAGGAAATTTGATGAGGATGTCCAAGCAGACTCCTTGGGTCGTCTCCGAGGTGGTCGTTGACTCGAAGCTCCTCTCAGCTGGTTAAAGGTTAATGGTGATCTCTTGAAGGTGTTTGGTAATTTTGACAAACTTACTCTCAGTATTGCTTACTATTGTGAATATTGTGAGTGGCAGTGTTTATTCTGAATACGTAGGATTTATGTTATTTTTGTGAATACTCTGGTAAGTATTGTGAATACTGTGGTAAATACTGTGCCAAATCAAAGTCGAGAACAACATCCAGTATTGGGCCCCTACTTAAACGGGATGGGTCCTACACAGATGACAGCAAGGAAATTAGTGAGTTACTAAAATCCCAGTATGACTCAGTTTTAGCGAGCCGCTAACCAGACAAAGTCAAAGACCTAAATTATTTTTTTATGAGAGTGCCACAGAACTTGGCAGACGCAAGCCTATCTGACTGGAATAATGCTGCACACTAACTGCACCTTTCAAGGCAGGTGAAATTGCTCACCTAGAAAATGTGCAGAGAACCTTCACGTCACGCATAATTGCGATAAACCACCTCAATTACTGGGAACGGTTGAAGTTCCTAAACCTGTACTCTCTAGAACGCAGGCGGGAGAGATACATTATTATATACACTTGGAAAATTCTCGAGGGATTAGTACCAAACTTGCACAAGAGAATCACTCCCTACGAAAGCAAAAGACTCGGCAGGCGATGTAACATCCCCCCAATGAAAAGCAGGGGTGCCACTAGCACGTTGAGATACAACACTAAGTGTCAGAGGCCCAAGACTGTTCAACTGCCTCCCAGCATACATCAGGGGGATTACCAACACACCCCTGGCTGTCTTCAAGTAGGCACTGGACAGGCACCTAAAGTCGGTACCTGACCAGCCAGGCTGTGGTTCGTACGTTGGACTGCGTGCGGCCAGCAGTAACAGCCTGGTTGATCAGGCTCTGATCCAACATGAGGCCTGGTCACAGACCGGGCCGCAGGGGCGTTGACCCCTGGAACTCTCTCCAGATACTGTGATAATATTGTGAATACTGTGGTAAATACTGTGAATACTGTGGTAAATACTGTGAATACTGTGGTAAATACTGTGAATACTGTGGTAAATACTGTGAATACTGTGGTAAATACTGTGAATACTGTGGTAAATATTGTGAATACTGTGGTAAGTATTGTGAATACTGTGGTAAGTATTGTGAATACTGTGGTAAGTATTGTGAATACTGTGGTAAGTATTGTGAATACTGTGGTAAGTATTGTGAATACTGTGGTAAATATTGTGAATACTGTAGTAAATATTGTGAATACTGTGGTAAATAGTGAATACTGTGGTAAATATTGTGAATACTGTGGTAAATATTGTGAATACTGTGGTAAATATTGTGAATACTGTGGTAAATATTGTGAATACTGTGGTAAATATTGTGAATACTGTGGTAAATATTGTGAATACTGTGGTAAATATTGTGAATACTGTGGTAAATATTGTGAATACTGTGGTAAATATTGTGAATATTTTTTTATAAACATATCGGCCGTTGCCCACCGAGGCAGGGCGACCCGAAAAAGAAACACTTTCATCATCACCCACTCCATCACTGTTGCCAGAGGCATGCTGACACTACAGTTAAAAAAAATGCAACATCTCTCAACCCCTCCTTCAGAGCGCCGGCTCTATACTTCCCACCTCCAGGACTCGGGTCCGGCTAACTGGTTCCCCTCAATCCCTTCATGTTACCTTGCTCACACTCCAACAGCATGTCATGTCATAAAAACCATTTTCCTCCACTCGCTCCTAACACGCACACGCACGCGCACGCTTGCTGGAAGTCTAATCCCCTCGCACACAAAACCTCCTTTACCCCCGTCCGTCCAACCTTTCCTA
Organism: Cherax destructor; assembly: GCA_009830355.1. Lineage (NCBI taxonomy): Eukaryota > Metazoa > Arthropoda > Malacostraca > Decapoda > Parastacidae > Cherax > Cherax destructor. The sequence goes on from WNWK01000151.1 coordinate 617,751, forward strand.
GGACGACCCCTACCCCGCCTTCCTTCCCTTAAAGAGTTATACGCCCTCCAAGTACTTTGGTATCTATTTCCGAAACTCTTCGCCTGCACAGGAAGCTTCTTCGGTAATAAAGATACCAAAGTGTTGTTTATGTGTCTTATGCATTCACTTGCTAGTATTGTATACCATTATTCTGAGAAGCAGCTATACCACACTTCTACCAGTATAAACAGTGTCGGGACTAGTGATCCAGTTTCAAGAGGAAGCTGGACCACTGCTTACTGAAGTGCCAGATCAGTCAGATTGTGAAGGCTACGAGGGCCTGCGAGCCGCTATCAGTAACAGTCTGGGTGACTCGGTAGTTAACAATGAAGGCTGGCTACAGTCGGTATTCAAGATTTAAATTCCTTTCGAAATCGGTCACCGGGGTAAGAAATGTTATATTATACTTGATTCTGGTAAAAAAATATCTCAGTGGTGACTATACAACTGGAATTAATGGTAAAATGAATGGTCCTTACCACCCAGTGGTGAAGAAAATGAATGGTCTTTACCACCCAGTGGTGAAGAAAATGAATGATCCTTACCACCCAGTGGTGAAGATAATGAATGATCTTTACCACCCAGTGGAGAAGAAAATGAATGATCCTTACCACCCAGTGGTGAAGAAAATGAATGATCCTTACCACCCAGTGGAGAAGAAAATGAATGATCCTTACCACCCAATGGTGAAGAAAATGAATGATCCTTACCACCCAGTGGTGAAGAAAATGAATGGTCCTTACCACCCAGTGGTGAAGAAATGAATGATCCTTACCACCCAGTGGAGAAGAAAATGAATGATCCTTACCACCCAGTGGTGAAGAAAATGAATGATCCTTACCACCCAGTGGGAAGAAAATGAATGATCCTTACCACCCATGGTAGAAGAAAATGAATGATCCTTACCACCCAGTGGTGAAGAAAATGAATGATCCTTACCACCCAGTGGTGAAAATGAAAAGGTGAATGAAGTCCTTACCACCCAGTGGGAAGAAAATGAATGATCCTTACCACCCAGTGGTGAAGAAAATGAATGATCCTTACCACCCAGTGGTGAAGAAAATGAATGATCCTTACCACCCAGTGGTGAAGAAAATGAATGATCCTCGCCCCTACCTGGTTGAACCTTACTTCTCAGCAGAGAAGAGAGAGAGGGGGAGGGAGGGAGGGAGAAAGAGAGAGGGAGGGAGGGAGAAAGAGAGAGGGGGGGAGGGAGGGGGAGGGAGAGAGAGAGAGAGAGAGAGAGAGAGAGAGAGAGAGAGAGAGAGAGAGAGAGAGAGAGAGAAATGTGAAGGGTAAGATGGGAACGACAAATAATAAAAGGTCGCAAGGAGAGAGCAAGAAAATACGCAATAAAAAAAAGAATGCAGCTACCGGTAATCTTCGTGTCTTATTAGCGTCTTACGAGTAATTAGTCAGGATAAATGGCTGACTGCCCGATGGTTTCGGCTTCATATTTGAATGGGTCAGGTTTTTTTGGTGTGTGATGGTGCAGACCAATAATTACGACCAGCCTCAGACATTATATTAAAAATATTTTGTATCTTGCATATATTTTGATTGACAGCGTAATGTTGTAGTTCATTTTTCGTTTTGTGGACATAGGTGACCTGTCGCGCAGGTCACAATCAACACAGCTGGAGTTTGATTACTGGGTTGGGCGCAATACGAAAGTCTCTTTACACATGACTCACGATATCGTAATGACACGATTGCAAACAAACCATACCACGGGCGGGGATAGAACCCGCGGGTTCTATCCCCGCCCGTGGTATGGTTTCTCTTTACACAACCAACACATGTATAACCATCAGCGCTGTGTATACCTCGGAGTTGGCTGACTGGTATGGGAACATCTTGAGGGTTGTGGTATATTTTTGAAATTGCTGGGCTTTCAAATATTAAAAAAAAAAAAAAAACATGGCTTTGCCAAACAAACAGAACCTGTGTTTAAGTCTTCTACAACTCTGCAAAAAAACATTGTACCCCCACGCAAAACTGCCATATTTAATTGATAAATAATGCTAATTAAAGTTTAGCTGACATTACTAAGACTTAAGCTAATTTACGTTACACAAACTGTAATGAGGTTAGGTTAATAATTACTGTAGTTTGCCAATAAATAAAAGAAATATATTGCATACTATTATTATTCACGATAATACATTTATAAATATCTAAGATAATTTTGTGAGGACGAGTAACTGATAACTTGTACATGAAACAGCTGATTAAATTCTCATAAGTAAAGCAGCAAACATTGTGATTTAAAGTTTCTATTTTGTGTCCCTGAATATGTCTTTAAATCCAGTTGAAAGCTGGAGTCACCAGCTGTTTACTGGATGGAAACAGATGGTGTACCGACAATAATAATGAACAAACAGTATAAGTTGCTTTGATTAGAGCTTTATCAAATGCTGATTTGATAAAACTTCCCTTTATATATATATATATATATATATATATATATATATATATATATATATAATATAAAATATATATATATATATAAGGTGCATCTTTACTAGTTCACTTGCATATCAACGACTGGTAGGTACAGGTGATATTCGCAGCATTAACAGAAACACTTCTAACACACAAGATAACACGGGAGTCGCTGTCATTAGTCTGTACATGTTGCAGACCGGATAAAACATGTTTCAGGCCATGTTATGTAAAGGAGGGGCATAGGACTCACTCCCGGGCCTCCAGAGAGGGAACTCAGACACTGAGCTCACGAACTTTCCGTTATTGTGGTCATTTCCACGGTCATTAACTCTTGCCACTTTAACATACGTGCAATACAGTAATTGCACACTGTGCAGAGAGAAAAAAAATGATGTTTTTGGTAAACCAAACACGGATGACGTTATAAAGGTTAGATTCCCGACACCAAATATCTACCTCCTTTAGCGAATATAAATATGAATGAATGTACATTATATATATATCAATGCACTACGCAGAAACAGGCGGGTATATACAGAGAAAGATAACAATCACAACCCTTGACACTGCTCAAAGTCAGGGTCAAGGGTAGGCTTTGGGTAACGTTTTAGCAGTTGTTTACTAACATTACGTTACAACTGCTTGGAAACAACGTCCTATAAGTCTCATATGAACGTGCGCCTTATATGCAGGGAAATAGTGTAACTCCTTCAGGAACTTGGCTGTCCTCTTTCCCCACGAGTCGAGGGTCTCCAAACCTATAGGAATGAACATGTAACGATAAACAAGTTCACTGTATTTTCAAGCAGGCAGCTGCACCTCCTTCATCCATGCTGTAGTGGAGATAAGTGTGGCCAAGGTGGATACACACGTGTGGTCCCACACCACCTGCTTGCCACCTGTCCAAGGCTACAGGGTAATTGATGCTGCCATCGGATCAGCATAGCTGGGGTACTTTCGTCCCTATGTACTCCTCGTGTGTTAATACTTGTCGTCCTCATTTATTTGTTGTTTAGGCTTCAAGAGGGAGCTGGACAGATACCTAAAGTCAGTGCCAGATCAGCCGGGCTGTGGTTCGTACGTTGAACTACGTGCAGCCAGCAGTAACAGCCTCGTTGATCAGGCCCTGATCCACCAGGAGGCCTGGTCATAGACCGGGCCTTGGGGACGTTGATCCCCGGAATGCCCTCCAGGTAGACACTTTAACGTTCTTGCACTCCTCCCTATTTCACTTTCCCTATCGTTCTACACTCGCCTCTGTTTCTCTCACTTATCCCTCACCCGACCTTTCTCTCTAATCTTCACTTATTCTTCACCCTATCTTTCTCCATCCACTACATCTTATCCTCGTTAAGCTGCTCCTCTCGCTTCCTTTTCCATTTAGCACATCTCTTCTTGTCATTCTCCCTTCTTTTCAGCGTCTTCTCTAGTGTCTTACTTCCCAATCACCATCCTTTCTTTCCCAGCTCTGCTGAAAGATGGCAGAGGGGATAGAGATAAGATAGTTTTGAAAAGGAAAGAACAGAGAGGGGGGCTGCGCAGCGAAGGGAGGGAGAGAGAGAGAGACGGAAAGAAAATATTTTAGAGTAGCTGTCTTATTTTGGACCTCAGAGTGTGTGTGTGTGTGTGTGTGTGTGTGTGTGTGTGTGTGTGTGTATGTGTGGGCGCGTGCGTTTGCGTTTGGGTGAGTTTTTGTGTGTACCTACTATCCCATATATATACATATACATATATACATATATACTATATATATATATATATATATATATATATATATATATATATATATATATATATATATATATATATATATATATATATTTCTGCGTACGTGTGTTCCTTCTTTCTTTCATAACACCTTGGGTCTCGTTCTTTAATTTTCGGCACATTAGTAAAATTGGTGCCAAACAGCCCAAGCGGCTGGCAATTACAGTGGCTGGTAATCCGGTAAATACCACCTCGTTCGTCACCTCAATCCGGCTTGCTGGCTCCTTCCTTAAACCCTGGACCAAGAAGATCCTAACAAAAAATCCCATCTTCTTTTTTATCCCAATAGTGTAATGTTGGTCAGTTATTTGGGATATAATAACTGAGATCCCCGTGCCGCCTTGTCTAGGTATCTCCCATGTAATTAATTTAGTTATGGTATCACGCAAGTTTTTTTTTATAATTATATCGAGTATTTTTTTTTTCTTTGCTGTGACTAGGTGACTAGTTTTATGCGGGATAACGACTGGTTTATTATATTAATTTTGAAGAGCAGAGATTGTTTTTAATATGTTTATATTACTTTTTTAAAAGTAGCCAATGTTTTTAATATCTGTTTATCTTTTGTGTGAAGTTTGTTGAAGTATCGCGCCCTGTTCGTATTTTTAGTTATCACGTTAGTGTTTTTAGTCATCAGGTGTGTGTGTGTACTCACCTAGTTGTGGTTACAGGGGTCGAGTCGTCATCTGGCCCCGCCTCTTCACTGGTCGCTACTAGGTCACTCTTCCTGCTCCATGACCTTTATCATACCTCTTCTTAAAGCTATATATGGATCCTGCCTCCGCTACATCACTTGCCAGACTATTCCACTTCCTGACAACTCTGACTGAAGAAATACTTCCTAGCATCCCTGTGATTCATCTGAGTCTTCAACTTCCAATTGTGATCCCTTGTTGCTATGTCCCATCTTTGTAATATCCTGTCTCTGTCCACCTTGTCAATTCCTCTCAGTATTTTATACGTCATTATCATATCCCCCCTATCTCTCCTGTCCTCCAGTGTCGTCAGGTAGATTTCCCTTAATCTCTCCTCATAGAATATGCAACTTAGCTCCGGGACTAGGTGTGGATTTCAAACTGGTGCTGCATACTCCAATATAGGCCTGACATACACGATGTACAGGGTTCTGAACGATTCCTTAGCGAGATGTCGGAATGTTATTCTTAGGTTTGCTAGGCGCCCATATGCTGCAGCAGTTATTTGGTTGATGTGCAACTCAGGAGATGTGCCCGGTGTTATACTCACCCCAAGATCCTTTTCCTTTAGTGAGGTTTGTAGTTTCTAGCCCCCTAGACTGTACTCCGTCTGCGGTCTTCTTTGCCCTTCCCCAATCTTCATGACTTTGCACTTGGTGGGGTTGAACTCCAGGAGCCATTTTCTAAACCAGGCCTGCAGCCTGTCCAGATCCCTTTGTAGTTCCGCCTGGTCCTCGTCCGATTGAATTCTTCTCATCAACTTCACATCATCTGCAAACAGGGACACTTCTAAGTCTTTTCCTTCCGTCATGTCGTTCACATACACCAGAAACAGCACCGGTCCTAGGACTGACCCCTGTGGAACCCCGCTCGTCACAGGCGCCCACTCTGACACCTCGTCACGTACCATGACTCGCCGTCTTTCCGACAGGTATTCCCTGATCCAATGCAGTGCCTTCCCTGTTATACCTGCCTGATCTTCAAGCTTATGCGCTAACCTCTTGTATGGAACTGTGTCAAAAGCCTTACAGTATAAGAAAACGCAATCTATCCACCCCTCTGTCTCTTGTCTTATTGCTGTCACCTTGTCATAGAACTCCAGTAGGTTTGTGACATAGGATTTCCCGTCCCTGAAACGGTGCTGATTGTCGCTTATCAGCGACAACCAGCACCACCACTCTTCTGATAATCTTGTGTGTGTGTGTGTGTGTGTACACTAAGAGTTGCACTCAGTTGTCTGCGGAGGTTGAGTCTCAGCTACTGGGCCCGCCTAGGCTACATTCCCCGACGTCACTGATTTCTGGTCTGATGAACCAGTGGTATTCATTACCGACAAGATGGTGAATTAGACACTTGTACAACACCTGGGTGTGTCTACTTGTAGACATTACATGGATCTAATATGTAGACTGTGGAAATATATACAGCAGACAGTGGAAGGTGAGGTAAGGAGTCCCTCAGCCTAGGAGGGTGAGGGACTACGGTAGTCAGTGACTCCAGCCGCCCTACAACTGTGAGTGCACACATGGACTCAGAAAATAAAGCTGCCCCGCTGTCATCTACCCTGAGACTATACTGGGACTGCCCAACATCCTTATGGTCGCTAATGTGTGTCTTTGTCTTCCATCTGTATCCCCTTTCAGCTGGTTCCGCTTACTTCAAACATTCTAGTCCAGTCTATCCTATAATTTCCTCTTCAGATTTTGTAAAGTCGAAATCATGTCTCTACTAATGTTTCAACTCAAGAAGGTCGTCCAGTGTAGTCTCTCTCTTTATAGTGCATTCCTCTTAGTTGTGGAGCTAGACTAGTTGCATACATTTAAAACTTACACAGCTATGACCTATTCTCTCAATAATGTTAATGTATTTCTTATCGATTCGTTTTTAAATTTTTTTAACCTTCCGTGTGGTCACCATATGTTTAGAGACCAGTATTCCTGACATACATGTGTAAAGTGATAGTGACCATAACAAAAAAATCTAGTAGAACATTTGAAGAAAGGTGATCATATTATTAAGCATCAGAGGGAGTTGATAGGTGAAAAAATACCCAACAAATTAATAAACGTTTCTGTGAGAAGCTGATAGAAGTCAGACAAGATACTCAAAACTATAAATTAGAGATAAGAAACAGACTGCATGTCATGAAGGAACATTAAATAGATGGAAAATTAAAATGCAACTGTTCCATAAGATCAGAAATGTATTTCTGTGTATGAAGGAAATTAAAAAGTGGACTTATAGGCAGAAAATTTTCATACGACAACATTAAAATATAGATATAATAATAATTTTTATTTCTACAAGTGCGAGATGTATGTCCCAAGAATTAGAGCTCAACCCTGGGAAACACAAGCAGATAAGTATACACATATAAACACACATCTCTCCTACGTTGGAATGGAAATTTTACAAAAATGAGAACTATTACGAAGCACATAGGAAAGTAAAGGTGTGTGTTTACTGAACGTACGCAAAAGTTTGTAAGATGTATCTGTTTACGAGTCAAAAAGAAAAGATAAGCAATCCTGCCAGTGCCCCCCCCAAAAATATAACAGGTTTCCATTACACATCGATCAGAGAGGAAGGTAGCATCTCCCTGTCTACCAATGTGCTACCAAAACATCTACAAAGAGAAGAGTTCACGCATACACAAATATGTGATCATATATACGCATATACAAACCCGAATACATACATCCAAAAATAGACAATAACCCCATGCACAAAGCCGGCGAGGATTAAAACGGGAAGAAAAGGCCAGCTGGAAGCCAGACTGAGTTGACTGTTGGAGCAGACAGTTGTAATGACCGTCTGGAAGGCCTGGTGGGGGACTCTGGTGCTACACACGTACACAAGCTCATCCTCTCTCTCTCTCTCTCTCTCTCTCTCTCTCTCTCTCTTTCTCCCTCCCTCCCCCTCTCTCTCTCTCTTTCTTCTTCTCTCTCTCTCTCTCTCTTACAGTGTTTTACAAGGTTATTAAAGGTCCCTAATTTTATTTACAAGCTAAGATTTGTTACCTACATCAGCTCATTTGAAAGACTTTTATTGTTATGATACAAACAGTGAACAGGGTGAAGTTGGAACCATCTCTGTCTCTCTCCACACACACACACTGTGTCAATACTATTAACTTCATTATCAACACCACCATATTAGCTGTCACCATTATCACCCTTTCATCACCATCAGTCACTATCAATACTACATCGCCATCAACATCACTATCAGCAATATTAATTTCATTATCAAGACCTTAACTATAAATATCAACATTATCAACATCACTATCAATATCACTATCCACACAGCCTTACTATGAACATCATCTCCATTATCCACTATAATCAACATATCGACCACACTATCACTATCAATTACACTATTATCACCATTACTATCGCCAACATCACTATCACCATCACTCACCATAAGTTTCACCATGTTCACCTGGTTTATATCATTAGCAGAGGTGTTGCCAGGAGCTGCGACTCCGACACCTTTAACCAGTACTAGAGCTTGGCGTCATGGAGGCAAATTAATAGGAGTATCGAGTCTTCCTTTAATTACGACAATATCTTGTTAAAAATTATTCTAGAACTATATTTAAAATAATATATTTCACATTACCTGTTTAGAGGTCTACAACAATATGTCAGTTAGACGATAGTGATAGTATTGTTTAGTGTAGGAGGTGCATTAATGGTGGTGATAATGGGAAAGATAGTGATAGTATTGTTTAGTGTAGGAGGTGCATTAATGGTGATGATAATAGGAATGATGGTAATAGAGGTAGTGATTATTATTTTTTTGACTGGGGGCTGCTGAATAGTTTCTACATAGGAATCTTCTTTGTGAAGAGTTATACAGTGTATATAGGCGGACCAGGAGCTATGAATCGACCCCTATAACCACAAATTGGTGAGTACACACACACACACAGTCTGGGAATTGATGCAGTGGAGGCAGGATCTATACATAGCTTTAACAAGAGGTATAATAAAGCTCATGGAAGAGTCTTCAAGAAGGGTATTTTACTCGTACTTAAGATCTTTCTCCAGAGAATACTAGTGTTCATGCTTCTGGTATTTTTCACTTCATGAACAAGCAACTCCACCAGTCCTGCTCAGGTGTAACCTGTCATGACATGATATTTCTTTTTCTAATTCTATGGTATTAGTTTGTGCCAGGTATAGGCTCTACTGGGCCAGCTGTGTTAATGAAAAAAACTCAGCATTTATCACTTTGTCCTGATAATAGTGAGGGGGGGTTCTTGATCCAAGGAACTAGACTTGCCCTTGCTTGGATCGAATTTGAATGTCTCCCGTTCCACATATGCTGTGTGATTCCTACGGCTTTAGAGCTTTCCTTTAATTAAAATATAACCTAGTCCCGTTTAATGGGCTGCTGAACACTGATATATATTAGTGTGCATGTTAATTGGAACAGGGAGGAAATAAGACATTTATTTGGAAAATTAATGTCTGAAAAATACACGGAAATAGGACAGATAATTTAATTAATAAGAGATATGACTACTCTTTACTTTTAAAAACATTGCTACACATTTTGGCATAGAATCAACCAATATTGAACACATTTTGGGAAGTTCTACGTTTTGGTACCAGGTCCTTGTAACAGCAGCAATTAGCTTCTGCACAGTTGAACAGTCATGTTACGCTATCCTGCGTTTGGTTATCTCCCATAGATTCTCAATTAGGTTGAGGTCTGGAGAGTTTCCAGACCAATTTAGAACGCTTAGTCCCACTCTCTTCGAAGAAAGTCAGCATTTTTCTGGAAGTGTGGCATGGAGCAAGATCCTGCTGGAAAGTGCCTTCCCCATCAGGCAAGTCTCTATCCACAATGGGAAGCAAATGAGTTGCCAGCATTGCCTTGCATTTGTCACTGTTCATCGTTACCTCAACAATAACAAGCCGTCCAGGGCCTTTAGCAGTAAAACTTCCCCAAAACATCATCTTAGATGGGTGTTTTGGCGTTGGTTAAACGTGTCCATCCCGAAGAGGTTCGCATTTGCTGCGTCTCACTACTACTGATCTGTACCCATGTATTTAAAAATGCACCTCATCTGAAAATATAATTTTTCTCCATCTGTCGTCCATCCCTTATGATCGAGTGCCCACCGCAGCCGTTTTTTCTTTATAGCAGCAGTCAATAATTGTTTCTTTACCGGCTTTTTGGCAGTTCTGCCACCTTCATGGAATCTTCGTCAAACAGCTGAAGAATAAATATTTACGCCAGCTGAAGCCAAAGCTCTCTGTAGATCTTCGCTGGTTTTCTTGAGATCCTTCACATTATAACCTTATCATCGTGAGGTGATGTCTTGGGTTTTCTTCCACATCTTCCTCGACGCAGTGCTCCACAATCACCAGTGTAGTCAGCTCTCTTAGAATCCAACAGTTGCCTTTGTTAGCCTCAAATTTTCGGCGATGTGTCTGATACTCAAATCAGCATATCTTCTAAGAGCTACAATGCTTGCACGCTTCCAACGTATAACATCTATCATGAATTTCAGCAGTAATCATGAACTGAAGGGGAGAATTTGGCGAAACCGCATTCACTCATGGAGCACTCTTACAGGAATAGGCGTACAGAACAACAGCTGTTGTAGCACTGACGAGAATCGCAGGGTAACACCACAGCTGGATGGTTGCCAGAAGTCAGTAGCAAACCCTTATGAAAAAAGAGAACCCAAACTATATTAACTCGCAGACTAAGACATTACGAGATAATAAAATTTACTCCTGTCCCAATTAATTTGCACACTACTGTATTATACTGCCCTTTTAAAGGAACACAACCTGATGACAGGAGGGATAGGGACGACATGATAACGACACACAAAATACTGAGAGGAATTGACAAGGTGAATAGGGGCAGAATGTTTCAGATGGGACACAACACCAAGATGGCACAATTGGAAGTTGAAAACTCAGACGATTCATAGAGATGTTAGGAATTATTTCTTCAGCCTTAGGATTGTCAGGAAATGGAACAATCTGGAGAGTGAAGTAGAGGCGGGATCCATGCACAGTTTTAAGAAGAGGTACGATAAGGAACTTGGAGCCAAGAGACTGGACCTAGCAGCGAACAGGCGGGGCCAGGAGCTGTGAATAGACCCCTGCAACCACATAGTACACACACACACACACACACGCCCCGATGGCATGGTGGCTAGCGCTCTTGCTTCACGCACGGAGGGCCCGGGTTCAATTCCCGGCGGGGCCGAAACATTTCGAAGTGTTTCGTTACACACACACACACACCGAACAGGCCAAGTGTCTTACAGACAAGTGCCTTTAACAAAATGGTAACTTACACACACGTCGCAGGAAAGGACCATTCTTCAAGTTGATGCTTCAAACGTAAACTTTATATCACTGGGAAGAATTTATCGCGTGTCACTGGCTGTACCGTCTGGCAGATATTTCTTATCAGTTGTCGCGACAGATAAGACGGTTGTGTGATGCTTAAGACGAACGTGTGACGGTTAACATGGTCATGAGACGAATAACACGAACGAGATACGGATGAAACATAATACGAAAACACGCACATGATACAGGTAAGATCAATGTGCAACGAATAAGACGGTTAAAATGTCACAGAAGGAAACTTCTATGACTGAGGAGCAACGTTGATCAGTTCAACTGTTTTAGGAAGCAGAAAGTAAGGCTTGAAGATCAAAATGAAGTATAAAATGAACGAATGTGTAAGTACGCCACTAGGTCCATTCCCTCCTCCACGAGCTTTATCATACCTCTTCTTAAAGCTGTGTGTGGTACCTGCCTCCACTACCTCACTTTCCAGATTATTCCACTTCCTGACGTACGTGTTATCGCCTATCTTGACGGAACACCGGTAGCAGAATGGTAGCGTAGGCGAAATGATACGGAAGTAGACTAGGCTTGGGTTTATTGTCGAATAGGGCAAGTGTACACGAGGATACAGAGGGTATGTGAGGAGACCGGGAGCCAGCTGGATAGGACCTGTCTCAGTGAAGTAGGCCGCACGAGTGAGGAAGAAATATGGCTGTCCAGCCCGACCTTGATAGGCCTATAGATGGCAGCACCGTAGTGCCGCGCAGTTTGAAAGAGCCTACGAATAGGCTGTTTACATACGTACGTGTGTGCGCGCGTGTATATATATATATATATATATATATATATATATATATATATATATATATATATATATATATATATATATTATTGTAACACACGAACAAGTGGTATTTAATCAATAACAACACTACGACTAGCCGAGGATTCGAACCCATGTTTTTTTAGCCCGCCTCATGGTGAGCGAAAATTCCATGACGCTCTAACCAACTGGACCATACAATCCTACAAGAATCACGCATCCAGCAGAGCTAGGTGTTGTACCGTGATCCGAGGACATACGATGGTGTGGATACCTCAGAGCAAATTTCATTCTACTCTGCTTGTGGAGGCTAGTACACCAAAAGAGTACAATGAAATTAGTTTTGAGGCACCCACAAAATCGTATGTCCTCGGATCAGGGGACAACACCTAGCTCTGCTGGGTGCGTGATCTTTGTAGTATTGTATGGTCCCGTGGTGAATTTTCGCTCACCATGAGGCAGACTAAAACATGGGATCGATCCCCCAGCTAGTCGCAGTGTTGTTAATGATTAAATACCACTCATTCGTGGTTAAATACTATATATACTGCTTGTAGAGGCTAGTGTTTGTTTACTATTAAATTATGAGGCCTGGTCTCAGACCGAGCCGCGGGGGCGTTGACCCCCGAAACCCTCTCCAGGTAAACTCCAGGTTATATAAAATATATTTAGTTGGATTAGGCTAAATTAAATTGCGCTTGCTATAATAAGGTTAGGTCAATTTTCTTAGGTTCTTTTGGTACAAAATTATTAGTTTTTAAATTAACATAAATGAAAAAAATATATATCTTTAAACGTATGAGAAATTTTAGAAAGGACTTAATTTTAAACGAGTTCTTGGTAATTGATCAATTTTACCTATTCGGCACGACATACATACACACACACATATATATATATATATATATATATATATATATATATATATATATATATATATATTATATATATGGCGGGCGTTAGGACAAGCATGCTTAGTGTTCTCACTAGACACAACGTTAACTGTCATGGAAAAAAAAAAAACAGGAAGATAAATCACTGATTTAAAGAAGTTACAGGAAAGTTAAGGGAGGTAAACAAATTTAAATTAGTTACAGGAAAGTTAAGGGAGGTAAACAAATTTAAATTAGTTACAGGAAAGTTAAGGGAGGTAAACAAATTTAAATTAGTTACAGGAAAGTTAAGGGAGGTAAACAAATTTAAATTAGTTACAGGAAAGTTAAGGGAGGTAAACAAATTTAAAGGGTGAATAAAAAGCGGCAGAAGAGAAAAGACTAAAAATAAGTACAGGAGAAGATAAACCAACATTACACGAGATGATGTAACTCAAGAGATTACACACAAATAAGCTGCGACTATAATTATGGTGTTACATGCACTACTTGGCTACGTAAACAAGAGCAGTTGACCCCAAATTACGCTCTTCATTTGTGGCATAAAGACTAAATATCGTGCTAGCGAAGGCAAATTACCAGCTAAAGATAAAATATGTTCATATATATATAATATATATAATATATATATTATATATATTATATTATATGGTTGCAGGGATCGAGTCATAGCTCCTGGCCCCGCCTCTTGACTGGTCGCCACTAGGTCCACTTCCTCCTCAACGAGCTTTATCATACCTCTTCTTAAAGCTGTGTATGGTACCTGCCTCCACTACCTCACTTTCTTCCAGATTATTCCACTTCCTGACGTACGTGTGTGTGTGTGTGTGTGTGTGTGTGTGTGTGGTGTGTGTGTGTGTGTGTGTGTGTGTGTAGTGTATTATGCAAAAATCGCGAACAACTGATACGTGGTTGTTTTGCATAATATATATAATGCAATAATTTTTTGAGCGTAAATCTCAAGTCACTAATTAATAATAATCGTTACTAGAGACAAGTGATCAATGGAATAATGTTTGTCATAATCTTCCCTTAATATATCGTAGCTGCGCGTCATTACGCTCAAGACAGTTTAATCGACATGTAAATTGCGGAAGCGGAACTTTTTTTACATTATTAACTAATGAAGCGTTTAGCATAATAGGGGGAAAATCTATCACGGTATCCCCTCTCATAACCACCTTCATAATCAATGTTCCATAAGCGAGGGAAACTAATGGAAATCATTTGAGGGCAAGATTAGAAAATTTCTGAAGGATAGTAACTGAAAATAAACGTAAATTTTAGACTAAAGGATCCTACTTAGCAAATTTATTAGATTTCTTCAATTATATAGAATAATACGGACAAACAGATCCTCAGAGATGATGTATACCTAGATTTCTAGAAAATCGTCGGATGAATACCATACACAGGATTGTTAGAAAAAATATATATTGTAAAAGTTGCTTTCTTTATTATGTGGAGACTATTTCGGGGGTGATCGCCAAGACTGCCTGGTCTCATACCAGACTTCGTGGTTGCTGGCCTGATCGGCCAAGCTGTTGCAACGCATGCACCTCATCCCGGCCAGGATCAATGATTGGCTTGCAGGAAAGGAGGCACTGAGTGATATATAACGTGGAGTACCTGAATGGAACAAGTTTCACAGAGATGCTCCACTACCCAATTCTTTTTATAATTTACACAAATGATCTAGAAATAATCCTAACATTAAAATATATATAAAAAATATAGAAAATATCCATGCCCAGCAGTAAGAAGTACTCATAAGGCCGTGAATATTTTGCAAATGTTGCCACAAAAGTGAACAACAAACTTACCTGTTTATAAATGTGAAGTCATGACTCACGAAATCGTAATGACACTATTGCAAACAAACCATATCACGGGTGGGGTTAGAACCCGCGATCAGTGTCTCAAAACTCCAGACCGACGCGTTAGCCACTGGGCCAGCTAGCTTCAATAAGATTCATCCAACAAGGTATATTTCTACACCATAGGAAGGTTACCATAGGCACCAATGTGACCACAAATGCAAGTTTTTACAGACGAATCTCCCGCATGCTAGCGGGAGAGTCATCTGTGGACACAACAGAGTTAAGTAAGAATGTAGAATATTTGTAAATTATCTGTGTTAAAATAAGGCACTTATACTGACCTTAAGAATATTAAACAATGTGTCTCTGCCAGCAGTAAAACTGGCTATTAATTGACATTCAGATATTTAGAGTACAAAGCTCCATAATTTTAATAACAAATATAACGAGGTTTTATATCTCATCTCTCGTATTATGTTACGTCTAGAATGCCAGATTACATACAAAACAAAGACGAACCGGAGAAGGTGTAGAGAACAACCACATAACTTGTATCTTCATGAAGATACAAATTCTGTGAACAAATACTCAAAGCGCTAAACTTGACCTACCTTAGAAAACGAAGACCACGAGATAGCATTCAAACCTTCAAAATAATAAACAAATTTAACAGGGTTGTACATGAACAATTATTTACAAGTATTTCAATCACACGAAGCAGCGGTATCAAACTCCGAGGTAGGAAATGTTTTATTCAAAGGTGAATAAAGGCTATTTCCTCAACAGTCACGAGACACTAGAACAGACCACCGCCCTCACATATTAAAAGGAACTAAACGTTTGGACAGGCACTATTATTATTATATCGGAATTAACTATACTAAGTCCGGAAGCCTAAGAACACATTCCTCCTCAGGAATGGTTGTGGGAAGTTGGATGGTTGTGGGAAGTTGAATGGTTGTGGGGAGGTTAAATGGTTGTGGGGAGGTTAAACCCCATAGTCTTTTGTGGTCACTGAACACCTGAAATTTGATTATTTAATTGTCGAAGGCAGTCAGTCTATCTGGAGTCTACCTGGAGAGAGTTCCAGGGGACAACGCCCCTGCGGTCCGGTCTGTGACCAGGCCTCATGTTGGATCAGGGCCTGATGAACCAGACTGTTACTGCTGGCCGCACGCAGTCCAACGTACGAACCACAGCCTGGCTGGTCAGGTACCGACTTTAGGTGCCTGTCCAGTGCCTGCTTGAAGACAGCTAGGGGTTTATTGGTAATCCCCCTGATGTATGCTGGGAGGCAGTTGAACAGTCTTGGGCCCCTGACACTTATTGTGTTGTCTCTCATCATGCTAGTGTCATCCCAGTCGACAGAGAGGAGCAACAGCAAGTCAGTGGAAGACCTTAAGTGACCAAGACCTCCACTGAGTGGGTCATCATGTGACTAAGACCACAGCGTCACAAAAAAAAATATCATTTTTGACGAAATTCCTCCCCAACGCCTCTTGAAAGATTGTGAATCAAAGGCGCCAGGAAAGATATTAGACTGGATGGCAGTTGAAGATGGCGACTGTGGAATATCAAATCAAACAAACAGTAGTATTGAGCAGGAAACTCTCTCTTATAGGAATTCAAAGAAAAGTTATTCATCTCATCTCCCAGACCCCCATTTATAATATTTAGTCATTAGCATCACTTTCCACATTAAAATTCCTTCGGCATTCGGCTCGAATTCGAAAGGATCTGGATTCGATTCCCAGTCTTGGTGAGATGTATGGGCAAGTTTCTTTACAAGTGCTGCCCCATATCCATGCAACAGTAAACAGGTATCTGGATGTTAGTTGCCTGTCATGCGTGATTCTTGTAGGATTGTATAGTCCCATGGGTTAGAGCGTCGTGGAATTTTCGGTCACCATGATGCGGGCCAAAACAACACAAGTTCGATCCCCCGGCTAGTCGCAGTGTTGTTAATGATTAAATACCACTCGTTCCTGGTTACAATACTATATATACTGCTTGTGGAGCCTAGTACACCAAATGGGGAGTAAAATGAAATTAGCTCTGAGGCACCCACACCATCGTATTGTCAGTAGTAGTATTTCAGTATAACCATTACTGAGGAGTCACAGCCTCTCTACGTGATCACTGACCGTTACTGAGTTGCTGACCTAGCATGATGTCATAAGTCACCCTTTGAATGCCGTGGACGTTTTCGCCCACTGGCCTCAGTTCAGAGCTAGGTATAGAGACGGACAGGTCAGGCCTGAGTGCTTCCCATATTTTTCCACTAATATATAAGTTACTAAGCCAAGCTACGTTTGTGTTTATTACCAAATCCATCAAGAACCCACACGACAGTATGTCCTTGGATCACGATACAACACCAAGCTCTGCTGGCTGCGTGATTCTTCTAGGACTGTATGGCCCCGTGGGATAGTGTGTCCTGGAATTTTCACTCACAATGAGGAGGGCTAAAACAACTCAGGTTCGATACCCCGGCTAGTCGCAGTGTTGTTAATGATTAAATACCACTCCTTCGTGTTTACAATACTATAGTATATATATATATATATAGAAACCCTGAGTAACGGCAGCTTCGAGTTTCGGTCGCTTTTTTCGTCCTAATTTTGTCCTGACTTTCGGCCGTTGCACCGAGTTTCGGCCAGCGTACCTGACCTGTCCGCCTGCTGTGCTTGCGCTTTGCTGCGCAGGCGCCATGAGCCAGTCTAGCGTTGTTTACCCTTAAGTGAATATTACCTTGTGCACTCATCCAAACATTTCACAATAAATTCATTGTGTTTAGTGATTGTGACTGTGAAATAAGTCACCATGGGTCCAAAGAAACTTCCTAGTGGCACCCCTGTGGTAAAGAAAGTGAGGAACACCATAGAACTGAAGGAGATACGTAGTAGAAAAATATGAGTGGCGTACATGTGGAGGAGCTTGCCAGGATGTACGGAAAAGACAAATCTACTATCACTTCTATCCTGGCAAAGAGAAAAGAACTCAAGGAAGCTGATGTTGCGAAATGTGTTGACATTTTAGCCAAAAAATAGATTAAAAATAGTGGAAGAGGTTGAGAAGTTGTTGATGGTGTGGATAAACAATAAACAGATAGCAGGTGATAGTATTTCCGAGGCCATCATATGTGAAAAGGCAAGGCAGTTGCATGCAGATCTTGTCAAGAATGCCTGGAACCAGTGCTGATGTTAGTGAGTTTAAGGCCAGCAGAGGCTGGTTTGACAGATTTAAGAAGTATAGTGGCATACACAGTGAGATAAGGCATGGTGAGGCAGCCAGTTCAGACAAACGTGCGGCTGAAAATTCATAACTGAATTTAAGAGGTACATACACTGAAAAATTCGAACCCCAACAAGTGTTTAATTGTGACGAAACAGGCCTGTTTTCGAAGAAAATGCCAAACAGGACCAACATTAATCAGGAGGAAAAGGCACTGCCAGGACACAAGCCTATGAAAGACAGGCTAACTCTCTTGTTTTGTTCTAACACTAGTGGAGATTTTAAAGTTAAGCCTTTACTGGTGTATCACTCAGAAAATCCCAGTGTGTTCAAGAAACACAATGCCGTCAAGGATAGATTGTGTGTGATGTGGAAGGCGAACAATAAGGCATGGGTCACAAGGCAAATTTTCATAGAGTGGGTCCATAAAGTGTTTGGCCCCAGTGTGAATACCTCCAGGAAAAGAAATTGCCACTCAAGTGCCTCCTGGTACTGGACAATGCTCCTGCTCATTCTCCAAACTTGGCAGACTTTTTGTCTAGGGACTTCAGGTTCATCACAGTGAAGTTCTTGCCTCCTAACACCACTCCTCTCATCCAGCCCATGGATCAGCAGGTCATTTGTAACTTCAAAAAACTGTACACCAAAGCAGTGGTTGAAAAGTGCTTTGAAGTGATCTCGGACACTGAATTGACCCTAAGAGAGTTCTGGAGGAATCACTTCAATATCTACAACTGCACAAGCCTTATAGTTAAGGCTTGGGAGGGAGTGACTTCCAGGACTTTGAACTCTGCTTGGAGACAATTGTGGCCAGATTGTGTCCAACAGAGGGATTTTGAAGGGTTTGAGGCTGACCCTGACCCTGACGACCCTCTGCCTGTTGTGGAAGGTATTGTGGCATTGGGCAAGTCCCTGGGGTTGGAGGTGAGTGGCGAGGATGTGGAAGAGTTGGTGGAAGACCACAGGGAAGAGCTATCCACTGACAAGCTGCAAGAGCATATTCTGCAACAGCATCAGACCACAGTTGAGGAACTTGCTTCACAAGAGGAGAAAGAGGGAGTGAAGGAGGTGCCTTCTTCAGTGCTTAAGGACATGTGTGGAATGTGGAATAAGTTGCAAAGTTTCGTGAAGAAATACCACCCTGAGCAACCTGAAACAACCCATATCTGCAACATGTTCAGTGACAAAACAATGTCCCATTTTAGGGACATCTTAAAGAGGCGCCAGAAACAGAGCACTCTTTACAGTTATTTTGTGCGACAGGGGTCTAGTGACTCAAGATGGTCCTAGTGGCATTAAAAGACAAAGGGAAGTAACCCCAGAGAGGGACTTGTTACCTGACGTCCTTATGGAGGGGGATTCCCCTTCCAAACAATGAGTGCTCCCTCCCCCTTCCTCCCTATCTTCCAGATGCCAGCAAGTCTCTTCAATAAAAATAAGTAAATGTTATTTTAAATGTTTATTTAAATTTTTAATTATAAATTTATTACTTTATATATATTTATCTGTGCTGTGTGAATGTAAAACTATAGTTAATCTTTAAAATATGTATTTTTGTGAATATTTTTGGGTGTCTGGAACGGATTAATTGTATTTACATTATTTCTTATGGGAAATATTGCTTCGACTTTTGGCCGCTTCTACTTTAGGCCTAGCTCCTGGAACGGATTATGGCCGAAACTCGGGGTTCCACTGTGTGTGTGTGTGTGTGTATATATATATATATATATATATATATATATATATATATATATATATATATATATATATATATATATATATCGTGCCGAATAGGTAACACTGCGATTTTGGCTTAAATAGCAACGCTCTTTGTGCCGAAAAAGGCAAGTGAAAATTTGTGTATGCAATAATTTCACAAAAATCATTCTGAACCTAACTAATTTTTTTTTATTTCATTGTGTTTGTTTATTAAATTACTGTAAACTTATCTAAAATATATTTACATAGTTTGATTAGGCTAAATTAAATTGCACTTGCTACAATAAGGTTAGGCAACTTTTCTAAGGTTCTTTTGGTACAAAATTATTAATTTTTACATTAACATAAATTAAAAAAATATATCTTGAAACGTATAAGAGAAAATTTTAGAAAGGACTTAATTTTAAGTGAGCTCTTGCTAATTGACCAGTTTTACTTATTCGGCACGACACACACACACACATATATATATATATATATATATATATATATATATATATATACACTACAATGCTATTTTTGTGTGTTCTAATGCTTGTATATATCATGTTTGGCTGGCCTCAATGGAGTGCCCCAGTTCATGAGAGCTTTCCCACTGTGACCCAAGCTGAAAAAGATTGAAAAACACTTTCTTAGGTAAAGCTGAGCTTGGAAAAGAACCGAGACAGAATAACAGTTTTTATGTCTATAAATAAACTGTAAAACAAAATCTGCATATCTTTTGCCCCTGCTGTCACTATTTTCCCGGCTGTTGCTTCTCGTAACTCGTATAATACTTACCCTTTATATATGGTAACACAATAATTGTGCAGCAGAATCTTTCTAACAGATTCGGCGTTTCTGGTGCTAATCCTAAAATGGAGTGATAGACTGTCTTGTTTATTCCGCATTTATTTTGAAGAACAAACTGATGCTTCATTTCTTTCTCAACACCTGTGATCTTCAAACTTCCAAGATGTGATATCGTACAGTATTGTTTTCTTTTGGTTCCCACATTATTGTTGGAAAATTTTACATTTGATGCGAATATACCGTAAAAATGTATATGCGTATACCATGAACTGATTTATATCAAATGGTTAAATTCAAAATTTTAAAACTGCATGTACAGCTTTGGGCATAAACTGAATTAAAATGCATTGTAAGGAAATCTTTCGAAAATAACATTACGGTGGTTGGTATTAAATCGGCTGCGTTATTTACCAGAAAATAATATACTTACCAACATTTTTTTACCCATAAACGTCCTAATTCTTTACATCGCGTGTTTATATTCCACCAAAATATTCATCCACCTTAATCTCTGTTAAGTTTGAAAGCCATCGGTTAAGTCATTTCCCGGGTTTCGTAAACAATGTATTAAATGTCACATAAACACGGAAGGCGGGCGGGCTCCCTCCAATCATCTATAGCCCCATTCTCAATAATTTCAGTTTTATCAACGTCTCCAGTTTTATGTCTTCTACACGTTGAACAGCGTACCACGTCAAGTATGGACCAGTGTTAGTGTGACTTCCATTACTGCATGAAAAACACCGACCGACCAAGAGCATGAAGGCACAAGACACAACCTGCAGAACAAGCATATATTTGGACCAACGAAAGCTTCTTCTGGAGTGGAGTCTTTAGCTTCATACTCGTCGGTAAAACTCCATTTTACACAATTTGTGGAGATGCACTGAGGACATAATACTACCTGAGTAAACACCTACACCTCTCTCAGCAGGTTCAAGTACCGCTCTCCTCTTACCTGTTACTTCGACGTGTGTGTCGACACACTGCCTGAAACATGAAGTCTTTTACAATGTGTGGAGTACAGATGTAACTGTAGTGAACATGATGGATACACTGTACAACAAACACTCACAGTAGAGGGCCAACCAAAAAGGCACAATACCGTGACTGCAACAATGCACAAATAACCCGCACATAGAAGAATGAATAATTAATGATCTATGTCGGACCGAAACGTCGTCGTAAGTTTCGGTCCGAATTACGTGCGTGTTATTTGTGTATAGTAGAGGGCCCAATAAAAGCCTATATCTCTGCTTAACTTCAACTGTTATTGTGCTACAAAACTATAACTGGAAATCATTCTAGTATGAACCAAACAAACCCAAGGCTTAAAAATACGGTAGTAATATTGGTAAGGGTTGAACTGTGACCTGCTCAGGGTTTATGAATCATATTCTTTTTGTATCGTATGATCGGCTTTCTGACTCACGAAATCGTAATGATACGATTGCAAACCATAACACGGGCGGGGATAGAACCCGCGATCAGAGGGTTAGCCAGCTGGCCCAGTGGTCACAGTGGTGCTTATGCTAACCTTTCTATGGTGTATAAATATACCTAGTTGGATGAATCTTATTGTAGCCAGCTGGCCCAGTGGATAACGCGTCGGTCTGACTCTGATCACGAGTTCTATCCCCACCCGTGGTATGGTTTGATCGGCTTTCTTTTGAAGATTCACCGATTTTATTATTATTAAAGGATTTCTCGTTTTTAAAGACTAGAATATTCCTAATTATTATATTATTATAATCAAGGGGAGCGCTAAACCCGTAGGATTATGCAGCGCCTGTAGGGGGGATGTGGAAGGTATTCAGGCTTAATCCAGGGAACCGGAGCATAGATCGAATTCCCTAGATCAAGAACCCCTCACCAGCGTCAAGGAACCTCCCTTGAGGGGTATTATTATTATAAAAAAAATAATACACATATAGAACACATTTGTATGTATATGCACCAATATATATACACCTCTTGGTGCATGTACACCGAGATAAACATACACCTGGAGACACACACATTACACAAATAACCCGCACATAGGACAGGGGCTTACCACGACGTTTCGGTCCGACTCAAACCATTTACACACCATTTACACAACTCTTGAGTGTGTATGTGGATGTTCAGTATTCCTGTACAGAGTACATCCCTTCAGCGACTGTCAATATCTTAATATATTCTATTAACTTTCCTGAGTCATATAATTCTTATATTTATGGACACCCACTGAACCTAGGGAGGACCTAAGGAAAAGAGGTTAATCCGGGTTGATCTGAGGTAGGGAAGGATAGCCCCAACAGTTACCTGGATCAAGATTCCCTCCCCGACAGGCATCAAGGCACCTTCCTAGAGGGGTTTCTCGGGAAAATAATCATTTAGTGCCCCGGGGAGAAAGCCAATTTCACATCGTTATTTATCATGCCTTTGATCGTCTTTTACTGTGTGTAGCGGCCAGGCCAGCCGTGATTAATTAATAATAATCCTAGCATAAAGGCGCTGCCTGCGCACTTTACGAGGCGCTCTGAATAACACGAAATTAAAGCTAATCATAGTTTTACGAAGATAAACTTTTTTGTATCTGAAATTATAAATAATTGGGTGTTATGCTGCCATTTAAAGCAAAACTCATTATTAAACTGACATGGCGGATTTAGAGCGGTGTTTTAGCAAATAATCTGCCAAATTACATACATATATATATATATATATATGGATAAATAGAAAGGTAGGTTCGAACCTTTATGTTAATTCATTAATAGTCTTTCATTACGTGATAAAATATTTAATTTACACGTAGAGTATATACATCGCGTAAGGTGTGTATCTTTTAGTGTGTATACATTTAGCGTTTATTATAATCTCTAACTTAGGGGGTAAAATGTTCTTAACTGGTGGTAACATATGATATATAGGTTTTATGACTCTTTTAGTTGACAGAATTTAAATAAAGCAAGCCACCGTTTCTTTCCCAATCTAAATTGTGATTCCTGTCTCAGAAGTGCTGAATCAGAGTTAGTTTAAACATATTTAACATTTTTTTCAATCAGCCTAATATTAATAATAATGTAAATGACCTGCCATAAGACATCAATTCCTACAAATCCGTGTTTACTGATGACGTGAAACCACTGAGGAGAATAAGAACACTAGAAGACGGAGATAAGAAGACCTGGACACACTGAAGTAGTCAAACAAGTGTCTACTATACTTTAATCCAGACAAGTGCAAGGTAATGCAAACTAGAAAGTGTTAATTAAGACCAGATAAAGTGCAAATATAGAGGTCCTAGTTGTAATTATTAAATTAAAACTATCACCCGAGGGGCGGAACTTGCGATGTTGGAAAATCGTAGAATTGCTTTCAGAAACATCAATAAGATTTTTTTCCGGACATTGTACTCGACGTGTGTCAGACATGTTTTGGAACACAGCACCAGCATGGAATGTACACCTGAGAAAGCAGGAGAAAGCTGGAGAAAGCTGGAGAAAGAGAGATTTGCAACTAAACTGGTTCTAGATCTAGGAGTTAAGCTATTAGAGGCTCTTAAGAACTAAATTTGACAGCCTTGTAAAAGAGAAGAACCAGGGGAGACATGATAACGATTTATAAAGTACTTAAAAGTTACTAAGTAACAGAGGAATAAATGTTCAAATGTGAGGCAGAGAGGTAAGAGGAGGAAGCTAGGAACACAGATGAACAACAGAGGTGTTAGGAAATATTTCTTCAGTCTCAGCGTGGTGAACATCTGAAATGAACTACATGATGCGGTAGAGGAAAATTACATATAAAGTTTCAAGAATAGGTACGAGTATAATAAGACCTGGAACCAGTATATGATGGCCAATTTTTGCTCTTAAGAGAAGAGGTCAGGAACAGTCTCTCGACCCCCACTAATACAACTTAAGCGAGTACAACTCAGCGAGTACGAATCTTCTTTTATTTATATAATTTATACTTCACCTTCTATTTACCTTTCTATATTAATCACGTATTTTTTCACCTGCCTTTTCAAATTTTTCCTCTCATTACTCTTCGTTTTCCTCCTGTTTTTCCATGTACATGATGTTCTTACATTTCGTATTTTAACCAGATCAGACGGTGGTGGTGCACTCTAACCTGGGCCAATGGAAAGAATCCAGACCCCCAAATACGCAGGTGAATAGTCTTGTGTCCTCAGATGTTCTGTGGAGTGACCATTAACATCACAGGAATGGCCGTCTCGCGTGCTCCCACTACAACACACATCCAGCCTTGATTAAAAGCTGCAGAGGGAGAGGTCAGGAAATAATGCAAATTCCTCTCCCTAGACCAGTAACCTAAGTCAACATCCATCCTTCCCACCCTCCCTGGATAAGTGTCCTTCCTCTCTCCTTCCCTCCCTAAGTCAATATCCAACCTCCTCTTCTGAAGTCAACATTTATCCTTCCCTCTTTTGGTCTGCAACCGTCCTAACTTACTCCCTAGGTTTCTAACAGGATAACTTTCTTTCCCTCTCCCTTCCTTCCTTTCCAAGTTAACATCCATCCTTCCCTCCCTAAGATTTCCACCCTTCTCTGCCTCACTTCCTAAATCATAAACCCGTTGCAGCCCCCCCCCCTCTTTTTTTCCTCCTAGGTCTGGTTTAGATCATGTAGCTTGCATTCTAAAATCAATAAGGATTGGATATTCACAATACTGTGAGAATACAAATTCGTTCAATGTCTTTTGTGAACGTCTGCGGTCCTATGGGTCGACTCTGTGTAGCAGTTCATAAGATTCAACCCATCTATTATATTTCTTCCATGCTGAAGATCAGAATATGGAAGAAATGTGATCTAAGTGACTTTAGAAGTAGAATCATTCTTGGTGCTAGACGGGGTGATTTAAGTATCTCAAACACTGCTCATCTTCTAAGATTTTCGTAACAGTCTGTACAGTTTACAGAGAATAGTGTGAAAAACACGAAACATCCAGTGAGAGGCAGTTCTGTGGTCGAAAATGCCTTGACAATGAGAGGGGTCAGAGAATGGCCAGACTGGTTCAAGTTATCAGAAAGTTGACTAACTCAAGTAAATACTTGTTTCAACAGTGGTATGCAGAAGAGAATATCTGAATGCACAACACGTCGAATCTTGACGTGCATGGATTTAGCAGCAGATGACCAAACGGGATTCTTCTCCTGTCAGCTAAGTACTGGATACTGAGGCTACAGTGGGCACAGGCTCACCAGAACGGGACAGTTGCGATTGTAAAAACGTCGCCTGGTCTGATGAATCGCGATTTTCCAGCAACATGTATATAGTAGGGTTATGATGAGTAGCCGGCAAATTTGCAGCAACTTTGTGATGATATCATGTCAACATGGATCAGGATCTCTAAGGCATGTTTCTGGCACCTTGTTAATTCCATGCCACAAATAATTAAGGACGTTCTAGGGGCAAAGGGGAGGTCCTACCCAGTACTAAAAGAGCGAACCTAATAAAGTGATTACTGAGTCCTTGGTTAGTCGCAGTGTTGTTACTGATTAAATACCACTCGTTCGTGGTTACAATAATAAATAAATATATAATATAAGTCACCCACATCCAATGTGGAAAACCTTACTAATTCCAAATTCAAGCTCTGTTTTATTTTGTTTTGGCGTGTGTGGGGGAAAATAAAGGCGACGAGAATGAAAGGGATAAGTGAGAGAGAGAAGAGAGTATCGTAGGGCAGAGGCACGAAGAATGAGAGCGAAATTTAAAATAGTGAGCGGGTAATGTGAGGGGAGAGAGGAAGAGAGAGAGAGAGAGAGAGAGAGAGAGAGAGAGAGAGAGAGAGAGAGAGAGAAACACTCACCGTGGACAGGTCTCTGGCTCCTGGTCCCGCTTCTTAGGTTTCATCAACTAGCACTGCGAGGTTCTTCCCTCTTCAGCTCTATCATTCCAGCTACGTAATTACCCACACACACACACACACACACACACACACTACTACTACACACCAACACCAAGTGTCTATCAATAAGTGCCTTTGACAACTAGTAATTACACGCGCGCGCGTGCACACATTATCTGCCAAAATGCCGGCAATAACATGATTGTGATTTCAAATATACCCCTCCCCCCAAAAAAAAAAATTATTACCATCATTACAAACTTGGCGGCGCGACCCATGATAAAAATCACGCGACGTCCTCGTTACAACCTGTTTCAATTAATATTAATTATCAATATGGTCAACAGGAGGGATAATATATTTTTCGAGGGCGGTTCATGGGTGCGATATTTTCATTTAGTTTTATATACGAGTGGATGATCTGATTTGTCTGGCCAAATTGATTTGCTTTAATAGTTCCTGTCCCGAGAATGTGTCAATGTTTATGATTTATCTGATCATAATTATAATGATCATAAAATAATTATCTGGATATATTTCGACCAAACTAGGGCGATACAAGAAGTTATATATCTTTATTTTCTACAAGTACATGTACAAGGTATACAGGCCATAGCTGACATCAATGACATACTACTATATAGAAAGCCACTTGTTATACAGAGCATTTCGGGAAAATTAGATCAGTTTTGCCCCAGGATGCGACCCACACCAGTCGCCTAACACCCAGGTACCCATTTTACTTATGGGTGAACATAGACAACCGTTGTAAAGAAACACGCCCAACGTTTCTACCCGCGCTTGGAATCGAACCCAAGACCCTCGCCGTGTGAAGTGAGAGCTTCAGCCACCAGGCCACGGGGCCTGGTTTCATTACTGATTTCAACGGGTTATTGCAACAATGAATTTGCACTTGACTTGTTTGGTATGGTTGTTTTGTAAAGTTTAAAGTCTATCGTCTGCACGAATGTCACTAAAGCTGTATATCAACTGTTCACCACAAAATATATGGGGAAGTGGAACAGAATTCTTCCTCCGTAAGCCATGCGTGTCGTAAGAGGCGACTAAAATGCCGGGAGCAAGGGGCTAGTAACCCCTTCTCCTGTATATATTACTAATGTAAAAGGAGAAACTTTCGTTTTTTCTTTTGGGCCACCCCACCTCGGTGGGAAACGGCCGACGTGTTGAAAGAAAAGATATACATGTATATATATATATATATATATATATATATATATATATATATGCTAGGAATTCGCAAGAGCAGGCGAAATATTCACAAACACTGATCTCTGGCCGACGGAGACTCGAACCTACGAACCTCATGACAAGGTACGCAGTGCTTTACCGACCGTACCACACTGGTCCAATACCTTGGCATCCAGCTTTCGCTAGACGTTATTCCAAGGCAGCCAGCTTTCAGGCAGGAAGGCTTACAGCTTTTCATCTCATCCCCTGCATGCATCGACACAACTAGAGATTTTTACAATGCTAGGAATTCGCAAGAGCAGTGTGGTACGGTCGGTAAAGCACTGCGTACCTTGTCATGAGGTTCGTAGGTTCGAGTCTCCGTCGGCCAGAGATCAGTGTTTGTGAATATTTCGCCTGCTCTTGCGAATTCCTAGCATTGTAAAAATCTCTAGTTGTGTCGATGCATGCAGGGGATTAGATGAAAAGCTGTAAGCCTTCCTGCCTGAAAGCTGGCTGCCTTGGAATAACGTCTAGCGAAAGCTGGATGCCAAGGTATTGGACCAGTGTGGTACGGTCGGTAAAGCACTGCGTACCTTGTCATGAGGTTCGTAGGTTCGAGTCTCCGTCGGCCAGAGATCAGTGTTTGTGATATATATATATATATATATATATATATATATATATATATATATTTATTATTTTATTAACACATCGGTTGTCTCCCACCAAGGTAGGGTGGCCCGAAAAAGAAACACTTTCATAATCACTCATTCCATCACTGTCTTGCCAGAGGTGCGCCCCTACACTACAGTTCAAAAATTGCAACATATCTCCACCCCTCCTTCAGATTGCAGGCACTGTACGTCCTACCTCCAGGACTCAAGTCCGGCTAACCGGTTTCCCTGATTCCCTTCATAAATGTTACTTTGCTCACACTCCAACAGCACATCAAGTCATAAAAACCATTTGTGTCCGCTCGCTCCTACCTAACATGCTGGAAGTCTAAGCAAGTCGCACACAAAACCCTTTACCCCCTTCCCCCTATACGTATGTGTGTGTGTGTGTGTGTGTTAGTTACCATTTTGTCCTAGTCACATGTCGATTAGACACTACGCCTGTTATGTATGTGTGTGTGTGTGTGTGTGTGTGTGTGTGTGTGTGTGTGAGCTAGATGACAGGTAAAAGTTGGAGGAACACACAATGAACAGTCCATTTGAGCTGACACAATTGATCTGTGTATGATGATTATTTGTTAGATAACGGAGCGAGGGAACACGATAGACAACACTGACACTCCAGCATCATGGTCATGTGTTGAACATGACAACACTGACACTCCAGCATCATGGTCATGTGTTGAACATGACACACACAACACTGACACTCCAGCATCATGGTCATGTGTTGAACATGACACAACACTGACACTCCAGCATCATGGTCATGTACAACACCGTGAGGACGTAAATGAAGCAAAAGTTGGAGCTGAAAGGCTACTAAAAAAATTTCTTCACAAACCGAGTGGTAGAGCAAAAAAAAAATAATGAAAAAAATATAATGTAATAACTGCTACAAGCAGTGGAAATTTTGAAAAAAAAATATGATGAATAGAGTATTGAAGACGGGACATCAGGAGTATAGCTCTGCTCCTGTAGCTACAAGAAATAGGCAGATACATAGTTATTTAATCATTCTTGAAGGAAATAGTTTTGGTTGACTAGTTAGTTTGTTAGGTTTAAGGACTATACAATATCCTGAGTATTTACTCTGTCTCTTAGAGTAAATATGTCGAGAATTTACTTTAATTCCTATTTCAGGGAATAAAATATTCATGTCTGGTAATGAAAATGTTCCGCGCGGTGTTAATGACTCTGGTGTAGTCAATATATATTTTAGAGTCCCATTAACTAACCAACCATCCTAGGGACACCGGACTTCAGGTCGGCCAAAGTCGCAATTCACTAACATCCAAGAATAATTTAACACCTAAATAATAATTAGTGCATTTTGTTAGTGTATATACATTGAGACGCATGTCACTTTGTATATTTCCACATTATTACATCTCTCTCTACACTGGAGGGGTAACGATCTCAGAATATATATCTTTATTTCTACAAGTACAAGTGCAAGGTATACAGTCCTAGCTGACATCAATGACATACTACTATATAGAAAGCCACTTGTTATGCTGAGCATTTCGGGCAAATTAGGTCAGTTTTGTCCCGGGATGCGACCCACACCAGTCGACTAACACCCAGGTACCCATTATACTGATGGAGAACATGGACAACCAGTGTAAAGAAACACGCCCAGTGTTTCTACCCTCGCCGGGAATCGAACCCGGACCCCTCGCCGTGTGAAGCGAGAGGTTTAGCCACCAGACCATAGGGCACCGTGCGTGTTTACCTACTTAACTGTGGTTGCAGGGGTCGAGTCACAGCTCCTGGCCGCGCCGAATAGGTAAAACTGGTCAATTAGCAAGAACTCGTTTAAAATTAAGTCCTTTCTAAAATTTTCTCTTATAAGTTTAAAGATATATTATTTTTTTCATTTATATGAATATAAAAAATAATAATTTTGTACCAAAAGTGCAATTTAATTTAGCCTAATCCAACTAAATATATTTTAGATAAGTTTACAATAATTTAATAATAAACAAACACAATGAAATATATTTTTTCGTTAGGTTCAGAACGATTTTTGCGAAATTATTGCATATACAAATTTTCGCTTGCCTTATTCGGCAAGAAGAGCGTTGCTATTTAAGCCAAAATAGCCAGTTTTATCTATTCGGCACGACATATTATATAATAATCCCATATTTGAGGATAAAGTATTCTTAGTGACCTTCGTGTGTTTACAAGATTTAAGTAAACAATACAAACAATCTAATGTCCAACTTTGTTCATTACTTGCAAACAATACAAATAATATAAAGGCCAACACTGATAATTACTTCTAAACAATAAAAACAACACGTCCAACTTTGATAATTATAAGTAATATAAACAATATACAGTAATGTTCAGCTTTGTTCATTACTGGCAAGTAATACTACTGGCAAGTAATACTACTGGCGAGTAATACTACTGGCGAGTAATACTACTGGCGAGTAATACTACTGGCGAGTAATACTACTGGCGAGTAATACTACTGGCGAGTAATACTACTGGCGAGTAATACTACTGGCGAGTAATACTACTGGCGAGTAATACTACTGGCGAGTAATACTACTGGCGAGTAATACTACTGGCGAGTAATACTACTGGCGAGTAATACTACTGGCAAGTAATACTACTGGCGAGTAATACTACTGGCAAGTAATACTACTGGCAAGTAATACTACTGGCATGTAATACTACTGGCGAGTAATACTACTGGCGAGTAATACTACTGGCATGTAATACTACTGGCGAGTAATACTACTGGCAAGTAATACTACTGCCAAGTAATACTACTGGCATGTAATACTACTGGTAAGTAATACTACTGGCGAGTAATACTACTGGCGAGTAATACTACTGGCGAGTAATACTACTGGCAAGTAATACTACTGGCGAGTAATACTACTGGCGAGTAATACTACTGGCAAGTAATACTACAGGCGAGTAATACTACTGGCGAGTAATACTACTGGCGAGTAATACTACTGGCAGTAATACTACTGGCGAGTAATACTACTGGCGAAATAATACTACTGGCGAAGTAATACTACTGGCAAGTAATACTACTGGCAAGTAATACTACTGGCAAGTAATACTACTGGCGAGTAATACTACTGGCGAGTAATACTACTGGCGAGTAATACTACTGGCGAGTAATACTACTGGCGAGTAATACTACTGGCGAGTAATACTACTGGCGAGTAATACTACTGGCGAGTAATACTACTGGCGAGTAATACTACTGGCAAGTAATACTACTGGCAAGTAATACTACTGGCAAGTAATACTACTGGCAAGTAATACTACTGGCAAGTAATACTACTGGCGAGTAATACTACTGGCAAGTAATACTGAATACTACTGGCAAGTAATACTACTGGCAAGTAATACTACTGGCAAGTAATACTACTGGCAAGTAATACTACTGGCAAGTAATACTACTGGCAAGTAATACTACTGGCAAGAATACTGGCAATACTACTGGCAAGTAATACTACTGGCAAGTAATACTACTGGCAAGTAATACTACTGGCAAGTAATACTACTGGCAAGTAATACTACTGGCATAATACTACTGGCAAGTAATACTACTGGCAAGTAATACTACTGGCAGATACTAAATACTACTGGCAAGTAATACTACTGGCAAGTAATACTACTGGCAGTAATACTACTGGTACGAAGTAATCTACTGGCAGTAATACTACTGGCAAGTAATACTACTGGCGTAATACTATGAGTAATACTACTGGCGAGTAATACTACTGGCAGTAATACTACTGGCAGTAATACTACTGGCGAAGTAATACCTTAACTTGGCAAGTAATACTACTGGCAAGTAATACTACTGGAAAGTAATACTACTGGCGAGTAATACTAATACTGGCAAGTAATACTACTGGCAAGTAATACTACTGCAGTAATACTACTATGGCAGTAATACTACTGGCAAGTAATACTACTGGCAAGTAATACTAACTGGCAAGTAATACTACTGGCAGTAATACTACTGGCAAGTATACTACTACTACTGCAAGTAATACTACTGGCAGTAATACTACTGGCAAGTAATACTACTGGCAAGTAATACTACTGGCAAGAGTAATACTACTGGCAAGTAATACTACTGGCAAGTAATACTACTGGCAGTAATACTACTGGCAAGTAATACTACTGGCAAGTAATACTACTGGCAGTAATACTACTGGCAAGTAATACTACTGGCAAGTAATACTACTGGCAAATGTAATACTACTGGCAAGTAATACTACTGGCAGTAATACTCTGGCAGTAATACTACTGGCAAGTAATACTACTGGCAAGTAATACTACTGCAAGTAATACTACTGGCAAGTAATACTACTGGCAAGTAATACTACTGGCAGTAATACTACTGGCAAGTAATACTACTGGCAAGTAATACTACTGGCAAGTAATACTACTGGCAAGTAATACTACTGGCAAGTAATACTACTGGCAAGTAATACTACTGGCAAGTAATACTACTGGCAAGTAATACTACTGGCAAGTAATACTACTGGCAAGTAATACTACTGGCAAGTAATACTACTGGCAAGTAATACTACTGGCAAGTAATACTACTGGCGAGTAATACTACTGGCATGTAATACTACTGGCATGTAATACTACTGGCAAGTAATACTACTGGCAAGTAATACTACTGGCAAGTAATACTACTGGCAAGTAATACTACTGGCAAGTAATACTACTGGCAAGTAATACTACTGGCAAGTAATACTACTGGCGAGTAATACTACTGGCAAGTAATACTACTGGCATGTAATACTACTGGCATGTAATACTACTGGCAAGTAATACTACTGGCAAGTAATACTACTGGCAAGTAATACTACTGGCAAGTAATACTACTGGCAAGTAATACTACTGGCATGTAATACTACTGGCATGTAATACTACTGGCAGTAATACTACTGGCAAGTAATACTACTGGCAAGTAATACTACTGGCATGTAATACTACTGGCAAGTAATACTACTGGCAAGTAATACTACTTGCAGTAATACTACTGGAAGTAATACTACTGGCATGTAATACTACTGGCAGTAATACTACTGGCAAGTAATACTACTGGCAAGTAATACTACTGGCAAGTAATACTACTGGCAAGAATACTACTGGCATGTAATACTACTGGCAAGTAATACTACTGGTATGTAATACTACTGGCAAGTAATACTACTGGCATGTAATACTACTGGCAAGTAATACTACTGGCAAGTAATACTACTGGCAAGTAATACTACTGGCAAGTAATACTACTGGCAAGTAATACTACTGGCAAGTAATACTACTGGCAAGTAATACTACTGGCAAGTAATACTACTGGTAAGTAATACTACTGGCAAGTAATACTACTGGCAGTAATACTACTGGCAAGTAATACTACTGGCAGTAATACTACTGGCAAGTAATACTACTGGCAAGTAATACTACTGGCAAGTAATACTACTGGAGTAATACTACTGGCAAGTAATACTACTGGCAAGTAATACTACTGGCAGTAATACTACTGGCAAGTAATACTACTGGCAGTAATACTACTGGCAAGTAATACTACTGGCAAGTAATACTACTGGCAAGTAATACTACTGGCAAGTAATACTACTGGCAAGTAATACTACTGGCAAGTAATACTACTGAATAGAAGTAATACTACTGGCAAGTAATACTACTGGCAAGTAATACTACTGGCAAGTAATACTACTGGCATGTAATACTACTGGCAGTAATACTACTGGCAGTAATACTACTGGCAAGTAATACTACTGGCAAGTAATACTACTGGCAAGTAATACTACTGGCAAGTAATACTACTGGCAAGTAATACTACTGGCGAGTAATACTACTGGCATGTAATACTACTGGCATGTAATACTACTGGCAAGTAATACTACTGGCAAGTAATACTACTGGCAAGTAATACTACTGGCAAGTAATACTACTGGCAAGTAATACTACTTGCAAGTAATACTACTGGCAAGTAATACTACTGGCAAGTAATACTACTGGCAAGTAATACTACTGGCAAGTAATACTACTGGCAAGTAATACTACTGGCGAGTAATACTACTGGCAAGTAATACTACTGGCAAGTAATACTACTGGCGAGTAATACTACTGGCGAGTAATACTACTGGCGAGTAATACTACTGGCGAGTAATACTACTGGCGAGTAATACTACTGGCAAGTAATACTACTGGCGAGTAATACTACTGGCGAGTAATACTACTGGCGAGTAATACTACTGGCGAGTAATACTACTGGCAAGTAATACTACTGGCGAGTAATACTACTGGCGAGTAATACTACTGGCATGTAATACTTAACAATAAATTACTGGGAACAATCATCAAAGACAAGTAAAGTAAACAAACAGAATTTCACTCAGGGCGAAACATTGCAAGTAATATTTTTTTAGAAATTTACAATGTATTATTTCATAACCCCCCCCCCTCTCAATTTTTTTCTGGAGATTTACAACGTATTTCAGAATCCCCCCAAAAAAAAAAAAAAAAAGTCACTTTTCTGGAATGTTCATAACTATAATATATTTTTTAAACTATAGGATATTTTATGAGACTTTTATTTAATGTAAAACACGCTGAAGGATGATTGGTGTTTCTGCAGTCTGTTGTTAATCCTTCAAGGTAAAGCTTACCAGGCAAAATGACACTTACGACGGGAGACATGCGGGTCAGAATCACATCAAAGGAAATCCTGTACTCACCTAATTGTACTCACCTAATTGTGGTTGCAGGGGTCGAGACTCAGCTCCTGGCCCCGCCTCTTCGCTGTCCGCTACTGGGTCTCTGCTCTCCCTGCTCCATGAGCTCTATCATACCTCGTCTTAAAACTATGTATGGTTCCTGCCTCCACTATATCTTTCTCTAGACTATTCCACTTCCTGACTACTCTGTGGCTGAAGAAATGCTTCCTAACATCCCTTTGACTCATCTGAGTCTTCAGCTTCCAGTTGTGTCCCCTTGTTTCTGTGTTCCCTCTCTGGAACATCCTGTCCCTGTCTACCTTGTCGATTCCCCGCAGTATTTTGTATGTCGTTATCATGTCTCCTCTGACCCTTCTTTCCTCCAGTGTTGTTAGTCCTATTTCCCTCAACCTTTCTTCATAGGACAGACCCCTGAGTTGTGGAACTAGCCTTGTCGCAAACCTTTGCACTTTCTCTAGTTTCTTTACGTGCTTGACCAGGTGTGGGTTCCAGACTGGTGCTGCATATTCTAGTATGGGCCTGACGTACACGGTGTACAGTGTCTTGAACGATTCCTTGTTTAGGTAACGGAACGCTAATCTTAGGTTTGCCAGTCGCCCATATGCTGCCGCAGTTATCTGGTTGATGTGTGCCTCCGGAGACGTACTTGGCGTTATACTCACCCCAAGGTCTTTCTCCTTTGCCGAGGTTTGTAGCCCTTGTCCACCTAGCCTGTACTCTGTCAGCGGTCTTCTTTGTCCTTCTCCGATCTTCATGACTTTGCATTTGGTGGGATTGAATTCGAGAAGCCAGTTGTTAGACCAGATGTCAAGCTTGTCCAGGTCTGTTTGAAGTCCTGCTTGGTCCTCTTCCGATGTGATTCTCCTCATTAATTTCACATCATCTGCGAACAGAGACACTTCTGAGTCTATCCCATCCGTCATGTCGTTTACATATACCAAGAATAACACTGGTCCTAGGACTGACCCCTGCGGTACGCCGCTCGTCACAGGCGCCCACTGTGATACCTCATCACGCACCATGACCCGTTGTAGCCTCCCTGTGAGGTATTCCCTGATCCATTCCAGTGCCCTTCCTGTTATACATGCTTGTTCTTCCAACTTCTTTACTAATCTCATGTGAGGAACTGTGTCGAAGGCCTTCCTGCAGTCCAGGAAAATGCAATCAACCCACCCTTCTCTCTCTTGCCTTACCTCTGTTACTTTATCATAGAACTCTAGGAGGTTTGTTACACAGGATTTGCCTTCCCGGAATCCGTGCTGTCTGGTGTTTATTATCCTGTTCAGCTCGAGGTGCTCCACCATTCTTTTCCTGATGATTTTCTCCAGGACTTTGCACACTATACATGTAAGTGACACCGGTCTATAGTTTAGTGCCTCTTTTCTGTCTCCTTTTTTTAAAGATGGGGACTACATTGGCCTTCTTCCATACCTCAGGTATCTGCCCATTTTCAAGGGATGTGTTGAATATTATGGTAAGTGGCACACTCAGTACCTCAGCTCCTTCCCGAAGAACCCACGGGGAGATATTGTCCGGACCCATCGCCTTTGAGGTATCAAGGTCACTGAGTAACTGTATGTGTATGTGTGTGTGTGTGTGTTAGTTACCATTTTGTCCAAGGCACATGTCGATTAGACACTAGGCCTGTTGTTTGTGTGTGTGTGTGTGTGTGTGTTTCAGTGACCGTTTGTCAAAGACATTTATCGATAGAAACTTGGCTTGTTTTTGTGTGTACGATCGTGTATATGCATGTGTATTTATGTCTTATTGTGTGTGTATGTGTGTTCATGCGTGTACTCACCTATATGTGGTTGCAGGGGTCGAGACTCAGCTCCTGGCCCGCACGCGTTCGTGCATACAAATACCATTCATTAGTTTATTAAAAATACGCATTAATACAACTTTAACGCTCACCTCTTGTGAGGATTGAGTGACTCCCGTGCAAAATAAAGGTGAGTGTGGGTCCCAACAAGGTGGGTCCCAACGAGGTGGGTCCCAACGAGGTGGGTCCCAACAAGGTGGGTCCCAACAAGGTGGGTCCCAACAAGGTGGGTCCCAACGAGGTGGGTCCCAACAAGGTGGGTCCCAACGAGGTGGGTCCCAACAAGGTGGGTCCCAACAAGGTGGGTCCCAACGAGGTGGGTCCCAACGAGGTGACCTTGACAAGTTGAACATATGTGCATTAACATATGTATGACTGAATTTACAGCAGATAAGCGCAATGATAATGTACGAAAGAGAAAACATGTTAGCACGAAGAATATCAGTTTTGGCAGTGCTAGACAGAGAGATCTGGGAGTTATTATTAAAATAATAGATTGAAACAGAGAAAGAGTTCTGGGAGTTATTATTAAAACGATAGATTGAAACAGAGAAAGAGATCTGGGAGTTATTGTTAAAACAAATAAATTGTATCAGAGAAAGAGATCTGGGAGTTATAATTAAAACAGTAGATAGTAACTAAAAATATTACAAACGAAATAAGCTCGTGTATTGTAATGGTAAAGACGGAAATATCTTTCAAATACGGCTAAAAAGAAAGATATAGTTAAAGTAGAAAAGATGACAGGAGAGGCTGTATAATGACTGCTAGAACTACGGTACTGGCGACACAGTCAGTGAATAATTAGACACAGTGAATAATTAGACACAGGTGCAACATCTGGGCGTCTTTATTTGTAGACGTTTTGCCAACCAGCGGCTTTATCAATACAAGGACATAATGTGAAGAATGTAGAATTATTTACAAATGAGGAGGTAGTCAGTCCCTCAGTCCTGGAGTTGGTGAAGAGCACCGTAGATCTTGCCTCAGAAAAAAGTGCGTATTATTTGACGCTACTTAAGTTTAATTAGTTATTCTCTCATCAAGACACCAATGAACGGTACCTCAGTATATATTTAACTTAGTATGTGACTGACTTTGTAAATGTTTGTCAGCGTCTGAGCATCACCGCCCTCCTCGTCTCTCTCCCACACACACAAGCTTTTTTGTCATAGGTAAAGGCAGCCAACCGTACATCTTTACACCCACCAATATCATAACTGCGATATCATTCATCAGTGGGACGAGTAGGATCATACCTCTAAGCTCATCATTCATCTAAATTTGGTATAATTCACCTGACAAATAACCTTAAAGATAATGATGATGTTTGTCGAACAGGTCAGAGGCACAGGTGATCAATATCACTGCCATGGAAACCTCCTGCCAGTGATCAATATCACTGCCATGGAAACCTCCTGCCAGTGATCAATATCACTGCCATGGAAACCTCCTGCCAGTGATCAATATCACTGCCATGGAAACCTCCTGCCAGTGATCAATATCACTGCCATGGAAACCTCCTGCCAGTGATCAATATCACTGCCATGGAAACCTCCTGCCAGTGATCAATATCACTGCCATGGAAACCTCCTGCCAGTGATCAATATCACTGCCATGGAAACCTCCTGCCAGTGATCAATATCACTGCCATGGAAACCTCCTGCCAGTGATCAATATCACTGCCATGGAAACCTCCTGCCAGTGATCAATATCACTGCCATGGAAACCTCCTGCCAGTGATCAATATCACTGCCATGGAAACCTCCTGCCAGTGATCAATATCACTGCCATGGAAACCTCCTGCCAGTGATCAATATCACTGCCATGGAAACCTCCTGCCAGTGATCAATATCACTGCCATGGAAACCTCCTGCCAGTGATCAATATCACTGCCATGGAAACCTCCTGCCAGTGATCAATATCACTGCCATGGAAACCTCCTGCCAGTGATCAATATCACTGCCATGGAAACCTCCTGCCAGTGATCAATATCACTGCCATGGAAACCTCCTGCCAGTGATCAATATCACTGCCATGGAAACCTCCTGCCAGTGATCAATATCACTGCCATGGAAACCTCGCCAGTGATCAATATCACTGCCATGGAAAACTATCCTGACCCCCGTGATCAATATCACTGCCATGAAACCTCCTGCCAGTGAATCAATATCCATGCCATGAAACCTCCTGCCATGATCATATCACTGCCATGAAACCTCCTGCCAGTGATCAATATCACTGCCATGAAACTCCTGCCAGTGATCAATATCACTGCCATGGAAACCTCCTGCCAGTGATCAATATCACTGCCATGAAACCTCCTGCCAGTGATCAATATACTGCCATGGAAACTCCTCCAGTGATCAATATCACTGCCATGAAACCTCCTGCCAGTGATCAATATCACTGCATGGAAACCTCCTGCCAGTGATCAATATCACTGCCATGGAAACCTCCTGCCAGTGATCAATATCACTGCCATGGAAACCTCCTGCCAGTGATCAATATCACTGCCATGGAAACCTCCTGCCAGTGATCAATATCACTGCCATGGAAACCTCCTGCAGTGATCAATATCACCTGCCATGGAAACCTCCTGCCAGTGATCAATATCACTGCCATGGAAACCTCCTGCCAGTGATCAATATCACTGCCATGGAAACCTGCCAGTGATCAATATCACTGCCATGGAAACCTCCTGCCAGTGATCAATATCACTGCCATGGAAACCTCCTGCCAGTGATCAATATCACTGCCATGGAAACCTCCTGCCAGTGATCAATATCACTGCCATGGAAACCTCCTGCCAGTGATCAATATCACTGCCATGGAAACCTCCTGCCAGTGATCAATTCACTGCATGGAAACCTCCTGCCAGTGATCAATATCACTGCATGGAAACCTCCTGCCAGTGATCAATATCACTGCCATGGAAACCTCCTGCCAGTGATCAATATCACTGCATGGAAACCTCCTGCCAGTGATCAATATCACTGCCATGAGAAACCTCCTGCCAGTGATCAATAATCATGCCATGGAAACCTCCTGCCAGTGATCAATATCACTGCCATGGAAACCTCCTGCCAGTGATCAATATCCTGCCATGGAAACCTCCTGCCAGTGATCAATATCACTGCCATGGAAACCTCCTGCCAGTGATCAATATCACTGCATGGAAACCTCCTGCCAGTGATCAATATCACTGCCATGGAAACCTCCTGCCAGTGATCAAATCACTGCCATGGAAACCTCCTGCCAGTGATCAATATCACTGCCATGGAAACCTCCTGCCAGTGATCAATATCACTGCCATGGAAACCTCCTGCCAGTGATCAATATCACTGCCATGGAAACCTCCTGCCAGTGATCATATCACTGCATGGAAACCTCCTGCCAGTGATCAATATCACTGCCATGGAAACCTCCTGCCAGTGATCAATATCACTGCCATGGAAACCTCCTGCCAGTGATCAATATCACTGCCATGGAAACCTCCTGCCAGTGATCAATATCACTGCCATGAACCTCTGCCAGTGATCAATATCACTGCCATGGAAACCTCCTGCCAGTGATCATATCACTGCCATGGAAACTCCTGCCAGTGATCAATATCACTGCCATGAAACCTCCTGCCAGTGATCAATATCACTGCATGGAAACCTCCTGCCAGTGATCAATATCACTGCCATGAACCTCCTG
The DNA here is from genome assembly GCA_009830355.1 of Cherax destructor. Classification (NCBI taxonomy): domain Eukaryota; kingdom Metazoa; phylum Arthropoda; class Malacostraca; order Decapoda; family Parastacidae; genus Cherax; species Cherax destructor. The sequence continues at coordinate 658,313 of WNWK01000151.1, forward strand.
CCAGTGATCAATATCACGCCATGGAAACCTCCTGCCAGTGATCAATATCCTGCCATGGAAACCTGCCAGTGATCATATCCTGCCAGGAAACCTCCTGCCAGTGATCAATATCACTGCATGAACTCCTCCATATCAATATCACTGCCATGAACCTGCCAGCAAACGCTGGAAACCTCTGCGTGATCAAACCGCAAACCTCCTGCCAGTGATCATCATGTGGACCTCTGCCAGTGATCAATATCCTGCATGAACCTCCCAGTGATCAATATCCGCCATGAAACCTGCCAGATCATATCACTGTGAATTCTCACCCAGTGATACTCATGCCTCCTGCCAGTGATCAATATCACTGCCATGGAAACCTCCGCCAGTGATCAATATCACTGCCATGGAAACCTCCTGCCAGTGATCAATATCACTGCATGAAACCTCCTGCAGTGATCAATTCACTGCCATGAAACCTCCTGCCAGTGATCAATATCACTGCCTGGACCTCCTGCCAGTGATCAATATCACTGCCATGGAAACCTCCGCCAGTGATCAATATCACTGCCATGGAAACCTCCTGCCAGTGATCAATATCACTGCCATGGAAACCTCCTGCCAGTGATCAATATCACTGCCATGGAAACCTCCTGCCAGTGATCAATATCACTGCCATGGAAACCTCCTGCCAGTGATCAATATCACTGCCATGGAAACCTCCTGCCAGTGATCAATATCACTGCCATGGAAACCTCCTGCCAGTGATCAATATCACTGCCATGGAAACCTCTGCCAGTGATCAATATCACTGCCATGAAACCTCCTGCCAGTGATCAATATCACTGCCATGGAAACCTCCTGCCAGTGATCAATATCACTGCCATGGAACCTCCTGCCAGTGATCAATATCACTGCCATGAAACCTCCTGCCAGTGATCAATATCACTGCCATGGAAACCTCCTGCCAGTGATCAATATCACTGCCATGGAAACTCTCCTGCATTGGATCCATATCACTGCCATGAAACCTCCTGCCAGTGATCAAATCACTGCCATGGAAACCTCCTGCCAGTGATCAATATCACTGCCATGGAAACCTCCTGCCGTGATCAAATCACTGCCATGAAACCTCCTGCCAGTGATCAATATCACTGCCATGGAAACCTCCTGCCAGTGATCAATATCACTGCCATGGAAACCTCCTGCCAGTGATCAATATCACTGCCATGAACCTCCTGCCAGTGATCAATATCACTGCATGGAAACCTCCTGCCAGTGATCAATATCACTGCCATGGAAACCTCCTGCCAGTGATCAATATCACTGCCATGGAAACCTCCTGCCAGTGATCAATATCACTGCCATGGAAACCTCCTGCCAGTGATCAATATCACTGCCATGGAAACCTCCTGCCAGTGATCAATATCACTGCCATGGAAACCTCCTGCCAGTGATCAATATCACTGCCATGGAAACCTCCTGCCAGTGATCAATATCACTGCCATGGAAACCTCCTGCCAGTGATCAATATCACTGCCATGGAAACCTCCTGCCAGTGATCAATATCACTGCCATGGAAACCTCCTGCCAGTGATCAATATCACTGCCATGGAAACCTCCTGCCAGTGATCAATATCACTGTCATGGAAACCTCCTGCCAGTGATCAATATCACTGTCATTCTCCTTACCAGGAGTTTTACTGCCTTCCCTCTCCTCTTATTGCCTCCTCTCCCCACACATTCCAAATGTTGTCTTTTCCCACGTCTCCCTTTATTCCCTTCTCAGTCTCTTCCTTTCTCCCACACTTTACCACGTCAGATCTCTCATCTAATTTATCTTAACCTCGCTGTTCTTTTATCTGAATTACAATCTAACCAAATATTCTTTATTTTTCTCAGGTACTTTTGAACACACACGTCTTTATTGCTTCAATTCTAAATTCTCAGTCTTTATTCCACCAGATTTCTCCTTTACTATATCTCCTCTCGTCTTTATTTCCCCACAACCTATCCTCATTTTACTAAGCCACTTTTATCCTGTGAACAACGTCAATTTCTTAACGTTTCCTGCAAATATATAAATGCTGTATTATCTGAGGTTAGGTTAGAATATTACATAAAGCAATACAAACTACAAACACACAAGCAAAACAAAAGAAGGGCGACGTTCAGATAAACCCTGAAGGGTTAACGCTCGTGGGGTGAAAAGGCGCTGCTCACCTTGCTGAGAGATAAGGAAAGGATGAAAGGGTAACACAAAATAGACGGAAATAAGAGGATTATATGGGAAAAAATATGAAGGGACGTGAAGGTGAGGAAAGGTTGGATGGAAAGGGACGCATGAGAAGGGAGAGGTTCCATAAAAAGGGGAAAGGAACGAAGTTTTAAAATTTGAAGAAAAGTTTGATCTAGGTATATCCTACATCGCTCTCTGCAATAAAAATAAAATACGAAACTCACATGAGAGCCTCAAAAGGTAATATTAAGAACATAAGAATGGAGGAACACTGCAGAAGGCCTACTGGCCCATACAAGGCAGGTCCTTATCAAAATCACCCCTACCCAAAACTACCCAAGAATGTTACGTAGGAAAAAAAACTATTAACATAAAACAAAGGAAGACGACACGTGAAAATATTGTCATACCAAGTTAAAATAACCTGCATCGGTTTAAAACCTCATTAAATTATCACTGTTGAAAGACTCCTGAAAGCTCCTCGAGGTCCCTGCAGGCACCCCGGTAATTACAAAAAAACACAATATAAGCGAAAAGGCCTAAGCCATGGACAGCCAGTAAAAATGTGCTCTGCAGTTGATCCTTAGATGACAGAAAAACATCTCAAACTGACTATTAATATTGAAGAGGAATGGCCAAACACCCACCTGGTGCTCGTCTGTATGGTTCACAGAACCTATGGAGTCTGTGTAAGACAGAACTCCGCTATAAATCAAGTACGAGATAAAAGCTTTCGCCTCAGCATCCTCCTGTTTATTTCCAGGGACCATATACATGGCCTGGGAACCAAAGCAATTACATGGCCAGGTATAGATCACAGGGTGGGCAGAAGGACACCAAGATAGAGAAATCAGAGTAAACTGCACTGACATATAATTATAGGCTATCAAGACGCAACCAGTCCTCGTAATAACTGGGCAACATTTAAATATAAGGCTTACATCCCATTTCTATGTTTGGTTGGGTTAGATTACAAATACAAAACTACAAATATATGATAAAATGCAATTAAAAAAAAGTGCCGCCCGAACTGAAAACGGTCACCCACTGTACCCGGCTCATATAAAACTCATATTCCTCTTTTCCCCATCGTTCCATATTTCCTACCATATCCATCTCCCTTCCCATTCTTCTCACTTTTTTTTTTTTTAGTCTTTTCCACCTCTTTTCGTTTCTGTTCTCTTCCTTTTTCTCTCGTGTCACTCCCTTTTTCTTCTGCCTTCCCTTTCCCATCCCCGTTACCCGCCTTCCCTCTCCTTCATGGCGCCCGTAAGAGCTGAGCCTCGGTAATGACCTTGGGTAATTTCCTGAACAGTTTCAAGGGTCCGTCAACAACCACTCATTTGACTGTTTTTTCCAACAGTGCCATGACGTCCATGATAACTGGGGACGGACTGGTCTTGAGAGCAGCGATGACTGCTGTGTGGACCTCCACGGTGAACACAGAGGACTCGTCTGGTGACCGTACACAACACGAGTCCCCAACGATGATCACAGGCAAGCCAACACCTCGTTCTTGGAGCCCCTCGGGGAAGATCTTTATCCTTGAAGCATGAGCCAGACCATGCTGCAGGAAATTACCCAAGTACTTACGGGTGCCATGAAGGAGAGGGAAGACAGGTAACGGGGATAGGAAAGGGAAGGCAGGAGAAAAAGGGAGCGACAAGAGAGGAAAAGGAAGGGAACGGAAATGAAGAGGTGGAAGAGACAAACTAGGTGAGAAAAATTGGAAGGGAGATGGATATGGTAGAAAAGATGGAATGAAGGGAAAAAAAAGGAGAAAAAACGGAAAAAAATAAAGGAAGAGGGAATGACTAGGGAGAGGAGAGAAAGACGGAAGGCGTGAGAGGAGGAGGAAGACAGGGAATGAGAGAGGAAGAATTAAGGTGGTGGAATGGCTGCAGGAGAAGTAATAAAAAAAAAGACGAGAAAAGAAGAAAGCGAGGAAGAGTAAACAGGAGAAAAAAAAATTGGAATGAAAAGGAGTGAGGAAAAATAGACAGGAGGACGAAGTTAGGAGAAAGAGGAAGGGAAGGGAAATTGTGATTCGACCCCTGTAACCACATATATAGGTGAATACACACACACACACACACACACACACACACACACACACGCACACACGCACACACACGCACACACACACACACACGCACACGCACACGCACACGCGCACACACACACGCACACGCACACACGCACACACACACGCACGCCATCTTTCTGGACATTTCAAACTCACGTTACCAAACTTGTCTAAAGAAAAGGAGGTGGGAGCACCTGGCACTTGAGGAGGCCGAGGGAGAGGTGAAAGAAGGAAGGAAATAAAGTAATGAAAAGAGGCAAAACCCAGCGAGAGAAGGGGAAAGATGGAAAACAGGATGGAAGGGTTGTGAAAATGGGAAAGAGGAATTAGGAAAAGAGCGAAGGAGGGGAGAGATAAGAAGAGATAAATGAAAGCACAAGGATAGGATGAAACAAACGTGAGACAGACACTGTTGCCTGAAGAACATTTCCAGGGGTCAATGCCCCCGCTGCCTGGTCTCAAACCAAGCCTGATGGCTGCTGGCAGTCCATCGAACCAACCACAGCCCGGCTGATCAGGCGGTGATTTGAGGAACTTGTCCTTGAAGACCGCCAGAGGTTTGTTGGTAATTCCCCGCATGCAGAGGACGGAGAGGAACCAACACAAAATAAACACAAACACGAGGACTACGAGTGAACCAAACATAAAAAGGCTTCGATGGAAAAAACTTTTTTAATTTCTCACTGAACCCTTACGAAACTTCCTCTCCTCCCACCACCCCATCTTTTGTAAATGCCCAAATAAGTATATTGGTATATGGTAGTACGAAACACACTGCTTACAACACAAACACAGTTTCAGGGACAAGGGTGCCTCCTGTTTACTGTTAAGGCAGCGGCCGCCAGCCTGCAATGTTTGGCTGCAACCTGAGACAAACATAGTGGTGTTTTTTGCCCCTAGAGTATTAAAGGAAGATTAGCTGTGCAGTTTTTTCCCATCGAAGGACTGGTGTTCTGTACCAGCGCGTCCTCACATAAAAAAAAAGTGTTATTTCCAACGTATTAAGTAACTGCTGTGTATCAACCCTCCCGTTATTCGCAATTTAGAATAAATTTTGGGAAAATTAAATAAACCTACCGAATAACTACCACTATATATCCTGGGTGGCTTAGATCGTTCATTAATTAACGGATCTTGGCTTGTTCGAGGGAGAAAACATAGGCTGCATGTGGGTCATTAAGGACGAAATTCAAATACACAGCAACATAAAAAATACTTAAACCATTAAAACCGAGATTAAAATAAATTCAAAAGTGTATATAAAAAGATTCCTCGAGGTGTATATACTTTGATAAACACCTCTCGACGTAATATAGTTGACAAACGCTTCTCGGTGTATATATAAACATACTTTTCAGGGGTTATGAGATACAGGGCACTGGGCTGTTGAGATACATGGGGCCCAGGTTATTTGATACACTGGGTTTTGGTTACAGGGTACATGGAGCTGGGGTTCTGGGGTACACAGGGCTGGGGTTACGGGATACATGGGGCTGGGGTTACGGGATACACTAGGCTGAGGTTACGGGATACACTAGGCTGAGGTTACGGGATACACTAGGCTGAGGTTACGGGATACACAGGGCTGGGGCTACGGGATACATGGGGCTGGGGCTACGGGATACATGGGGCTGGGGCTACGGGATACATGGGGCTGGGGCTACGGGATACATGGGGCTGGGGCTACGGGATACATGGGGCTGGGGCTACGGGATACATGGGGCTGGGGCTACGGGATACATGGGGCTGGGGCTACGGATACATGGGGCTGGGGCTACGGGATACATGGGGCTGGGGCTACGGGATACATGGGGCTGGGGCTACGGGATACATGGGGCTGGGGCTACGGGATACATGGGGCTGGGGCTACGGGATACATGGGGCTGGGGTTACGGAGTACATAGGGCTAGGGTTACGGGATACATGGGCTGGGGTTACAGGATACACGGGGCTGGGGCTACAGGATACACGGGGCTGGGGCTACGGGATACACGGAGCTAGGGCTACGGGATACACGGAGCTAGGGCTACGGGATACACGGGGCAGGGGCTACGGGATACACGGAGCTAGGGTTACGGGATACATGGGGCTGGGGCTACGGAATACACGGGGCTTCTCTGGTCTCACAGGCACCAACATTCATCTTGTGTGTCAGGTTATGGGAAGAGAATTTAGTGAACACCCTTGCTGGAAATTATTTTTATTGTATTTATGGTTTGATTTAAGGACGAAGAAGGTAGTTCCAACTGTTTTGATAAAGATCCTTAACTAGCAAGAAGGGAACTTCTTGAAGGGGCCTTGACTCAAGAACCCTGCAAGAAGGGCTCTTCTTGAAGGGGCCTTGACTCAAGAACCCTGCAAGAAGGGCTCTTCTTGAAGGGGCCTTGACTCAAGAACCCTGCAAGAAGGGCTCTTCTTGAAGGGGCCTTGACTCAAGAACCCTGCAAGAAGGGCTCTTCTTGAAGGGGCCTTGACTCAAGAACCCTGCAAGAAGGGAACTTCTTGAAGGGGCCTTGACTCAAGAACCCTTTCACTAGCAGGAAGGCTACAGTGACTAGCGCTCAAGGGAGAGCTGACTAGCGCTCAAGGGAGAGCTGACTAGCGCTCGAGGGAGAGTTGTGGGTTATATATGCTAACAGTCGCGTTAAAACTGCATTCTCCGTAATGCCACGAAATTCATGTGATAATTATAGTGGATGATAATTATAGTGGATGATAATTATAGTGGATGATAATTATAGTGGATGATAATTATATGGGATGATAATTATAGTGGATGATAATTACAGTGGATGATAATTATAGTGGATGATAATTATAGTGGATGATAATTACAGTGGATGATAATTACAGTGGATGATAATTACAGTGGATGGTAATTACAGTGGATGATAATTACAGTGGATGATAATTACAGTGGATGATAATTACAGTGGATGATAATTACAGTGGATGATAATTATAGTGGATGATAATTACAGTGGATGATAATTATAGTGGATGATAATTATAGTGGATGATAATTATAGTGGATGATAATTACAGTGGATGATAATTATAGTGGATGATAATTATAGTGGATGATAATTATAGTGGATGATAATTACAGTGGATGATAATTACAGTGGATGATAATTACAGTGGATGATAATTACAGTGGATGATAATTATAGTGGATGATAATTACAGTGGATGATAATTATAGTGGATGATAATTATAGTGGATGATAATTACAGTGGATGATAATTACAGTGGATGATAATTATAGTGGATGATAATTATAGTGGATGATAATTACAGTGTATGCTAATTATAGTGGATGATAATTACAGTGGATGATAATTACAGTGGATGATAATTATAGTGGATGATAATTACAGTGGATGATAATTACAGTGGATGATAATTATAGTGGATGATAATTATAGTGGATGATAATTACAGTGGATGATAATTACAGTGGATGATAATTATAGTGGATGATAATTATAGTGGATGATAATTACAGTGGATGATAATTACAGTGGATGATAATTACAGTGGATGATAATTACAGTGGATGATAATTACAGAGATTGGCTTATTAACTCTTGCTTGTTAAACAGGTAAAACTTCATCAGTTTTTACACAGGCAACTCACTGCATTGGAAATATATTAGTCATTATTATTATATTCAAGAAGAGCTAAAAACCCATAAGAGTTATACACAGCGGAGAATGAGCGATTATAACGTTTGATCCGAGGAAGGGTAGAGCAGCTCTCGAAGAATATAGCGGAAGTTTCATGAAAATATGACATATATATAATCTCAAGGATGAAGCAACGAAGAATACTACCTGGAGAAATTTGTCTTGATGAATAAGACACAAGTGAACCACTTGAGTGTCAGTATTAGTGACAATAAAGATACTCAAGTGCTGCACACGTGACTTATTCATCACCTTGTCTTTACTGTATACCATCATTAATATAAAACTTGTCTTACCTGGTTACTTGTTGAGAGACGAGGGTGTCCTCCCTGCCTTCCCCGTCTCCCACACATGGATGTTCCACTCGTACTTACCTGGGTATAAACACACATGTCACAACTAAACCAATTATTACAGTTTATAAAAAAATATTACATTATCAAGATTACTGGCAATCAGTAGTATTCAAGGATATGGAGAGCACAGATTAAATAATAATTACTTATTTAAGGACTGGTTACTGTATACAGATAATAATTATTAAATAAAGTAATGGGTCACAAAATCATGAATATACGATATATATAATTAAATATGATTATCATGTAATGTTGGCGATGTTCACCGTGTAACAAACCAAAAGATATACCATAAGTAGGAAGAACCACCCGTCTAAAAACTACTCCACTCATCTATCTGTAGAAGTTAGGAGAATCAGACTTGCCTTCTCTTCCTGGCAGGGCGTACCAATGAATCTAGAAATCCGTCACTCCTCGTGTATCTTTCCACGGTGCTCTCAGCAGGTTTTATCCCATTACTGGGGTCATTCCAGGAATGACATTTGTGTAATTATTATGAATCATCCTGACGTTTCGCCCGTATAGCACATAAAACAATTACATTCGCTCCCGGCAAGAGATACTTAACGATTTTCCTAACAAAACTGTATACACTAAGTGTGCTACTACCGTATTCTATGAGATGTTAACAGTGTAAACGAAAGCGGGTTTCCTGTCACAGTACATCCAACAAGATGGGCGAGACTCCAGTACGAGGTTGACGTGTCAGTTCACTATTATATTGCCATGTTTTCCTAAACGGATATTGGATGTCATAGACTGATGCAGGAGAAGGAATTTATTATGAGTGTCACACCCTTTTCACCTGTTTGCTTTTACAAATAGGTTACTAAAATCTACAGATAAGATTTTAGTATAAATCTAAAGAGGTGATTGACTTTCCGATCTAGCCTCGAGACGGGTACGGTATGCTCATCCACCCATCTGGGCACCAGGTTAGTTGGCACCACGTTAAGTAGGCATCAGGTTACGGAGGCATCAGGTTACGCAGACATTAGGTTGCGTAGACATCAGGTTGCGTAGACATCAGGTTGCGTAGACATCAGGTTACGTAGGCACCAGGGTAAGCAGGCATCAGGTTACGCAGGCACCAGGGTAAGCAGGCACCAGGTTACGCAGGCACCAGGGTAAGCAGGCATCAGGTTACGCAGGCACCAGGGTAAGCAGGCACCAGGTTACCTGCGAAAAGTCACTTAAGCATATTCATGGCTCATAATATTTAGTATACAAAAATTTTTTCACAATTAATCTGTATAACAGTTTCCCATGTGGAAAACTTAATATTTCCCAGAGGCGCTATCAGCGGCTGATATGCTCTTAATAAACTTGTTACCCACACTACTGAAGTCATTAAAGCGGTTTTTTCCACTTTTAATCTCCTTACTAATCTTAAGATTTTTTTTTATATTCACTTTTCATGAAATGACAATATAGTAAAACACATCCTAATGTACAGAGAAAGTCACATATTACACTGGCCAACAAAAGGTTTCAGTTCACGTTTAAAAATGTGTGTTTCTGACTAATTTTTGGATGCCATCATAGAGAGGAGATATCATGGGAACCTGACGATCAGTGTGATGGTAGACTACTGCTGGACACTGCTGTTGGAGAGACAATATATATTTATAATGAACTTACGTTAAGATTTATCTTTTGTCAATGCATACGCCATACTTAACATTTATACATAATATAATACCTATAACTGATAATTGTTAGGTAACGTGTCATGTTATACTTCAAACTTAAATAGCCAAAATACTGGTTATGTGATCTCAAAAAAAAAGTTACGTGACAGAGACTAAAGTTCATATTCGTGATCAGCGAATCAATTTGGCATCTGAACTGGATAAAAAAAAAAGTTAAAATTTTGTTGGCTGGTGTTATCATTGATGGGATACAACATTTATACAAAAAAAAAAAAACTGAGAATACCAATGACCTGTGGTTTTAAACAAATGATTTTAGTAATTTTTCAGGAACTACTAATATTCGCTATTTTTACATAACACACGTGATGATCATTGTATTTTCTTCCTCATTATTTAAATGATCGCTGCACGGGTTGTCCTGAGTAGCAGTTCAGCAGCGGAAGACCTTCGTATCCTTACCACCTCCAAGAAAAACTTTCCTAAATGAATAAGACACAAGTGTAACACTTAAGAAACTCTACCGTGGAGATGCCTCGCCAACCAGTAGTTTTAAAAGTCCAATACAGAGAATATTAGGGACGTTGGAAGACAGTGAGGTGGTAGTTTGAGGTGATCAGTCTCTCAGTCTTGATGAATCTATTGGAGACAGTAGTTTGAGGTAGGTAGGTTGTTGTGTGTACTCACCTAGCTATGGTTGCAGGGGTCGAGTCACAGCTCCTGGCCCCGCCTCTTCACTGTGTGTGTGTGTGTGTGTATAATGTTAAACATTGCTTGTGCAAACAGATGGTCTTAATTCCCCTTACTGTTACTCTCACTTTTACTTTATCACTTCGATTCCTCATCTCTCTTTCTTCTTCACAGTCTTCTCTCCCCTTTCATCTTCTTCACTGTCTTCTCTCCCCTTTCACCTTCTCCCACCCTAACTCTATTTTCCTCCACCTTTCCTCTAGTCTTACCCATATCTATAATACTTTCTCTTCTCTCCCATCCTAGCTCTCCTCTCTCTTCCACTCCGACACACCTTCTCTCCCTTCTCCTACCTACACATTCTCTTTTATCGCTTCCCCTTAATAATAAACCATAAATGGTTATAATAATAACTTTAATTTTTTAAAGGGATGGCTCGATAAGCCAGCGGAAGGCCTCGGTCAGATGAGCAAAAGCTCCAGCTGCGGGTCATCATCTGACTAAGACTCGCGTCATGACAATTGTCCTGATTCCTGACGAACCTTACCTAACCTAACCTTCTCCTCTTCTCATATGTCCCACTTCAACCATACTTTTTGTCCCTCTGTCTCTTTTATCTTAAGTTTGTCCCTTGACTCTCACTGAACTAAGTTGTTCGAACCCCTGACAATTCAGTGTAACCCACTGTACCACGGTAGTCTTGTAAGATTCATCGCAGTAGGTTTGTCCCTTCCCATCCTAAGCCCGTCCCTTGTTTATTATTGTCACCCTTATTCTCCCTTCTTCCACCCTTCTCTCTCTCTATCTATCCCCACCCTCTCCGCCCCCTAGCTTTATCCTCCCTCGCCCTTGACACTCGCAGCACCCTCCGTCTCCCTGTTTTTCGCCAACTGGCCCCATCGGCGGGTGGGACTAACTTTTCTCCCTACCCTCAAACTTTTGCAATTAGAAACATTAGAGCTCCAGGTTGGTGCGACTGAGAGAGACTCTTTCTCTCTGTCTGTCTCTGTCTGTTTCTGTCTCTCTCTCTCTCTCTCTCTTCCTCCACCTTTCTTCCCCACTCCTCGTATCGTCTCCACTCTCTACTCACCCCCTCTCTTTATCTTCCATCAACCCTTTCTCCCTATTTACTTCTCTATCTCCCACTAATCTATTCCAGTAGCTACCTAACCCTTCCTCATTTTTTTTTACTCTCTTACCCTTCTCTCTATCAGCTCCCCTCTTCCATTCTTTTGCCTCCCCTCTATTTCCTCCAATCTCGTTACCATCTTCCTCTCTCCTCCTCCTCCTCCTACCTTCAAACTCGGTACAGGAGTCAGTGGCGCCACTTAGATGCGATGTACTGAACACCGCCTGTGGTTGCAACAAAATTATTACTGTACTAATTTATTAATGTATTTGCTAACTATTAAAGGCTGTTGTTTTTATATGATTAACTACTGCAGCTACAAGAGTTGAACTAAGTTGGTGGTGTTCCGTTGCTACAAGAGCTGAACTAAGTTGGTGGTGTTCCGTAGCTACAAGAGTTGAACTAAGTTGGTGTACCGAATCTACAAGAGTTGAACTAAGTTGGTGTTCTGTAGCTACAAGAGTTGAACTAAGTTGGTGGTGTTCCGTAGCTACAAGAGTTGAACTAACAGTTGGTGGTGTTCCGTAGCTACAAGAGTTGAACTAAGTTGGTGGTGTTCCGTTGCTACAAGAGTTGAACTAAGTTGGTGGTGTTCCGTAGCTACAAGAGTTGAACTAAGTTGGTGGTGTTCCGTAGCTACAAGAGTTGAACTAAGTTGGTGGTGTTCCGTAGCTACAAGAGTTGAACTAAGTTGGTGGTGTTCCGTAGCTACAAGAGTTGAACTAAGTTGGTGGTGTTGTTCAAGTTGACTGTGGTGTGTTCAGCTACAAGAGTTGAACTAATTTGGGGTGTTGAAATTTTCGAGCTACAAGAGTTGAACTAAGTTGGTGGTGTTCCGTAGCTACAAGAGTTGAACTAAGTTGGTGTTAAGTAGCTACAAGAGTTGAACTAAGTTGGTGGTGTTCCGTAGCTACAAGAGTTGAACTAAGTTGGTGGTGTTAAGTAGCTACAAGAGTTGAACTAAGTTGGTGGTGTTCCGTAGCTACAAGAGTTGAACTAAGTTGGTGGTGTTAAGTAGCTACAAGAGTAAAGCCGAATTCATGACAACCCCTACAATGGATAATTCAAGGAGACTCAACATGAGGTATGTGGTGCGAGTGTGGAGGGAGTTGTGTGTGGGAGTGGGGAGAGAGTAGTGGTGTGTGTGTGAGTGTGGAGGGAGTTGTGTGTGGGAGTGGGGAGAGAGTAGTGGGTGTGTGTGTGAGTGTGGAGGGAGTTGTGTGTGGGAGTGGGGAGAGAGTAGTGGTGTGTGTGTGAGTGGAGGGAGTTGTGTGTGGGAGTGGGGAGAGAGTAGTGGTGCGAGTGTGGGGAGAGAGTAGTGGTGCGAGTGTGGGCGTGGGGAGAGAGTAGTGGTGCGAGTGTGGGCGTGGGGAGAGAGTAGTGGTGTGAGTGTGGGCGTGGGGAGAGAGTAGTGGTGTGAGTGTGGGAGTGGGGAGAGAGTAGTGGTGCGAGTGTGGGCATGGGGAGAGAGTAGTGGTGCGAGTGTGGGAGTGGGGAGAGAGTAGTGGTGCGAGTGTGGGAGTGGGGAGAGAGTAGTGGTGCGAGTGTGGGCGTGGGGAGAGAGTAGTGGTGCGAGTGTGGGAGTGGGGAGAGAGTAGTGGTGCGAGTGTGGGCGTGGGGAGAGAGTAGTGGTGCGAGTGTGGGAGTGGGGAGAGAGTAGTGGTGCGAGTGTGGGAGTGGGGAGAGAGTAGTGGTGCGAGTGTGGAGGGAGTTGTGTGTGGGAGTGGGGAGAGAGTAGTGGTGCGAGTGTGGGCGTGGGGAGAGTAGTGGTGTGAGTGTGGGCGTGGGGAGAGAGTAGTGGTGTGAGTGTGGGCGTGGGGAGAGAGTAGTGGTGTGCGTGTCTCCCTGACGTAACTCACCTCTGGCTGTCATAGACACAAACAACTTTGTATCAAACTGTTCCCTCATTATACAACTCAACTCTGAACCCGTTTTTCAGTTTCCAACAGTGGCATCGTGTGTGAGTCTGCCTTCTCAACATTTTCCTTTCGTCCCTGACTTAATGTCGTTCCCAGTTCCCTTCCTGCATTTCCTTATGTCTTTTCCTCGGTACCCTTGTTTCATCTTCAGTCCCAATTTCTAAACATTTCCCCCCTGTGCTGTTTCATCTTCAGTCCCAGTTTCTAAACATTTTCCCCTGTCCTATTTCATCCTATTTTCCTTTCCCTCTCAACTGTTGCCCCAGCGTGCAGTTCTTCCTAGTTACAACCTCAGCTTTCCCCTCCAGTGTTCCCCCCGAGACTCTCTTCATTAAGAAACACGAAATAATATACGTATATATTTATGTGCATGTACTTAGCAATTACCTTGGTTGAAGTGAAGGGGTGAGGGAGGGAGGGGGTTACGATATATACCAGCTAGCGTTCATACTATCGTGGACTGTGTGTAACTTTGTAATTATGCTTGTCTCAATGGCTGGCATAACCCGGAATTATAAGATGCTTAAGTCTTATAAGGCGAAATTATCGTAGACTTTCTGAAAAGTATTCCCAAAATGTACGGTATCACGCGTGACCATAATACATATATATATACACAGTCATGTTGATTGCTCAAAAGACGTATACAGTTATCTTGATTATTCCAAAGATATACACCATTATCTTGATTATAAGATATATACCATTATTTTATTTCTTCATAAGATATACGACGGTTGATTATTTTCTCAAACTATGTAACGCAAGACCGTTAAATAAGTCTCTTTAATTCCACATTAACTAAATTATTCTTATAATAAAGATACTTATTTACTACTACTAATAATAATATACAATGCTAAACGCACATTTTATAAATACATGTTAATATATATAACAACTTATAACTAATTCCAAGTTATCGTAACTTATAACGTCGTGTACAATAATATAAAAAAGACGCATAAATATTCATATATACATCGTTATACACACGCATTCCAGGAATATACATATTTACATCTAGAGGCTCGTGTTTGCGAACTTAATATAATAAGTTCTGCAGCTCCTCCCAACCTTTCTAAAGTATAAACAGACAGCTTGGGTTGCCAGAGCTTGCTTTCGTGTAACAGCCTGTCTGTTGTCTGGTTGTGTGTGTCTGGGGATGCGAAGGTTATGTACACAGAGAGGTGTATATCTCTCAGTATATACACGCTGGGAGTTTACTTTAATCCCTGTTTTAGGGGATTAAAGTATCCTTGACAGGTGGTGTATAGGTTACAGGTAGTCTTAACGACCCCTGGAGTAGTCAATGACATGTAAACCTGATAAGGCAACCAACTTGTGTGTGTCTGTCTGTGATGGATCAAGCTGCATGAAATGATCTATTGCCGACAAATATGAAAAAATACCTATTGCAGAAAAAGTTTTTGAGACGACGTTTCTCTCAATGTAAAAGAGCTTTATTATGAGCAAATAAAGCTCTACACAGAGCGAAACATTGTATTAATTGTTGCACACGCATGTTATTAATCAGTATCGGGGATGGGGCGATACCGAAACATTTGCCGATACCATCAAAATCAGCCGATACCGATACTCTGGCACACCCTGACATAGCAACACCAGGGAATCTTCGTAAAAAGGCAATTTTCTTCTACAACTCTCAAGCCCAAGTCATCTCACTCATTCCTCCAACCTACGTTGCATAAACGCTTCCCGACATACTGGCAAGACGACCTTCTTCTACTTGTGGGTCCCATCCACCTGTCGCGTCGTCTTCAGCTGCTGCACCTCTCTTCTGGCTCCGTTATACAAGTCTCCATCCTCATGCATCTGCACATGTGTCTTATTCATTGACGTCTTTGATAACAAGAACACTCAGTACCTCACTGATAACAAGAACACTCAGTACCTCACTGATAACAAGAACACTCAGTACCTCACTGATAACATGAACACTCAGTACCTCACTGATAACAAGAACACTCAGTACCTCACTGATAACAAGAACACTCAGTACCTCACTGATAACAAGAACACTCAGTACCTCACTGATAACACTCTGTCTCACTGATAACAAGAACACTCAGTACCTCACAGATAACAAGACTCCGCCTCACTGATAACAAGAACACTCAGTACTTCACTGATAACAACAAGTCACCAGGAACATCTGTGATAACAACACCACCATCTTCCTCTTACGTCTCCAGAATTCCAAAGCATCTAGCGCGAGGGACATTTTTTTTCCACAAGTTCCTTCAGCATTGCTATTTAAAATGTGCATCACCCTGCGCTATGAACCTAAACAAATGCTAGCCTTGGCCACGATAACATATATTTATCTATAATTAAATCTAAGATTGCAAACTTGAACTCTATACCACCTTTCCTTCCAAGTTTTTTTAAATGTCAACACGAGAGAGAGAGAGAGAGAGAGAGAGAGAGAGAGAGAGAGAGAGAGAGAGAGAAGAGAAGAGAGAGAGACAGAGAGACAGAGAGACAGAGAGACAGAGAGAGAGAGAGACAGAGAGAGAGAGACACAGAGACAGAAGAGAGAGAGAGAGAGAGAGAGAGAGACAGAGAGAGGACAGAGAGAGAGAGACAGAGAGAGAGAGAGACAGAGAGACAGAGACAGAGAGAGAGAGAGAGACAGAGAGACAGAGACAGAGACAGAGAGAGAGACAGAGACAGAGACAGAGACAGAGACAGAGAGAGAGACAAGAGACAGAGAAAGAGACAGAGACAGAGAGACAGAGAGCAGAGAGACAGAGAGACAGAGAGCAGAGGACAGAGACAGAGCAGAGACGAGAGACAGAGACAGAGACAGAGACAGAGACAGACAGAGACAGAGACAGAGACAGAGACAGAGACAGAGACAGAGACAGAGACAGAGACAGAGAATGACAGGTAGGTCTTTTGACATTCACCGAGTACCAAATTTACACGTAAATATTTGAAAGTAAACAGCCCCAGTAAACAACCAATTATAGATCAATGTCTGCCTTTCACCTGTTGGTAAAAAAAATATTGCAGAAAGGTATTGGTAGGAGGTTTGTTGACTACGCGACTCACAATGAAATATTACCCCGGCACGCATACCACTTTTAAAATGGTAGCTTGCTTTGTATACGTTCTGATGGGTATATCTCTTGATGATGCACCATATATACGCCGTGAGGTGTATATCTCTCAGTGTATATATGCTGAGAGGTTACCTTAATCCCTATATTGGGGATTAAAGTATTCTTGACTAGTGGTAAACAGGTGACATGAATTCATAACCTTTGAGTAGTTCATAGGATTTACACCCAATTTGCCAAGCAAGCAATCTCTCTTGCTATGCATACACTGACAGCAGCAGCAGTATACACTTGGAAGGGTGTATAAACTTTAGTCTTTACCTTAAAGATTATATTCTTGACTGGTGGTGTAAAGACTTGCATCCTTCATGACTATATAGCAGGCTTTAAAAGTAATAAATCAAACCAGTCTTGTTTATATCCATTATCCATCCCTCTTCAGTTACCAGTACTTATCTCCTCTAATTTAATATCTTTTAACCAAAAATATCTTAAATTTAATTGGAAAAAAATAAATCTCCTAAAATTGCTCGAAAAATTAAAAAAAAAATGAAAATGCAAAATATTAGTTTTACATTTCATGTGAAATATAAAGATTTTAGTCAAGCATTTCAGAATCATCATCATAACTCGCTTTTAAACTTTCAAGGAACCCATTAACTTAAAATTCCGTATTAATACTTCATACAATGACTAAAATAACCTCCACCAAAAATGTTATCATGATCTCGTTTGCTGTGGTAACACTATACTTGAGACTCACCCTAAAGATCAAGTAAAGAATTATAACAATAATAATAATGATTAGCGTGAGGATAAATTAAATACTACTAATAATAATAGTGAAGTTTAATTAAACACTTACTACTAACACATAATAATGTTTTTCTCACCCTACTTTCCATTTACTCTTAAATAACCTTCTGATCTTCCCTTTCTGTCTGCCATCTCACTTACCTCCCTCCCTCTGTGCCTGCCCCCCTCTCTCTCTCTCTCTCTCTCTCTCTCAATCACCTCTTATCATTCTCACTCACGTAACCCACTTGTCCCAGTCAAGTCTTTAATCTGTCTCTTTCCACATCCCCTGAACTTTCACTTATTCACCGCTGACCCCAGACCTATCCTTCTCTCTCTCTCTCTCTCTCTCTCTCTCTCTCTCTGACTGTTATAAATGAAGGGCACAACACTGAGAGGTCACACATTATAGCTAAAAACACAGATGAATCAAAGGAATGATAGGAAATACGGCGCTAGTCTCAAGCTGGAGAGAAAAAGTGGAATGAATTGGATAAGGTAGCAGAGAGAATTACATACACAGTTTCAAGATTAGGGATGGCTGGCATCATGATGCCAGGAGGCAGTAATGTTGGGACAACTAGAGATAAAGCAGCTGACTCAGGAGCTAAGACTCACCCCCGTAAACATAACTCGTTGAATACAGACTCGCGAACCTTTATTTAGGACAATATACACGGCTTAAGTTAGGCCTATCTTCGAGTCTTAGCGCCAGCATAGAGCCCCCACCTCATTTAGAATATAAAAAACTAGTATCACTAGTGTTTTAAATTAAATATGGAAAGTTAATTAAAACCTAAAAGATTTGCCACTCTTAAAGATAATTTAATTTTAGTTGAAAATTTAAAACTTCCTAAATATTCAAAATCTCGTAAAATAATAAAGATACTATTATAAAACTTCAAGGTTTTGTGAAAGTATTTGCGGCAAGAAATATACACGAACTGAAGACCAAGGGGAAACATGATCATGACGTAAATAATACCCAGTAGAGTAGAAAAGGTAGATAGGGACTGATTGTTCGAGATGTTAGTAGGAGACACCACAAGACAGATGAATCCTAAAGATTCAGTTGAGCCACAGGGATGTTAAGAATTTTTTTTTAGGTTTCAATATTAGATGATGAGGTGATGGTGGCAAACACTACACAGTTTCAAGAGTAGGTATGATCCAGCCCAGGAGGCAAGGTATTAATAAAGTCGGTCGATAAGAGTTAAGAGGCACGCCCAGGAGCTATGACTAGGCCCCTGCAAACTCACCTACATGAAAAAGACAATGAAATCCAGACATACACACACTAACACACGCACGCACGCACGCACGCACGCACACACGCCAACACATACAAATACACACACTTAAACACACACAGAAACAGACACACACACACAATACACTGCGTATAACACTGCAGTAAGCTACTGATCATCATAATGGCATACTGACCGTCACAGCGTCACCCAGAGTATTACTGAGTCTTGCATATTCCCTGCATGGTATATATGAGTGTATATTCACCTAGTTGCGATTGCAGGGGTCGAGTCATAGCTCCTGGCCCCGCCTCTTCACTGGCCGCTACTGGGTCACTCTCCATGCGCCATGTGTGTATGTGTGTATGTGTGTGTGTGTGTGTGTGTGTGTGTGACCAGTTATCAAAGGCACGTGTCGATACACACTTGACCTGTATGCTTGGACCCTGGAAACGACCTCCAGGTAGGAGAGCCCCCCCAGAGAAGTACCCTAACTCTCTTCATATCATCTTACAGGAAGAACAAGTGGCACTGCCGAAATAACTTAACTTGAAGTTGTCAGGAACAGGCCAACCAGACTGCACAGCAGTATGCAGGACACAGTGTAGAGCAGGAGACAACATAGTGCAGGACACAACATAGTGCAGGACACAACATAGTGCAGGACACAACATAGTGCAGGACACAACATAGTGCAGGACACAACATAGAACAGGACACAACATAGTGCAGGCCACAGCATAGAACAGGACACAACATAGTGCAGGCCACAGCATAGAACAGGACACAACATAGTGCAGGACACAGCATAGTGCAGGACATAGCATAGTGCAGGACACAGCATAGGACAGGACACAACATAGTGCAGGACACAGCATACGACAGGACACAACATAGTGCAGGACACAACATAGTGCAGGACACAACATAGTGCAGGACACAACATAGTGCAGGACACAACATAGTGCAGGACACAACATAGTGCAGGACACAGTATAGGACAGGACACAGATAGTGCAGGACACAGCATAGGACAGGACACAACATAGTGCAGGACACAACATAGTGCAGGACACAGTATAGGGCAGGAGACAACATAGTGCAGGACACAGCATAGGACAGGACACAACATAGTGCAGGACACAGCATAGGACAGGACACAACATAGTGCAGGACACAGTATAGGGCAGGAGACAACATAATACAGGTCACAGCACAGAGTATGAGACAATATAGTGCAGGACACAGCATAGGGCAGGAAACAGCATAGTGCAGGACACAGCATAGGACAGGACACAACATAGTGCAGGACACAGCATAGGACAGGACACAACATAGTGCAGGACACAGCATAGGACAGGACACAACATAGTGCAGGACACAGCATAGGGCAGGACACAACATGTGAGGACACAACATAGTGCAGGACACAACATAGGACAGGACACAACATAGTGCAGGACACAGCATAGGATCAGGACACAACATAGTGCAGGACACAACATAGTCAGGCACAGATAGGCAGGAACAACATAGTGCAGGACACAGCATAGGGCAGGAGACAGCATAGTGCAGGACACAGCATAGGACAGGACACAACATAGTGCAGGACACAGCATAGCGACAGGACACAACATAGTGCAGGACACACATAGTGCAGGACACAAGCATAGGCAGGACACAACATAGTGCAGGACACAGCATAGGCAGGACACAACATAGTGCAGGACACAGCATAGGACAGGACACAACATAGTGCAGGACACAGCATAGGACAGGAACAACATAGTGCAGGACACAAAGCATAGTGCAGGACACAGATAGGGCAGGAACACATAGTGCAGGACACAGCATAGACAGGACACAACATAGTGCAGGACACAGCATAGGACAGGAACAACAAGTGCAGGACACAGCATAGGACAGGACACAACATAGTGCAGGACACAGCATAGGACAGGACACAACATAGTGCAGGACACAGCATAGGGCAGGAAACAGCATAGTGCAGGACACAGCATAGGGCAGGAAACAGCATAGTGCAGGACACAGCATAGGACAGGACACAACATAGTGCAGGACACAGCATAGGACAGAACAACATAGTGCAGGACACAGCATAGGACAGGACACAACATAGTGGGACAGCATAGGGCAGGAACACAAGTAAATAGAGGACACATAGTGCAGAAGCTACAGAACACATAGTGCAGGACACAGCATAGGACAGGACACAACATAGTGCAGGACACAGCATAGGACAGGACACAACATAGTGGGCACAGCATAGGCAGGACACATATGCAGACAGCATAGGGCAGAACCATATGAGGACACAGCATAGGCAGGAACACATATGCAGGACAGCATAGGCAGGAACAACATAGTGGAACATAGGACAGAACACATAGCAGGACGCATGCAGACATATGGCAGGACCCACATCAGCATAGTGCAGGACACAGCATAGGCAGGACACATAGTGAGGACACAGCAAGAGCAACATAGTGCAGGACACAGATAGGGCAGGAGACAACTATAGTGCAGGACACAGCATAGGCAGGAAACATGAGTGAGGACACAGCATAGGCAGGACACAACATAGTGCAGGAACAGCTACAGGCCATAGGCAGGACACACAGGAGCATAGTGCAGGACACAGTATAGGGCAGGAGACAACATAGTGCAGGACACAGTATAGGGCAGGAGACTACATAATATAGGTCACAGCACAGAGTATGAGACAACATAGTGCAGGACACAGCATAGGACAGGACACAACATAGTGCAGGACACAGCATAGGGCAGGAGACAACATAGTGCAGGACACAGCATAGGGCAGGACAACATAGTGCAGACACAGCATAGGACAGGACACAGCATAGGACAGGACACAGCATAGGACAGGACACAGTATAGGGCAGGAGACAACATAGTGCAGGACATAGCATAGGGCAGGAAACAACAGAATGCAGGTCACAACATAGGGCAGGACAAAGTGACACTGAAGCAGCCTATCAGCGTACACGAAACAGTCCAAAATAACAGCCTAACATCCCAATTACTGAGACTAGGCCGAGTAATGTCTACAATCAGCCTAGGACAGTGCATAGATACCATTAACAACAATAGATGAGTATCACCCCATCACACTATCTTCAAGAATGAACTTGGCAAATGCCAACAAGCTGTGGTGCCTCTGTTAAACTATGTACCGAGAACACCAACAGCCTGGCTGATCAAACCATTTGACCAGAAGCCCTACTGAGACCAGGTCGCCGAGACGATGAATCCGCGAATAATGAACACAACTAGTATACCTGGAAGGTGTACCGGGGGTCAACGCCCCCGCGGCCCGGTCCATGATCAGCCCTCTTCTGTACAGATTTTTTTTATTAAACGAAAATTGGATACATAGAGGGGAAATAAATGATAGGCCTAGTACAAAGTGTTGAAATAGAGTAAGTATACGGTTGTGTTCTGCCGCGTTTAATAACACGAACGGTAGTACACTTGTTTATTGCAATATCATTGATCCACCCTAAATTTGGCTTAAAAGAAAAACATGTGACCTTTGACCTCATAAATTTGGCTCAGCAGCACAAAATAAATAACGGTGAGGTAATTAACCAGATAGAGATATAGACAACTCAGTAATTAAATTCTGAATAGCTATTTAAATTCTAATTACAAGGAACACGCATATATAACGCTAAAATCGGGAGACAGGAGAATGGGTGGATGGGGAAGAGGAAGGAAGAAAAAATGAGGGTAGTTACTGGGTTTTCTCGCCATACTTCACCTAATTTTATACCCCTCCATACTATGTTTAATGGAAGAAATCACAATAAATCGCGGGACTACAAATATGTAAAAATACCAGTGAAAATAAGAAATAAAACCTGAGCGCTTTCATGTGTTTACACTCACATCTTCAGAGGAACAGCTTTCCCCCCCCCCTCTCTCTCTCTCTCTCTCTCTCTCTCTCTCTCCTCTCGCACCGTTGTCTTAAGGAGGAATGGATTATCATTGCTACTGTTACTCTTAACGAGAGTTTTATACGATAGCCGTACAGTGGGTAGTGAGTATAGAGGGATGTCACTGACATGAGTACTGCGTTTAATAGTATTCATACAACACTTAGGAATCTTTAGAAACGAAATGTTTCACCTTCTCAACAGGCTGATAACCTCAACACTATCTCTCCACTTCTTCTGTCGTTAGTTTGATCATAATCGTCTGTATTTACCTGAGGAAGCCTATAGTGTAGACGAAACGTTTCGTTACCTAATAATACTTTATTTAGACATGGTACAATGATACATGGTTGGGTAGACAAGATACATAGGTATTAATGAGATGTACATGCCAAAAGCCCCTAATATGCCCCTAATTGTTGTACATGGGTCTTACTCATCAGCTCTTATAAATTAAGCTGTGTAAAAGAAATCTCTTATTATAGAAACACGGTGTTTTAATTATTAATGGTGTATAAAAACTGGTGTTTTATATGTTTTATATATTAACAAAAACCGGTGTTTAGGTATTTTACTCAAACTTGATGAAGATCACCCCTGGTAAAACATTATGTAAGTAAAAGCTGATCTTAGTGATTCTGTACAGACATGTAGCGTGAACTCTGACAGACCCGCCTTCATTTCCGCCTGCTTCCTGACCACCTCATGCGTCACAGAAACCTGAAAAGGCGTGGAAATTGTTGGCGGGACTGTTGCGGCTACATCACTACCCGACAAACACACTACCCGACAAACAAACAACAAATTAACAAAAAAAAGCACATAAATGACCAAATCACAGAGGGTCGCAGACTCCGCAGTCTGGACATAATATATGAATGCGCAATTAAATTTATAACGGGTTTTATAATATATATATATATATATATATATATATATATATATATATATATATATATATATATATATATATAAGAGAGAGAGAGAGAGAGAGAGAGAAAAAAACACACACACACACACACACAGAAGAGAAGAGAGGGAAGAGAGAGAGAGAGAGAGAGAGAGAGAGAGAGAGAGAGAGAGAGAGAGAGTTAATTATCATGTCAAAGGCACTTGTCGATACACATTCTTGTGTGTATATAACATTCATGAGAGGTCAAGGAACATGGGTCCTGCCACTGAAGAAAATAAACACAAGGTGATCGTCCCGGCTTCATCCTGATACTCAATTGTCTCATTTCTCCTGCCTGCCCCTCACCACCACCACCCTGCCTCACACCACCTACCTGCCCTTCCACACCACCTGCCTTCACCCCACCACCTGCCTTCATCACACCACCTACCTGCCCTTCATCACACCACCTACGCCCTCATCCCACACCTCTGCCCTTCATCACACACTGCCTTCATCACCCACCTACCTGCTTTCCCCCTGCCCTTCATCACCACCACCTACCTGCCCTTCATCACCACCTGCCCTTCACCACCACCACCTACCTGCCCTTCATCACCACCACCTACCTGCCCTTCATCACCACCACCTACCTGCCCTTCATCACCACCACCTACCTGCCCTTCATCACCACCACCTACCTGCCCTTCATCACCACCACCTACCTGCCCTTCATCACCACCACATCAACGTAAGCAGATAAATATATCACGCGCACACACTGATGTGACCACATCTAAATTATCCTACGCTAACCTTATCAAATACCTGCCATCCTCTATAATAATAATAATAGTTACATAATCACATATACTCAAGATATGTACTGGAAAACTATCAGTGCACATATTCTGTGCTCCCCTTGATGTACAGGCACTTAGAGCAGCAGTGGGTTCATATCTCAATTGATAAAATCTCAGCATTTACTTTAATCCCCCTTTTTTACAGAGTCACAGACAGGAGAGTGTACACACATAAAAGCAATGTGCATCCCTACAAAACAAATCGCTTAAAATAAATGATTTTTAAAGGGTTGGACGGGTAATCAAGTGGAAGTCCTCGGTCAGATGACCAGAAGCTCCAGCTGTGGGTCATCACATGACTGAGACCCGCATCAGGAAACACATTTCCTGTTTCCTGACGAATCTTACCTTTGTCAAGCCATAACGGCTTGACAAAGCTCCTGGAGAGCGAAACGTTGCCACAATAAAATGTCACATTAGTTGCACTTGTGTCCTTTTACCTAACATATTGTCGGTAATTTTATCAACATTATTACAGAAAGTAGAATGGCAAAAAAAATTATAAAATTTAATGTGATTAAATACCAAATAATTGAAATGGAAGAGAGTGAAGAGAGACCAGGTGAAGAATATACTTATATTGCGAGACCATCTTTAATACAATGCAATGAAGAAATTAATTACACTTTTTTATCCTACTCTATTTTTTCCTACTCTCTTTTCCCCTAATCTTTCCTCCGTCTAAGAGTTACATGAATAAATGAATGAGAATGGCATGGATAAAAGTCAGTTTAGATGAGAAAGAATCAAAAGGAAATGTGACACAGTGCCACCACATGGTCTGAGACAATAAGAATGAGTTAGACACAGAATACAAGGCATTTATCTTCCATGAATTTGGCAGCATATAATATTCACTGCCATAGTAAACATTACAAGTAGCACAAACAAATGATTTCTCCTCTCCAAAATACTAATATAACAAACTGAACACACCATACATAAATTAACCTGAAAAGCTTGTACACTAAAAACACTACACAATATTACAAAAAATATTACATGCTTAAATGAGCTCTTAGATTTTACATGGCAAAATTTAAAAACTATTTCCTATACTCCTACAAAACAATCTTTTATACTGACCTCAGTCATATTGAGGTTTCCAGTAATTAAAGTACCTGCATGTATCTTACGGAAGTTAAAAAAAATTTAAACGCTGAAATACGGAAGTGGTGTAAACCTGCCGTGGCCGAGGAGTCACTCTCCAGTGCTTCTAGATTACCTTCATATGAGGCCCACTCATGATGTATTTATTTTAATCAGTGGGATGTCCTACAACAGTAGCAGTCATGTGGCTCCTGGGGAATGTATTCAGATTCGATCCAAGAAAGGATCAAAAGAATCAAAAGCCCCTCACCAGCATAAAGACCCCTCCCTCTATCGGTACGCTAACCACACCACTAAGTGTATACTCAGGACTATACATAGTTGTTCTCATACTTCAACATCCAAGTGAGTGGTCTGCTTGATCCCTGTGTAAATACACAAAAGCTGATGACTTTTTTCAATACCCCATGAAACTTACATCACGTCTGAAGTCTGTTCTAAAAACCTGCGTTTCGTCAACACTCCTTGCCTGTACGTACGTAGGTTATAGTCACAACCCCCTGCCTTTCCCTATCACCCCAGACTTGCATTACCCTGATCAACCCCATCAGCTGATTGTCTCCCATAACGGGCTCCACTAATGGGGAGTCAGACGGTATTGGCCTGGCTAGTGTTTCCAGCTAAGCCAAACACAACTCTTCTTCTTCTATTGAACTGCACTGGTATAAGCCTCTATAACAGGTGCTGGCGCCTTTATTCTTTAACGCAATTATGAAAATAAGAATAATAGTTATTCAAGAAATTAAAAATATAATAATTTTTATAAAAGAGTTGCAAAAGAAATGAATACTAAAGGCGTGAGCTTCAAATAATAAATTTTATATATCGCGAGGGTTGTCACGGTTGTTGTTTGCTGATGATAGTACTTTTGGGAGATTCAAAAGTTGGCGGAGAACTTTGAAAGAAAAAAGTTTGAAAGGAAGAAAGTTTAAAGTGAACACAGAAAATATCGGGGTGATAAGAATACGCTGAGGTCCAGGGAATGAGGGATTGGTCAGATTAGAAAGAAAGGAGAAAGGCAGAAGTGATGAATTTCGAATCTTGGGAATATATGGATTTGTCAGTGGATGTAAAATAGTAGTGTCCAGGATTCTAAGTGAATGTGAAACATGATCTTCAGATGTTGCAAAGACGAGGCTGGACAATGAAATCACACACACACACATCTAAGGACCACAATTTACCGTGAACTAAGTAATTTTTTTCCTATATTTAATGATCTGTACATCGCTCTTCTCATAAAAAAGATTTACTGTTTAAATTGAACACACTTGCAGCATCAGTCACAGTCTGCTAGATCCACCTTACTCTATCTTTTTCAACAGAGTACTCACCCACATGTGGTTGCAGGAGTTGAGTCACAGCTCCTGGTGCGTGCGTGCGTGCGTGCGTGTGTGTGTGTGTGTGTGTGTGTGTGTGTGTGTGTGTGTGTGTGTAATGTGATCTATAAATATTGGTAGAATTACCGACAATATGTTAAGTAAAAGGACACAAATGCAACTAATGAGACATTTTATTATGGCAACGTTTCGCTCTCCAGGAGCTTGAAAAAGCTCCTGGAGAGCGAAACGTTGCCAAAATAAAATGTCTCATTAGTTGCATTTGTGTCCTTTTACTAATGTGATCTACCCCTAGGTACAAGTATGGGGACCCATAACCTCGGAGAAGCAAATAAAATGGCTTTGCTGAGAAATGTTGAGAGATCTCCTGAAAGGCTGTTTGAATATTCTACTTCTCATACCACCCCATCTCTTGTAAATAAACATTCATGTATACTTTATTACATAAATTTATGCACAAACGCTACTACTCACGTTTGAATTTTGCGCATTCCTTGAAAATGATATATATATATATATATATATATATATATATATATATATATATCTATGATCCATACGTTTATGAGATGGTACATAAATACATCCTTCTTCCCACTCTATATATTCCATCACATAAATCCTTCACAACACGCATGTCTTGTTTTCAATTCGTTTCACTCGCTGTCGACACATGGACACTAGCAACAGGTGTCAACAACCCCATAATTACAGCAATACTCCGTAATTACGGGAAATTGCCAAACAGGCGCCAGACGAATGCAATTAAAGAAAGAAGTTAAGTAGGTCTCGTCACTCAACGTTAACTGGAGTCAAATGGTCTCTTGAGTATATGTTGATGATTTATATACAGGTATTTGTGTGTGTATTCCAAAGAATGTTAGAGTGAAGAGGGCAACAACCTCTTGTCTTCCCTAGCTAATATAACCCAAAAACAACGATAATGATGGCTAAAATTGCTTGCCCCATCAATGACAGTGTTGGAGGTTTTGAACCATAGTGTTGTAAGTCTTGAACCATCAATGACAGTGTTAGTTACCATTTGTAAACAACACTTAAGAAAAAAAAATTGAGAATCTGTCTTATGTGTGTACACTCACCTATTTGTGGTTTGCAGGGGTCGAGTCACAGCTGTGTGTGTGTGTGTGTGTGTGTGTGTGTATGTGTGTGTGTGTGTGTGTGTGTTTGCTGGCCCACTTCTCCACACACGAGAGTTGCTACAGACTCAAGCAGCCCAGGCAATTTTTATGACTTACCACTCGTTATCACCCCCAGCATCCACCCCTGCACTCACTCCAGCATCCACTCCGTCACTCACACCATCAACCCCAGCACCTTCCCCAGAACCCACCCTTTCACTCACCCCAGCACCATCACGCACCCCAGCATCATCACGCACCCCAGCACCATCACCCATCCAAGCACCACCAACCACCCCAGCACTCTCCCCATTCCCAGCACCCACCCGTGCACTCACCCCATCACCCACTCCACACGCAGAGGACTCAGGTTCGATAACCCCCCCTTCCGTAAAACATGCTACACCGCTTCCTCTCTCATCCTCTGGAACTCTCCCCATCCCCAACACCCCCATCCCTCACATAGGCTTTTAAGACACGCAAACCTGCCACTTACACCATGTACTCACTTCACTCCCTGTTATCGTTGCTCCCCATACACCACACAGAAAAAACTCGTGCATATCACAACACAAAAGTAATTTATTTCCAGAAGCAAAGTATCTTGCAATTTCAACTTATCCTTCCTCTTTTATTCCATGGTCTTCAGCATAGCTCATGAATGCTAATAATTACTTTAAACTCAATCTACTCTCTTGATTTGTATTAATACTCTCCTTCAGACGTATCAATACTCACTTCACTTTAGATGCATCAATTTACTTCAGACCATAACTGTAAACATTGCACAACTAGCCAAACAAAAACTGTTCTCAGAAACACCACAAGCAATCACACAGATGGTGTGAAGAAGAGAACAAATATACCAAAGTGTCGCACCTGAAGGGTAGACCGAATATCTACACCACAGATGATTTCCCACAGCTGCTTGACAAGCAGTGTTGGCAACAAGGACCAACTCATGAAGATGTCTTGCGGCTCTGGCATGATTGCTGTTCTGTACTCTCTCATAAACGCACAGGATGACAGGTCAGTCTTACAAATATTTGTTTCCATTCCTTATACACTTACGCTCAATAATAACCCCTTCTGGGATCTTCTTCAGACCTATTAATCTTGTGTGTTTTTGTCTCCACGTTGATTATTACTGAGCACTGACAAGTGTTCATAACACTTCAGTTATACACTTATGTTTATTCTCCTGTGTATTTCTTAGATCGTATTCCTGAAATATTCTCTTTCCAGTATAAGATGTGTGGTCAGAGACCGAGCCGAGGGGGCGATGACAACTACTCAGGAGTTAATGTGTTCAGAATTACACTGTCTTGTGAGGCTGTTGCTTTCATTTACGAATACGAGAGGTTGAGTTTTTAGGTTAAAGAGTAAGAACTGTACTTCACTTTATTTCACCTGTACGCCACCCACGAATACTTTATTTCGCAAAACAGTGATTAACACTGGAAGGCATGAAGTAGTAATTTGAGGTAATAAAGATACCCCAGGTGTTTCACATGTGTTTTTATTTATCTACCAGTCAGTGTTGGATACCATTAATATATAATAAAGGACTAAATTCAGTGTAACACAAACTAATATTAACATAAATGTTGAAAAAAACAGAGGGGAAATAAAATATATACATGAAAGAGATGAGAAATAAATTATCTACACAATTTTGCTGCTGGGTTTCTCTGGTTTCAAATTATTAATTCTACGTATTAATACTTTTACTTATTATTATTATTATAATGATTATAATAATAATAATAATAATAATAATAATAATAACAACTAGTCACTGACCTGAAGGGTCACTAGTCTCTGATCTGAGGGGTACAAGTCACTGACCATCATGATCGCTTGTTCCATTAATTACACACTTAATTACTTCCCTTTTTCCTCCTGTCATCCCCCTGCCACCCACCTAAATAACAGGGGGTGAAGGACTGTATCCCCGGAAACAAGATTTTTAATGAACAACGGCTGATAATATCCGAGGTTGCCAGATTTTTAGAGAGAGCCGACCCTTGGTAGTGAGTTGTGGTAGTGAGTTGTGGTAGTGAGTTGTGTAGAGCTGTTCGCTGGTAGTGAGTTGTGTAGAGCTGTTCGCTGGTAGTGAGTTGTGTAGAGCTGTTCGCTGGTAGTGAGTTGTGTAGAGCTGTTCGCTGGTAGTGAGTTGTGTAGAGCTGTTCGCTGGTAGTGAGTTGTGTAGAGCTGTTCGCTGGTAGTGAGTTGTGTAGAGCTGTCCACTGGTAGTGAGTTGTGTAGAGCTGTCCACTGGTAGTGAGTTGTGTAGAGCTGTCCACTGGTAGTGAGTTGTGTAGAGCTGTCCACTGGTAGTGAGTTGTGTAGAGCTGTCCACTGGTAGTGAGTTATGTAGAGCTGTCCACTGGTAGTGAGTTATGTAGAGCTGTCCACTGGTAATTATGTAGAGCTGTTCGCTGGTAATTATGTAGAGCTGTTCACTGGTAGTTATGTAGAGCTGTTCGCTGGTAATTATGTAGAGCTGTTCGCTGGTAATTATGTAGAGCTGTTCGCTGGTAGTTATGTAGAGCTGTTCGCTGGTAATTATGTAGAGCTGTTCGCTGGTAGTGAGTTATGTTAATAAGAACCTGTTTATTTGCTGTATAATACAAAGGTGACTATATATGAACTATCCAGTTTATGTAAAGTACCTGACCTTGAGGATCATGAAAACATCTGCACTGTGACAGTCTCTGGGACTGTGGCACTGTGACAGTCTCTGGGGCTGTGGCACTGTGACAGTCTCTGGGGCTGTGGGAAGAGAGAGCAAGGTTGGTGCCGCTGTCACAGGCAAGTCACAGAAATGCTGTCTCTAAAAATCATCCTATTGTAAGCTTCGTGGTTCAGTGGGAACAGCGTTGGTCCGACTACGTGCCAGTACCACAGTTCGAGCCCCCATAAATGCGCTGGAAAACGTACAAGGAAGGATGACATAGTTGATCCCATGTATCAGAAATCTTTCTTACGAGGATAGACTGAGGCCCTGAACCTGCACTCTATTAAGACGTAGAATTAGGGGAAGATATGATTGAGGTGTATAAATGGAAAATAGGAATAAATAAAAGGGAGGTAAATAACGTGCTAAAAATATCTAACCAAAACAGGACTCACAATAATGGGTTCAAAGTTGGAAAAAATAGATTTAGAAAGGATATAGAAAAGCACTGGTTTGGTAATAGAGTTGTGGATGAGTGGAACAAACTCCCGAGTACCGTCACTGAAGCTAAGACGTTGTGTAGCTTTAAAAATAGGTTCGAAATGTACACGAGCGGGTGTGGGTGGGTGTGAGGTAGACAGGACCAGCTTGGGCCAGTAGGCCTGCAGCAGTGCTCCTTTCTTATGTTTTTATATCGTTCCTCTCAACTTGGCACACGGATATCAATCACCTTGATGAACGGATAGCGTTGCTCTCTGCACGGATATAGTCGCTTTCAGCAAGATTATCGCGGCTCTCAGCAAGATTATCGCGGCTCTCAGCAAGCATATCGCGGCTCTCAGCAAGCATATCGCGGCTCTCAGCAAGCATATCGCGGCTCTCAGCAAGCATATCGCGGCTCTCAGCAAGCATATCGCGGCTCTCAGCAAGCATATCGCGGCTCTCAGCAAGCATATCGCGGCTCTCAGCAAGCATATCGCGGCTCTCAGCAAGCATATCGCGGCTCTCAGCAAGCATATCGCGGCTCTCAGCAAGCATATCGCGGCTCTCAGCAAGCATATCGCGGCTCTCAGCAAGCATATCGCGGCTCTCAGCAAGCATATCGCGGCTCTCAGCAAGCATATCGCGGCTCTCAGCAAGCATATCGCGGCTCTCAGCAAGCATATGCGCCTCAGCAACATATCGCGGCTCTCAGCAAGCATATCGCGGCTCTCAGCAAGCATATCGCGGCTCTCAGCAAGCATATCGCGGCTCTCAGCAAGCATATCGCGGTGCAGCTATCCTTCAGCAAGCATATCGCGGCTCTCAGCAAGCATATCGCGGCTCTCAGCAAGCATATCGCGGCTCTCAGCAAGCATATCGCGGCTCTCAGCAAGCATATCGCGGCCTCAGCAAGCATATCGCGGCTCTCAGCAAGCATATCGCGGCTCTCAGCAAGCATATCGCGGCTCTCAGCAAGCATATCGCGGCTCTCAGCAAGCATATCGCGGCTCTCAGCAAGCATATCGCGGCTCTCAGCAAGCATATCGCGGCTCTCAGCAAGCATATCGCGGCTCTCAGCAAGCATATCGCGGCTCTCAGCAAGCATATCGCGGCTCTCAGCAAGCATATCGCGGCTCTCAGCAAGCATATCGCGGCTCTCAGCAAGCATATCGCGGCTCTCAGCAAGCATATCGCGGCTCTCAGCAAGCATATCGCGGCTCTCAGCAAGCATATCGCGGCTCTCAGCAAGCATATCGCGGCTCTCAGCAAGCATATCGCGGCTCTCAGCAAGCATATCGCGGCTTCAGCAAGCATATCGCGGCTCTCAGCAAGCATATCGCGGCTCTCAGCAAGCATATCGCGGCTCTCAGCAAGCATATCGCGGCTCTCAGCAAGCATATCGCGGCTCTCAGCAAGCATATCGCGGCTCTCAGCAAGCATATCGCGGCTCTCAGCAAGCATATCGCGGCTCTCAGCAAGCATATCGCGGCTCTCAGCAAGCATATCGCGGCTCTCAGCAAGCATATCGCGGCTCTCAGCAAGCATATCGCGGCTCTCAGCAAGCATATCGCGGCTCTCAGCAAGCATATCGCGGCTCTCAGCAAGGATATCGCGGCTCTCAGCAAGGATATCGCGGCTCTCAGCAAGGATATCGCGGCTCTCAGCAAGGATATCGCGGCTCAGCAAGATATCGGGCTCTCACAAGATATCGCGGCTTTCAGAAGATATCGGCTCAGCAAGGATATCGCGTTACAAGATATCGCGGCTTGAAGAAGGATATATGGTTGCAGGATATGCTAGAAAGGAAGATAGTTGAGAAATTGTTTACAAGAAAAGTGGAAATAGTGATAAATTGTTTACAAAATAGTGGAAGATAGTGATAAATTGTTTACAAAATAGTGGAAGATAGTGATAAATTGTTTACAAAAATAGTGGAAGATAGTGATAAATTGTTTACAAAATAGTGGAAGATAGTGATAAATTGTTTACAAAATAGTGGAAGATAGTGATAAATTGTTTACAAAATAGTGGAAGATAGTGATAAATTGTTTACAAAATAGTGGAAGATAGTGATAAATTGTTTACAAAATAGTGGAAGATAGTGATAAATTGTTTACAAAATAGTGGAAGATAGTGATAAATTGTTTACAAAATAGTGGAAGATAGTGATAAATTGTTTACAAAATAGTGGAAGATAGTGATAAATTGTTTACAAAATAGTGGAAGATAGTGATAAATTGTTTACAAAATAGTGGAAGATAGTGATAAATTGTTTACAAAATAGTGGAAGATAGTGATAAATTGTTTACAAAATAGTGGAAGATAGTGATAAATTGTTTACAAAATAGTGGAAGATAGTGATAAATTGTTTACAAAATAGTGGAAGATAGTGATAAATTGTTTACAAAATAGTGGAAGATAGTGATAAATTGTTTACAAAATAGTGGAAGATAGTGATAAATTGTTTACAAAATAGTGGAAGATAGTGATAAATTGTTTACAAAATAGTGGAAGATAGTGATAAATTGTTTACAAAATAGTGGAAGATAGTGATAAATTGTTTACAAAATAGTGGAAGATAGTGATAAATTGTTTACAAAATAGTGGAAGATAGTGATAAATTGTTTACAAAATAGTGGAAGATAGTGATAAATTGTTTACAAAATAGTGGAAGATAGTGATAACTTTTTTTACAAAACTGCTAAATATAATGATACATTGTTTAAAGACAAAGGGTACTGACACATTTTTTACAAAATAGCGAAGGATAGTGATAAATTGTTTATAAAAGAGGAGTGTCCAAGCTGGATATGTACTTTTATCTCCACCCCTGAAAAGCCAATTAAGTGAGTAAATATAACTAATTACGAAACTGGAACAAAATCAGGAAGGAAAAAACAGACCAATTAAACAGGGAAAATGTAAAAGTTAAACTCGTATTTAGAAGTAATAAATTATATAATAAAATGCATTAATAAAACTGTAGGTGTGACAGCTGAGAAGAGAACACAGATCAGCCAGGAATTTAAAAAAAAATAAGGGTTATATAGAAAAGATGAAAGCCATGAGGGTAAAAATTATAAAGAAAAAGAGATAAAATATAGAAAATGCAATAAGGGTTCAATGGCGTAGAAAAAAAATTGCAAGAAAGAAAAAAAAAAAAAAATAAAGATTTAGAAATAAAGAAAAAGGAGTTAAAGAGATGCAAAGAAAAATTTACAGTAGATATAGAGATAGGTAATAAAACACTTGAGTTCATTCAATAATAATAATGATTTAAGAATAAAGATATAGAAGAATATAATGCAAAAAAATGCAGATGTTATATAGGGATAATAAAATAAAATAAATGAAACAGCAGGAAGGTAAGACAGACAAGATTTTATTGAGACAAAAGATAAAGTGAGAACTGATACTGTTCTTCCTGTGTACTGACAAGTACGCTACCTGTACTGACAAGCACACTACCTGTACTGACAAGCACACTACCTGTACTGACAAGCACACTACCTGTACTGACAAGCACACTACCTGTACTGTCAAGCACACTACCTGTACTGACAAGCACGCTACCTGTACTGACAAGCACGCTACCTGTACTGTCAAGCACGCTACCTGTACTGTCAAGCACACTACCTGTACTGTCAAGCACGCTACCTGTACTGTCAAGCACACTACCTGTACTGTCAAGCACGCTACCTGTACTGACAAGCACGCTACCTGTACTGTCAAGCACACTACCTGTACTGACAAGCACGCTACCTGTACTGTCAAGCACACTACCTGTACTGTCAAGCACGCTACCTGTACTGTCAAGCACACTACCTGTACTGTCAAGCACACTACCTGTACTGACAAGCACGCTACCTGTACTGACAAGCACACTACCTGT
Organism: Cherax destructor; assembly: GCA_009830355.1. Classification (NCBI taxonomy): domain Eukaryota; kingdom Metazoa; phylum Arthropoda; class Malacostraca; order Decapoda; family Parastacidae; genus Cherax; species Cherax destructor. The sequence goes on from WNWK01000151.1 coordinate 693,567, forward strand.
ACTGACAAGCACGCTACCTGTACTGTCAAGCACACTACCTGTACTGACAAGCACACTACCTGTACTGACAAGCACACTACCTGTACTGACAAGCACGCTACCTGTACTGTCAAGCACACTACCTGTACTGACAAGCACGCTATCTGTACTGTCAAGCACGCTACCTGTACTGTCAACACGCTACCTGTACTGTCAAGCACACTACCTGTACTGACAAGCACGCTACCTGTACTGTCAAGCACACTACCTGTACTGACAAGCACGCTATCTGTACTGTCAAGCACACTACCTGTACTGTCAAGCACGCTACCTGTACTGTCAAGCACACTACCTGTACTGACAAGCACGCTACCTGTACTGTCAAGCACACTACCTGTACTGACAAGCACGCTACCTGTACTGACAAGCACGCTACCTGTACTGACAAGCACACTACCTGTACTGACAAGCACGCTACCTGTACTGACAAGCACGCTACCTGTACTGTCAAGCACGCTACCTGTACTGACAAGCACGCTACCTGTACTGACAAGCACACTACCTGTACTGACAAGCACGCTACCTGTACTGACAAGCACGCTACCTGTACTGTGTGTGTGTCCACGTGTATTAATTCCAGAAGGCCTGTCAGGTAATTTACAAATTACGTAACAACTCTCAGCTTCCCAGCAAACGAATACGGAACAATTCCAAAAATTTTCTTGGACCAAAAACTCTGAACAATTCTCAAATTCCAGTCTGAATACAAACGTCATTTTTTATTCTGTTACATATTACAAATGAGGCATCATTCCAGAACTCCCGTGAGAACATTAACATGGAGCAATGTACAAAATTTGGAATTATTCCTAAATTCCTGTTAGAGCGGGAATCTGGAACAATTATATAATTCATGCCAGGGTAAAAAATTATTAATAATTATTAAATTCTTGCCAGAATAAGGACAGAATTTAAAATAAAAATAAAGTTAGATTACAATTGAGGATTAGTCCCCGAATTCTTGACAGGAAAATAGAATAAATTGCATATTTACGCCAGAAAGCTGACAAGGGAATCTTCTGAGTGTAGGATAGTGGTCTGAGTGGCTAATGGACCTGACCAGGAAATCATCTGAGTGTGTGTAGGAGAGTAACCTGAGTGGCTTATAGAGCTGAAGGGGAAATCATCTGAGTGCGTGTAAGAAAGTGGTCTGAGTGGCTTCACAGGTTCCAGCATATATGCAAATGTGGTAATTAACATAGCAACACCTGCTCATGGACAACTGTAGCCACATTTCCTCATGGACACCTGCAGCTGCACCTACTCCTGGACACCTGCAGCCTCACCTGCTCACATACACCTAGGCCCCAAAACGCTACCACTGTTTAGATGGATCATTTACCACGTAGACTCGTTATGGTCACTGATAGAGACACGACTACGATGTTAAATACAGAGTGGGTTTGTGTCCCTCGCATACACCTGCGAGGGCACTGGTTAGTGCAAGGGGAAATTTAATTAAAATTGGTGCAAAATGTTAGTGTAAAAAAAAAAATAGCCAGAGAGTCAGTCTGCATGGGAAGTGGTATTTTCAGCGAGGAGTGTGTCAGAGTGGTGAAGACGTTGGAAGTTACTCCAGCGTAGACAGGACTCACTATTAAGACAATCTAATAAGATATGGTGGACTGATAGTGCGATCCGACAGTCCTCCCAGAGACACAACAGTCGCGTTTCCATGTAGTAAGCGTGAGCGAGTCGTCTCTCTCATCGTTAAAGTTCAGTCTCCCAAACTGTCAACGGTGGGAAGATGGCCACAATCTTAGGTGTAGTTTGATACATAAAGGTCATAAATGGCCAGATAAATAAGAGGTAATAAGGTTTGATCCAAGAGGAGGGCAGCTCTAAATTCCTCAGATCAAGAGCCTCTTATCAACATCAAATAACCCTCATTGGAGGGATAATATGTGGTGAGTTGACAGATCTCATCAGACAGTTATTTTGCGACCCAGTGCTTGACACGTGGTTATTTCAGTCTGTATAATTGGACTTTTTTTTTGCATAATTTTCCCCCCCGTCTATTAACTTATTACGAGCTCACAAAAATCGCACAATTTTATCTTGAATTTAATTTGTTTAATTTTTATATTTTTTCTGTGAACAGTTTTGTATAAGGTAACTTATCACAATTATTGATACGCCTTTCTTATTGTAATTAACTTTCAAATATTTTAAATTATAATTTATGCGATTATCTTAACTATTTTTCATGCTTTGTATTCATTCGTTTATATTCTGCAAATGATTTAAAGGTATTTACATATTTTTATATATGTCATTCAACAATGAACATAACGTGATTTAAATATGTGAAAGCTATATTTTTTTACATCGTTGGGTTCACAACTCATTTGAAAATGCAGATACTATGTAAGGTATACTAAAAATCCATCTTAGGTTTTTGTCGACACCTAATCAATACAATACTGTAGTATACAACTTCTAGATGTATAATAACAAACCGCATGTAGGATACTACTGTCAAGGTCATACATACTAATCCAGCATGACCCAGGATGACCTACCAGAAAAAGGCAACTCAGGTACATATTTACTACTAACAGAGGCAACAGGTATACAAAGATTTGCTGACATCTCTACTCGCCCAATATTATGGGTCCAGAGAGGGTAGCTTGAATTCTATGGATCAAGAGCCCTTCGCAAGCATCAAGACAGCCCATATGGAGGTGACACTAGCGTTTTCTCACTTATTAAAGCTCAAATTTCTCATTCCTTCACTAACATAAGACTCCTCATCCTACTTGAAGTAACGACGCATGACTGAGTACCTATGTTCATAATGGATTGGGGAGTTCACTAACGCACTTGGGATTTAATTTTCTTTCAATATGGTTATATTATATTAGATGTGTATAATTTTCTTCCTACTTTTATCACCACGTTGGTTAAATGACTTTAAAGCCTACCAACTACACGAGGGTCATTAAGGCTTTACATGTTCACCACCAGCCAAGAATAATTTAATCCCTAAAATAAGGATTAAAGTAAACCCTCAGCATGTATACGCTGAGTTATACATTTCTCAGTGTATATATCCTTTACTATCGCCGTCAAAAACGCCATCAACTTCTCACTGGTGTAAGCGCTAAGCAAATGGAGTGATGGTCAGTTTTGCTTCTTCTCAATGAACCCCATCTGTGAACCACTTCCGAGGCTCATCGAGTGTTCACGTACTCTGGTTTGTTGGTTTACACAAAATTAAAGTATCCTTCAGTAGTGGCGTACAGGTAGACTGTAACCTTAATAACCCTCGGGTAGTTGACAACCTTCAAAGTTAACCAACAAACTATATGCAGACCAAATCTTTATTTACAAAGTATATTGGGGTCTAAATGTAGTTTTGACATGATAAAGCACTACTTTACTTCTAAATAAAGATTATGCATATGGGCAAGTGTGCCATTTGCCATGATTTTATATATGTACATACGATACAATATGCGATTTATGGCATTTCATTCAGATGTTTCGTTCACCAGAAACTTTATCAATTCACTCCCTAAAAAAAACCATTTTTTCGTAGATTTGTAGAGGAATTAAAAATAGAACACGACTATAAAAATAAAAACTGGAAAAAAAAAAAAACGAAAACTCATTTTTATGTTGTGTTTACGATCGACAAAAATACTAACAAACATTTACACTTTATTACTAATAAATATAGTGAATTTTTCTTGTTATATCAGTTGTATTTATGAATTTAAACTTTTATAAAAATGTTTTATTAGATATATTCCAGTGTGTGTTGTCCAGTAAAAGGATGTTGTCGGGGCCCGACGCCCCCGCAGCCGAGTCCCAGACCAGGCATTAATATAGTGCGTTTGAATTGATTGAGTTCCAGTTCTTAGGCCTCTTAAGAGTGCTATATTACAGCTCCTGGGCTTTTAAAGTTAGGCCACAGGTGCTACACTTCTTCAGTGTGTTGGGCTGAAGTTCTTGGACCTCGTAAAGGCTGATCTCCATCTCCTGGACTTCTCTGGAGGGTTGAGCTATACATAACCCTATTAAGAAAGTTGAGCTACAGTTCCTGTGCTTTTCGAGGGTTTTGAGATAGAAGTGTCATGTATCCCTCGTGGGATACTAGGGATAACCTTGTATCGAGCGGCGACGTAAACACATCCCGTTCTCTGTCACTCAGAACTGTGCTCTAGCTCTTGAACCCTGTCTTTGTATTTTATTTATATATTAAAATTATATATATATATATATATATATATATATATATATATATATATATATATATATATATATATCTCACATCTGCCGTTTCCCACGTTTTTTGTATATTTTATGACTTGAAAATTGCAATTTGTAAATTATGTTAGGTCTTGCATCTCCCGCTGTCAACCAGTCAAACAATTATCAAATATCACGACATCTGGTATTCCATGACGGTGGAGCTTCATATTCGTGTTTTTCATGCTGATGTCTTCAAGACATCACGCTATCTTCATGACATCCCGCTGATATCTTTAAACCATTGCGCTAATATCTTTACGACATCACGCTGTCTTAATGACGTCTGATAATAAATTTTACACTACCAGGTGGGTGGCAAAGACAGGAATTACACCATCAAACTTCATAACAATTATAAGTAAAATTATTTAAAGGCACTTTTATTTTATTACCATTTACTTAACTTTCATTAAGTCTCCAGACTCTTTTTTTTTCATAAACCCTGCCTCCAAATTTGTTTCCTTTTCTCTTCTTCATTTGCTTCGTCCATCTATTTCTCGATTTGTCTTTCTCTCTCCTTTATTATTATATGCATAAGAAAACCTTTACACCATAGGGGGTCATACAGCACCTGAGGAATGGGAGACAGATCTAAGAATAGGGACGTTTCGGACCACTGTCGAGTGCCAGCTAGGGTGAGAAAATAAGAGGTCTAAATACAATACGGCAATAGACGGGTTAGAAGAGTGGTGGTATTGTCTACTGCAATGTCTTTAGGCCTTCTCTTCTTTTCTCACCTCAGTTGTTACTTGATAATGGTCCAGGAAGGAGCGAAACGTGGCATAAGGTTCCTCTCCTAAGTGCAGGTTCTTGGGCAAATTGTTGTTCTTCAGTGTTGGTTACTATCGGTTGGTTTTCCCTCCAGGAAGGTTCCTTGACGCTGGTGAGGGGCTCTTGATCTAGGGAATTGGATCTGTGCTCCAGTTCCCTGAAATGAGCCTGAATACCTTCCACATCCCCCCATAGGCGCTGTATAATCCTACGGGTTTAGCGGTTCCCGTTGATTATAATAATCGGTTGGTTCTTGGGACTATCTTCCCCCCCCCCAGGTCTCAGACAAGGCCTTCTAGGTTGGGAAAAAATATTATTTGATTAAGAACTATCAAGAAACAAACTGGAAAGTGAAGGCATGTGTATAATGGGGTAAGTACAAGTTTGTAGGATTTACCTGTCACCTTACGTATTCGTGAGACAGAAAAGATCAGTAATTCTGTCAGAGCAAAAAAAAATAAAAAATGATGTTTCCATCTGACATTCACCTGACAGGAGAACAGTACCTCCCTGTGTCCACTCAATTAGGCTGAGTTACGATCATTTTAGAAAGGTTAAGTTAGGGTGATAAGCTAAAGTACAAATTTAATTTTTATACACATATTAATGAGTGAAAATAGGTCTATTACAGAACGAATTTTTCGAAAAGACAATTTTTTGCAGTTCAGTTTGTCTCAATAACAATGCCTGAAAAAAGACAACACGAAACCCATCAGTACATACAGAATGTATATACGAGAGGTATATGTCTTTCATACTCTGACACTTTAATCCCTAAAATAGGGATTAAAGTATTTGATTGAGGTTGTATATAAGAGGGGGGGGGGGGGCAGCGACGGGACAGAGAGGAAGGAAGAAGGAAGCGAGGAGGAAGGAAGAAGGAAGCGAGGAGGAAGGAAGAAGGAAGCGAGGAGGAAGGAAGAAGGAAGCGAGGTAGTGACAGAGGTAATGGAGGAGTCACACAAGGTCTGGAGAATGTGGACTGTGAGGGGGAATTATATTCGATCCAGAAAAAGTGAGGATATGTTGAATTCCTTGGATCAAGAGCCTTTCATGGGCATCAAGACACCTACCTTTAAGGCTTAAAGACTAAAGTAATCTGTCGGTGCATATTCAGTGAGAGATAGGCACCCCTCGGTGTAAATACACTGAGAAAGAGATATAAGACTCGGTACTTACACTGAGACATATACACCTCTAAGTGTATATATACCGAGAAATATAAACCACATAGTGACACACACCTCTCATTTTATGCACACTGAGATATACGTATACATCATCTTGTATATAAACCTTATACTCACCGTAAAACCTGCAGCACTATCGTATGTATCCCCTAGTCTCGATGGAGTAATTTATTGGTAACAACTCTACGGCAGTAGAGTCACCAAAAGCATTTTACCAACTGTAAAACGCAAAACTTATGCAAAATCCCTTAATGTATTATTCTCGAAGCCTGCGCGGAAAAAAAAAGTGTTTTATCACCATCTGCGTTTATTTTTTTTAATTTTTGTCTGATGACACCTGGCCATTAGTCTCTGCTTGTAACATCCGCGACAAGATAAATTATATATATATATATATACATATACATCACAATATCGTGAAAGTAAGCAGTATATGTTGGAAGCTCTAGGGACACATCAGACCTCTTACGAGAGCTGTTTCAGTAACCACTTGACTACAAACGTTAACATTATCCCAAATGTTCTTATTGTAGCTTTCCACATATTAAATATTAAAACTACACTGCATATGCATTTAAAATACAAATACAATACAATCCTGTACTCCATATGACTTTACCTATGGCCAGTGTAACGTTAATAAATAATTTAAAAAATGCTATTAAAATAATAAAATAATATATAATAAAATATAATATAAAATATTAATAAAATATAATATAAAATATTAATAAAATATAAAATAAATAAAATAAATGAAATAAAATAATGAAATAAAATAAATGTAATAATAATAATAGTGAAAAAGCAAACGAAAGCACGAGTTTTCCATAGTCACATTCAGAGCAGCTGGGCAGCCACTTGGGCACGGCCACACTCAGGCTTATTTAACATAAAAAGCCTATGTAAATCTCACTTATTTAACATAAAAAGCCCATGTAAATCTCGGTTATTTAACATCACGGAGGGCGAGGCTGCGACAAATTGCACTCGCCCTCCTGAGCGTATTCTCCCACACGTACGGTAATTTTTGTTATTCAGTTTTGTGGCCGTAGATGAACGTGAGATACAAACGTTGTAGCTCTGGTGCAGCCTATGTCTTGTGTACCACAGTTATTGTAGCTCTGGTGCTGCCTACGTCTTGTGTACCACAGTTACTGTAGCTCTGATGCAGCCTATGCCTCGTGTACCACAGTTATTGTAGCTCTGATGCAGCCTATGCCTCGTGTACCACAGTTATTGTAGCTGTGGTGCTACCTACGTCTTGTGTACAACAGTTATTGTAGCTCTGATGCAGCCTATGCCTCGTGTACCACAGTTATTGTAGCTCTGATGCAGCCTATGCCTCGTGTACCACAGTTATTGTAGCTCTGATGCAGCCTATGCCTCGTGTACCACAGTTATTGTAGCTGTGGTGCTACCTACGTCTTGTGTACAACAGTTATTGTAGCTCTGATGCAGCCTATGCCTCGTGTACCACAGTTATTGTAGCTCTGATGCAGCCTATGCCTCGTGTAAAAGTTATTGTAGCTCTGATGCAGCCTATGCATCGTGTAACAGTTATTGTAGCTCTGATGCAGCCTATGCCTCGTGTAAAAGTTATTGTAGCTCTGGTGCTGCCTACGTCTTGTGTACCACAGTTATTGTAGCTCTGGTGCAGCCTACGTCTTGTGTACCACAGTTACTGTACCTCTGGTGCTGCCTACGTCTTGTGTACCAGTTATTGTAGCTCTAGTGCTGCTTACGTCTCGTGTACCATAGTTATTGTAGCTTTGGAACAGCCAATGCCCCGTGTACAACAGTTATTGTACCTCTGTGCAGACTATGTCTCGTGTACCAGTTATTGTAGCTCTGGAGTAGCATATGCCTCGTGTACCACAGTTATTGTACCTCTGGCGCAACGTACGCTCCGTGTACCACATACACACAACGCCAAAATTGGCTAGAATATAATCCACCTGACATAAAATACGCACGACCAATTTATACTTCTCTCAACCTGTCACTAATTACACATCTCATTAATGAGACATGTGTACAACGGAAGATAATTACTACTTCATTCCCTCCCTCTCTCACTCCCACCTTCATTCATATATCCCTAGTGCATTCTCCACCTACCTAGGCTAAAGGATTGAACCCTTAACAATGCTAAAGGACTGCATAGCTTCTATCAAGGCTAAGGGACTAAATGCCTTAATATTACATCTCCCCGTCCACCGTCTCCGGTACATATTTTCTACAGTGAATTAGCTACTTGTGGGCGAAAAGTCTCGTGCATAAAGATACCCAGGTGTTTCGCATGTGTCTTATTTATCAAATGAAACCTAAACTAACCTAACCTAAATAACGTACATCGAGAAATTTCCTAAAATTACGTCGGACTTCGTGCGGCTAGCACCAACAACCTGGATGATCAGAAAAAACACCGGAAGGCCTGGTCTGGGACCGGGCTGCGAGGGTGTGACCCCTCGGAACATATTCCAGGGAGACTCCATGTAGCGTTAAATTGGAACATAACACTGAGAACAAACTTGAAAAACAACTGTTGTCACAGGTTTGTACCTAGGAAGTGTAGGCCTGAATAGCATTAAAGTGGATATTTGGCAATTATTTATCCAATATATAATTAATTAAACAATTCATTATTCCACTATTTCATGTTTATAGAGGATCGACCGACTGTGCTATTCGTATGTATGAGGACATGTATTTTTTGTTTGGATGTCCGTACTCGTTCTATGGATACATGTACACCGCTTATGCTGTTCCTGTGTGAGGACATGTACTTGTTCTATTGGTAAAGGTACTCAGTCTGTGTTGTTCGTATGTGTGAGGACATGTACTTGCTCTACTGGTATATGTACGTAGTTTGTGCTGTTCGTGTGTGTGAGGGCATGTACTACTTACAGATTTGAAGAAAAAACAACAAATCTAACCCATAAATAATTGTTTTTAATGAGTGCCTGTAGATATAACTACGTCGGCACACATTTAGTCCACTATTCATTAATATCTCTCTATACAGCATGAGATATTAAATCAATTTATTCAGCACAAAACCTATGAAAGCCTTTTCCCTGATAACTCGTGCCAAAGGTTGCCTAGTGAAGTCAATATGTAGCATGAAACAATGTAACCTAACCTAATCTAGTCTAACGTAACCTGTCCTAACCTAACCTATACTAACCTTACCAATCCTATCTTAACCTAACCTATTCTAAGCTAATCTTGGTCTTATTCGCTGCGAAATTTGTTTGTGGTGATCTGAGAATCTAATAATTATAATCTAAAGAAATGTAGCCTAACCCAAGCTAACGTAATATAGGCTTTTTTTTTTTTTGCGTGACAATCTGGTAAATCGAGACTCAAACATATGGTATGAAAAAAATAATATATCCCCGATCCAGTACATTTCATAACGCTTAACAATTATTTTCAACCGTGTTTATTTTGAGAGAAGCGTCAGCAACAGGATTTACGGGATTTAAAGAAAAGTAAATACGAGTTACAGTGTATACTGGGCCCTGTTAATCATTTACTGAACTAGCATCTCAAAATTCAAATCGATCATTCATTACCACTTTATTTCGGACTTAGGGAGATATTTCATACTTTAGTAACAGCTTAAATAATTCCATCTAACATTTCTAATTCTTAAATATCACTTCGTTTCTTCACTATTATTATATATATATATATATATATATATATATATATATATATATATATATATATATATATATATATATATATATGGGAAGTGGTACAGAATTCTTCCTTCGTAAGCCATGAGTGTCGTAAGGGGCGACTAAAATGCCGGGAGTAGGGCTAGTAACCCCTTCTCCTGTATATATTACTAAATGTAAAAGAAGAAACTTTCGTTTTTCCTTTTGGGCCACCCCGCCTCGGTGGGATACGCCGGTGAGTTTAATATATATATATATATATATATATATATATATATATATATATATATATATATATATATATATATATATATATATATATATATATATATATATATATTGCTAACACAATGCTCACCAACGCTTCAGGAAAGGACAAAGCTCGTCTCCTAGCGGTGAAGGCACTACACTCAGATTTCCTTCTAGCTGTTCACAATTCCTCTCTGGGGACTCGACTCGACCCACAGGCCATTCGGATTGATGTTGCTCTTCGCCTAGCCGCCCCCATACTCACCGAACATAGGTGTATTTGCGGCAGGGCGACGGCTGATCAATTCGGATTTCATGGTCTAGTGTGTCACACATCAGAAGGGAAGTATGCTAGACATGAGGAGGTCAATGACATCATAAAGAGAAGCCTCGCCACAGCCCGTTGCCCAGCTCAACGGGAACCCCAAGTGCAGAGGTCTGATGGAAGTCAAAAGAGTCCTGATGAAGCCACTATGCTACCATGGAAGGATGGTAAGCAGATTGCTTGGGACTACACCTGTGCTGCCACATTGGCAGACACCTACTTACCATACTCCGTAGCTGAAGGGTGTGGAGCTGCCAGCCACAGGGAGACCCAGAAGACTCGCAAATATGAAGGCCTTCCCCCTTGCTATAACTTCATCCCAATAGGGTCGGAGACCCATGGAGCAAGTGTGCTCTAGTTTCTCAAAGAGCTGGGTGAAAAACTCATCATAGAAACCAAGGACCACAGGGCGACCAGCTTCCTCTTTTAGAGACTCAGTGTTGCGATCCAGAGGGGAAATGCCTGCAGCATTCTGGGCACGCGGCCCACTGCCGGGGAGCTGGACGAAGTATTTGACATGTAGCTCTGAGTTGTTATCTATGTTGTTTTACTCCCTATTGTATTCTTGTCAATGTATTTTGTCTTGAAACAAATTTTATATATATTTAAAAGATGGGGTGGTAGGGGAAGTGGAATATTCAAATGGCTTCAGAAAGAAATCTAAATATTCTTCCTTGAAGCCTTTTTATCCACTTCTCCGAGGCTATGGGACCCACAATTTACACCAGAGTTGGACCCCATCCTATTATTTTTATTATTTACATACCAGTAATATAGATGAGTTACATATTTACGCACATGCAGTGGTGATAAAAATAAGTGATGTAAATATACAGAAGTGCTGAAAAAGAATATGGAAAGTTAATGTTAAAAATGAACAATAAGATTCAGACGTAATGAAATTAAAAATGTGATATGAAATGAATAAAAATATATATCAGTAAATGAGACGTTCTGAAAACAAGATTTATAAAATTTATTTCCTACCAGGCGGGGGTGGTAGACACACACACACACACACACACACACACGAATGATATCAATTATATTGACATAATTACTCATCAATCTAGTGGTTCCAATTTCACTAAAAATATTTCCCCTGATGTGATCTTTATCGAGGGAAAGAGAATTTTATACATCAGCGAAAGTGTTGCCTGAGGTGGGTCGTTGTCAGACATGACGTTCTCATGTGAATAAACGGAAGGATGGATTGGGGGCTCGAACCGTTGTCTGTAAATTGCTACTCCGTCGTTTCTGTACATACTGCCGTCAGAGGCACTAACTGGAACCAAACTGGCGACTTCTCCACAGCCAAGGAGCTGTAATAATTGATCTATTGTCACCTCCCTCAAAGTTATATAGTCAATCAACTCGGCTTAAGTTGTAATAAACAACTGTCAATTAATAAACAGAAGGAAGGATGAGGGGCTCGAACCAAGGTCGAGATTTCTCTGTTAGAAGCTAAACCGAAACGGTCGAGCGACGAACTTTCTCAGTCTTTTGAAAATCAGTTATATCAAACAGGTCTATGGTCGAGAAAAATATAATAAAATCATGGTTCATAATTTTTTTTTTTTTGAAAATATGAATATTGCTTTAGGATTATACAAATTGGAATCATTTATAATAATACAATTTGGAAAAAAATTAAGATACACTAGACAAGTTATAATCTTAAAGCTTGGGTAGAATATAAGTTGTGTTTGACAGAACCTTGACTACCTACCTATATCATCATCAAAAAGTCAGGTGTTGTAAGATGATTGCGAGGTGTAGTCTCGTCCTTATGTCTTCCTGTTGATCTTTTTAGTTCCTTGATAATGTGAGAAATCACGAATGCGCCTGGAATTTAACTATTTTTTCACAGTTTTTATTTTGCTTATTGTGATATCACCTGTTTACTGTGATCTTATTGCATCTAAATTGTCGAATATATATATATAGTGAGTACGTTTATTCAGGTATACACAAATACAGTTACCTAGATTATCATACATAGCAGCATATGTGTAGAAAACCTAGGATAACCCAAAAAGTCAGACAGAGTGACTTATTTCCATTGTGGTCCTTTATTTCCATAGGGTAAGTGGAAAATAATTTTTCCTCCGTAACCCATGCGTGTTGTAAGAGGCGACTAAAATGCCGGGTGTAAGGGGCTAGTAACCCATTCTGTATAAATCACTAAATTTAAAAAGAAAAACTTTGGTTAAGGCAAATATATATATGTCGTGCCGATTAGGTAAAACTTGCGATTTTGGCTTAAATAGCAACACTCACCTTGCCATATAAGATAAGTGAAAATTTGTGTTTGCAATAATTTCGCCAAAATCATTCTAAACATAACGAAAAAAATATATTTCATTGTGTTTGTTTATTATTAAATTATTGTTAACGTATCTAAAACATATTTAGTTGGGTTATGCTAAATTAAATTGCGTTTGTTGTAATAAGGTTAGGTAGGTTTTCAAAGTTTCTCTTGGTACAAAATTATAAATTCTTACATTAACATAAATGAAAAAAATATATCTTTAAACGTATAAGAGAAACTTTTAGAAAGGACTTAATTTGAGATGAGTTCTTGCTAATTGACCAGTTTTACCTAATCGGCACGACATATATATATATATATATATATATATATATATATATATATAACAGAGAAATCTCGACCTTGGTTCGAGCCCCTCATCCTTCCTTCTGTTTATTAATTGACAGTTGTTTATTACAACTTAAGCCGAGTTGATTGACTATATAACTTTGAGGGAGGTGACAATAGATCTATTATTACAGCTCCTTGGCTGTGGAGAAGTCGCCAGTTTGGTTCCAGTTAGTGCCTCTGACGGCAGTATGTACAGAAACGACGGAGTAGCAATTTACAGACAACGGTTCGAGCCCCCAATCCATCCTTCCGTTTATTCACATGAGAACGTCATGTCTGACAACGACCCACCTCAGGCAACACTTTCGCTGATGTATAAAATTCTTTCCCTCGATAAAGATCACATCAGGGGAAATATTTTTAGTGAAATTGGAACCGCTAGATTGATGAGTAATTATGTCAATATAATTGATATCATTCGTGTGCGTGTGTGTGTGTGTGTGTGTGTGTGTGTGTGTGTGTGTGTGTGTCTACCACCCCCGCCTGGTAGGAAATAAATTTTATAAATCTTGTTTTCAGAACGTCTCATTTACTGATATATATTTTTATTCATTTCATATCACATTTTTAATTTCATTACGTCTGAATCTTATTGTTCATTTTTAACATTAACTTTCCATATTCTTTTTCAGCACTTCTGTATATTTACATCACTTATTTTTATCACCACTGCATGTGCGTAAATATGTAACTCATCTATATTACTGGTATGTAAATAATAAAAATAAATAATATTAATCGATAAAGTGTGAATATCCCATCTTTCCACAGGTGTAGTGGTGAACCTTGTTGTAGAGCGTATGACGACAGGTGCCAATGTTCAGTAGGTTCAACAACTCCGGCGGACAGGTACGACACGCAACACCTTCCATTTGTCATGGCTGAGGCTGGTTGCTGGCTCTCCCGCTCTTACCTTATAAATTCAATCGAGAAGAAAGGCAAAACAAAGCTGCATTTACCGTAATTTTGTGAGTGAAGTGTAGAGGACCAAGAAGCGCGTACAACACTTGGGAATCTTTATTGTGGAATAGTTTCGCCACTGACTGGCGAAACATCTCTACAATCCCTCAGTCTTGATGAACTGAACAGTAAGAATACCCAATCACAATAAGAATATCCAATCACTCCTTCAGCCTTGGTAGGAGGAAGAACCAAAAGGGAGAAGAAAAGTATCCAGTTCAAACCGAAACCAAAATAAACATATAAAACATCACCAATAATAATAAGAAAATATTTTTATAATTATCACTACATTATTATTACAATAATAATAATGTTAATACTAACAATAATAATACAAATATTTCATGAGAGTGTGTTGTAACTCTCGCAACAAATATATAAATCTCTAAGACTATTTTTTAACGCTGAAGGGTGATCGCGAGGTGTGGAGCCAGCCAGCAGCCGTCAGGCTGACGCTACGCTTGACCTTTAACCCTGTCTGAGACAATATTTATAGAGCTGTACCAATGATGACGACACTAACCTAAACCACCACACTCAACATGACGACACTAACCTAAACCACCACACTCAACATGACGACACTAACCTAAACCACCACACTCAACATGACGACACTAACCTAAGCCATTACACTCAAAGTCAAATACACGCAAATTAGAAAGCAAACTGGAACACAGGCTGCTTAGTCATGTTTGCAAATATTATCAATGTGAATAAAAACACCATTATTATTATTATTAAGGCATAAAAATGTTGAATCCACAGTCTCCTATCCTAAAATATAATGCCAGTTTTATTTTAATATCTTCATAACAAATGTTTGTCCACCTTTATTGTGGGTCTGCCTAAGCAATGTTGTCAGGTGCGTCAGGAGCCCCATGTCAGCTCCTATCACACGCCCAACGTCAGCCTATCACTCAACACAGATTATTCAATAGTCACTCAATATTCAAACACTTAAATCCCTTAGAGGGATGAAGCTGGTGAGAACCTAGAGAGAGACTAGTTCCAAATCTGCACAGTGAAATAAGTGTTGACGAGAAGGAAAGGCATGGTACTTGTTTCAGAATATCGCGAAACGATAACTCATCAAACTTAAAAGAGTGGCAAAGACTTTTAAACACCTTTCCCATCAATAATAATAATAATACTAATAATAAATTACACTGGCCAACAAAGGTTTAGGTTCACGTTTAAAACCATGTGTTTCCAATTTATTTTTTACGACGACTTCAAATGTGAAGTTAGTTTTGCTTCAACACGTACAGTGTCTGTGAAATAGAACCCCACGATGAACGACTTCGAAAACACAGCCAAAAAGGAGAGCTCAGAGGAGATATCAGGGAAACCTAATGGTCGCCTACTGCTGGACACTGGTGGGGGAGAGATGTACGTACTGAACACAAGCGAAATGGCCTGAAATGTGTGATGTAAATATGTCCGTATGACTGGAAATTTACCGCGCACGTATACGAGTTTACGTTAGGAAAGATTAGTTTTTCTCAATGTTATGCACCACATATCCATGCACAATATAACAACTATGATTGCAAAGTAACATATATGATGAGATTCTTCAACCTTAAGGGACCAGTGCGGCAATTTCGGTTAGGATACGTGACAGACGCTAAACAAGCTTAAGATTGATGCTCAGTGAATCAAATCTAACTCAATACATTATTATTATATAATAAAAACATGAAACGCTATTTTTATAATCAAAACTAAGCGATAAACCCACCAGGGTGATACAGCGATTATTATTAGTAGTAGTACTACTAGTAGTAGCAGTAGTACTACTAGTAGTAGCATTTGTTGTGGCAATAGCGGTAGTGGTTATATTATTATTAGTCCCTTCAAGGCATTACCCTCTCCTCCTCTCTCCCAAGAGTCTCCTTTCAATTAAAAGAGGAATTACACACAAATCCTCAACTTTCTTCAAGAGTAAACTTTGTAAGCTCCCACAGCCTGTCGTTGACCAGCTCTGACTGCGAGCTGCCAACACCAACAGCCTGACTGATCAGTCATTTAACAGAGGGCGATGATCTCCTCCTAAAATACTCAATGTTTTTATTAATATTTAAAACTAACTGAAATTTTTTTTTATTAATTTGAATACAACATAATGACATTCACGATCTATAATCATTACTAATAATGATATATATATATAAATATATATATATATATATATATATATATATATATATATATATATATTATGTATGTATGTATGTGTGTGTATATATATATATTATATATATATTTATATATTATATATATATATATATATATATATATATATATATATATATATATATATATATATATATATATATATATATATATTTCAACACGTCAGCCGTCTCCCACCAAGGCAGGGTGACCCATATTATTTTAGACAAATTAACATAATGTTGTGCCGAATAGGTAAAACTTGCGATTCTGGCTTAAATACCAACGCTCTTCTTGATAAGGCAAGCGAAAAATTTGTGTATGCAATAATATATATATATATATATATATATATATATATATATTAAAAAAAAAACAAGTCGGACGTCTCCCACCGAGGCAGGGTGACCCAAAAAGAAAATACCCAAAAAGAAAATACTTTCGTCATTAAACACTTTCACCTCATTCACACAATCACTGTCTTTGCAGAGGCGCTCAGATACGACAGTTTAGATGTCCCTCCAAACAGCCAATATCCCAAACCCCTCCTTTAAAGTGCAGGCACTGTACCTCCTTCTCCAGGACTCGAGTCCGGCTAACCGGTTTCCCTGAATCCCTTCACAAATTATTACCGTGCTTACACTCCAACAGCTCGCCAAGTTCCATAAACCATTCGTCCCCATTCACTCCTATCACATTTGTTCCCCATTCATTCCTCACACATGCCTGCTGCATGTCCAAGCACCTTGCACTCAAAACCTCTTTCACCCCCTCCCTCCATCCTTTCCTAGGACGACCCCTACCCCTCCTCCCCTCCACTACAGATTTATGCACCATCCAAATCATCCTATTTTGCTCCATCCTCTTTAAATGGCCAAATCACCAACACCCTCTCTATAATATATATATATATATATATATATATAGTCGTGCCGATTAGGTAAAACTGGTCAATTAGCAAGAACTCATTTAAAATTAAGTCCTTTCTAAAATTTTTCTTATACGTTTAAAGATATATTTTTTTCATTTATGATAATGTAAAAATTTATAATTTTGTACCAAGAGAAACTTTGAAAACCTACCTAACCTTATTACAACAAGCGCAATTTAATTTAGCCTAACCCTACGTTAACAATAATTTAATAATAAACAAACACAATGAAATATATTTTTTTCTTTAATTTCAGAATGATTTTTGTGAAATTATTGCATACACAAATTTTCGCTTGTCCTATATGGCAAGAAGAGCGTTGCTATTTAAGTCAAAATCGCAAGTTTTACCTAATCGGCACGACGTTATATATATATATATATATAACGTCGTGCCGAATAAGTAAAACTTGCGATTTTGGCTAAAATAGCGACGCTCTTCTTGCCGAATAAAGCAAACGAAAATTTGTGCATGCAATAATTTCACAAAAATCATTCTGAATCTAACGAAAAAAAATATATTTCATTGTGTTTGTTTATTATTAAATTATTGTAAATTTATCTTGAAACATATTGGATTAGGGTGAATTAAATTGCGCTTGTTATAATAAGGTTAGGCAAGTTTTCTAAGGTTCTTTTGGTAC
The DNA here is from genome assembly GCA_009830355.1 of Cherax destructor. Taxonomy (NCBI): domain Eukaryota; kingdom Metazoa; phylum Arthropoda; class Malacostraca; order Decapoda; family Parastacidae; genus Cherax; species Cherax destructor. The sequence continues at coordinate 711,464 of WNWK01000151.1, forward strand.
AAAATTATTAATTTTTACATTAACATAAATGAAAAAATATATATTTAAACGTAAAGAGAAAATTTTAGCAGTTAATTTAAAATGAGTTCTTGCTAACTGACCAGTTTTACCTATTCGACACATTATATATATATATATATATATATATATATATATTTATTACATACTTATCTATAATCTTAACAAATAATAAGTTTTTTTTTTATTAACACATCGGCCGATTCCCACCAAGGCAGGGTGGCCCAAAAAAGAAAAACTTTAATCATCATTCACTCCATCACTGTCTTGCCAGAGGGGTGCTTTATACTACAGTTATAAAACTGCAACATTAACACCCCTCCTTCAGAGTGCAGACACTGTACTTCCCATCTCCAGGACTCAAGTCCGGCCTGCCGGTTTCCCTGTATCCCTTCATAAATGTTACTTTGCTCACACTCCAACAGCACGTCAAGTATTAAAAACCATTTGTCTCCATTCACTCCTATCAAATACGCTCACACATGCTTGCTGGAAGTCCAAGCCCCTCGCACACAAAACTTCCTTTACCCCCTCCCTCCAACCTCTCCTAGACCGACCCCTACCCCGCCTTCCCTCCACTACAGATTTATACACACTCGAAGTCATTCTGTCTCGTTCCATTCTCTCTACATGTCCGAACCACCTCAACAACCCCTCCTCAGCTCTCTGGATAATAGTTTTGGTAATCCCGCACCTCCTCCTAATTTCCAAACTCCGAATTCTCTGCATTATATTCACACCACACATTGACCTCAGACATGACATCTCCACTGCCTCCAGCCTTCTCCTCGTTGCAACATTCATCACCCATGCTTCACACCCATATAAGAGCGTTGGCATAACTATACTCTCATACATTCCCCTCTTTACTTCCATGGACAAAGTTCTTTATAGATAAGTATCTGTAATTATTATATATCGATAACACATGCATAAAAGTGAAGACAAATACTACCAAGAAATAATTTCACAAAAATAATAAATGTAGAAAAAATAATAAAAATTGGCAGTAATACCAATGACAGTATTTCGCAATAATAAAAGTAAATATAATCCAGATGAAAATATCAACAAAAATAATACAACTAACAATATACCTTGAGGGGTTTCTCAGTTTCCATGGTTATATACACTGATGTGTATATTTCAGTACATACACAGAGTTTACGAAAAGGAATTAAAGTGACCTTGACTGATAGTGAACAGGTTACATACGGCCTTAATGAATCTTTGTATATCTGAGAGGCTTTAAACCCCATTAACCAACTCAGTTCCCCTTTATCTCGTGTTTAGGGATTAAAGTATTCTTTAATGACTCTCGTGCAGTCGATTGTATTTAAACCTGTCATACTATAATAGCAGACAAACACTCGCATACTCATCTCAGATGACTCGCGATCAACTCGTAGCCTCTGGCGTAATTAAAAATCGGGAAAAATATTGCAGCAGAGAGAGGAAGCGGCTAGGCGCCCAGGAATACGATATTAGAGGCTGGAGACAAGACCTGTCATTCCAGTGGACATAAGTTATTGACGAAGTCCTCATTCTTTTATACCCTGATATTTGTTCAAACATATGATAGGCTTTATTATTACAATCAAAACTAAGCGATAAACCCACTTGGGTCATACAACGCATATGATACTGATGAAGACACATGTGCAAAACTTCTAGCCACGTTATTACGACTTTGATATCGTAATTTAAATAAAATGCCCTGGCTCCTAAATGGCTGCTCAAACTGCTGTCTAGGGGCATTTAAATTACACTGAAAAACACAGCAACTCTCGGGCCAGCATGCACTCGTATGAGCTCTCGCTTCACACACGGAGGGCCCGGGTTCGATTCCCGGCGGGGTGGAAACATTTCGACGTGTTTCCTTACACCTGTTGTCATGTTCACCTAGCAGCAAATAGGTACCTGGGTTGTTAGTCGACTGGTGTGGGTCGCATCCTGGGGGACAAGATTGAGGACCCCAATGGAAATAAGAGACAGTCCTCGATGACGCACTGACTTTCTTGGGTTATCCTGGGTGGCTAACCCTCCGGGGTTAAAAATCCGAAGAAATCTTATCTTAACCCCTTCACTACTGCCTGGTAGACTAATTACCAGCAGGCAAAAACACAATACAGTACTCTCGCATAACCAGACCTCTGCATACTAGGGCCTTACAAATAAACCTGAGATCATTTAAACACTTAACAAAATTAAAGTATACACTAAAAAAAAACCTTACCCAACATCACATACTCACACCGCTAAATCTTGCTTCCTCTGCTGTGCGTAACCTACGCCACTAAACACACATGTGCTCCTGTCCTGGCCACTGACTGACCGGGAATAATACGCGTCCGGATTCACAATACCAGAGCTATAAAGAATTATTTTTTTATATAAATTTTACTGCAGCACACTGCGTAACACCAGTGTTGTAGTCGCCTGTATTCTATTGAAGCATATTATGCATGAAAAACGTTTCGGCAATAAAGAAACTCAAGTGTTGCACATACGTCTCATTCATCAACATACTGGTATTGTATACCATCAATAATATATGATGCTCTTGTATAATGAAATTTTTTCAAGGAGGCTTTATTATTAGGTTGGTTAACTGGGTTTTTAAGGCTATCGACAACACCAGGGCCATTTAGGCTGCAATGTTACTTGATCATCAGTCAAGAATACTTTAATCCCCGATGTGGGGATTAAACTCTCAGTATATGTACACTAAGAAAAACTCCTCACTGTGCTTGGTTTTATTTTATTTAATATCTATCTTATGAACCATAAACACATTCTATGGATGGTAGTTGAAAATTACAGAGGTACGTAATGAGTAGATTTAAAGGATTTATGCACCAAAAAAATAACCTATAGGTGGTAGTGGAAAATAGTACAGTCAGGCGTAAATGATTCATTACATAGCTTGGACCCTTTTAAGGGATATAACTTACAGTGGTAGTGAACTAATAAAACAGGACGAGTTGAGAGGCTTGGCTAAGATTTTTGAAAAGATATGAGCGAAATATTCAGACAGTTCTTCAATATTTGTGAAAGAATCGTCCATGAACTCTCAGATTATTTCACATTCAAGCTGAACCTTACTAACAAGAGTCAAATGGCTTTACTGAAAGAATTATAAAAATAATTTCATGATAAAATGAGAGTAAATTGTCTGAGTTGCGTAATGGTCTGAGTGTTGTCAATGGCCTCTGTGGTGTAATGATCTAAGTGGTGTCCTAGTGTTTACTTGCAGTTTATCTGGTCATGGCTCAGGCATCCCTAATGGCCAACTGTTCAGTCAGGCTGTTGGTGTTCGCTACACTCAGTTCCATGTAGGCTCTATAACCTGCCTGTTCAATAATTTATTTCAGAAACTTTTCAATTTCCTCTTAAAAATATTAAAGAGTAAGAAGTACAGGATGAATAGGAGGATGAAGAGTAGGTAAGGATGAGTAGGAGCTGGAAGATCAGGTGAAGGAGGATAAATATGAGTAGGCAAAAGGGAAGGAGAAAAAGAGGAAGGGATGAGAAGAAAGAGGGAGAAGAGGTGGAAGGAAGAGAATCAGTGGAGGATGAAGGCGAAAGCAGGAGGAACAAGTGCAGGTGAAGAAGTGAGAAAGGAAAATAGAGAGGAAGAGAAGTAGGGGAATAAGTGAACGGATGAAAATACGGAGTAATTGGAGGACGTGTGAGGAAGAGGATTAAGAGGAGTTGGAAGGAGTAGGAGGAGGAGGCGAAAGGTAAAGAATTAAGCTGTAGGGAGAGGAGAAGGTGAGATAAGAGGATTAAATGGAGAAGAAAAATGACGAATCAGGGAAAGTGTAGATGCCGAATCATAATTTCCAGCAATGGTAGCATACCTAGCGGGGGGGTTTCCCCTGGAATAATAGCACAGACATCCGAGTGTATACGTGTGAGTGTCTTTCAACACATTAAGGAATCCATTAGTGAACATCACGCCCGGCTGCCGGGAACACCTCTGAACACGGCCGAGACAGAGCTTTCCTTGTGTCTCATTACTGCTCGTGGTTATAAAAGCTGTTTTAATGAACGCCTCGCTAATAATTGTCTGCCGGCGAGAGTAACTCACCAGAAGCCATCTTTCAGAGATACATCCAAGGGAATAAACACAGTGATGTTTTCCATACGCACTAATATTTATCATCTTGGCTAATGGGAATCTTGTACGCGTGTATTTGGGGAAAAAATAATGTATCCCGGTGCAAGGGAAGGTTCATATTTTGTATACATTTCAATATGCTGGTTTCCCTTCAAAATTAATAAATAAATAAATTTACAGACTAACAACTGCTTTACCTCAACTCATGTCAAAGCCTGAACTAATTACCATCCTACAGGATGAATCCTAAAACAGACGACTAAAGCCTAGTTACCTATTTACCTAGATGAACAGGGACAACAGAGATGAGATTTGCTCATTCCTCTCGCTTAGTCCGGAAATCTAAATACGTCTTTTCTGTTAGGAGTCGAACGCTCTCATATTAAGCTTTATCATGAACACAGGATCCTAAGTCCAAAAACACTCGAGAATTTTGGATAAGAAGCAGTGATTAAAGTCGCAGTGTACGCGTATATTTGGTATGTATTAAATGTTTTCATATCATCACATCGTCTCTTGGCAACTGAAAATGTCTATCTGACGTATTCTTGATGCACTCACATCAGAAGGTAAAAGATAAACGTCCTCAAAGGCCAACGTTGAGTAAAATGCACAAAAATCATAATATTCAGCATTCTAGTCTTAGTTGACATAGCCACTGGCGTTACTCCCATCACCCATTTTAAACGGTGATTCAAAATCTGTTCTTATTTTTTCTAGCATGTCTAGTTTTCGAAATACGACGATTTTATATATTTCTTCTAATTTGGACAAGATTTTTGACGTAATAAACACGTATTAGGATAATCACTCATAATTTAATGCTCCAATGTACTTCATACTCTTGTTAAATGCCTTTACAACACTTATACAATGAATGTACGAGAACTTTAAAAATATGTGATCATGACTTTCTCTGTTAAATAGAACCTTCGATTTTTGTGTGTATAATAATTTATAAGCGAGGATTACTGGGTCATAGGAGCTTTTGGACATGATTAATGAAAATATGGAAGAATCCTTAAGGAGTTGATTGGTCCACAATATTGGTTTTTTCCTTCGTTTTAAATTAGGAATGGGCTGTCCTTAAGGTAAAATAGGCTAAATGACCCACTCTGGGCCAGCCTAAAAGTTGGACTTGAGGGGCCTGGCTGGTCGCTTACCTTCGACGATTAATACAGACGTCAAACTGGCAAAATCGACTGGGTTTTTTTCAGCTTTCCCTCGGCGGCCTACCCTCCCGCAACAGAATTGTAAGCCAGTGCAGGTCTCTTGTTTACCTCAAACAGCACTAAGAACGTTGTCAGATGTAGTGGGGCTTCATCCTGATGACCCATCAAGTGCTTAACCACAAAAATAAATGCTTTGGGAGAATTAAACAAAGAACAAGATTGTTTACCCCGACAAAGCTAAATTATGAATTTCACAATAAATTCTTGAAATAATATAGATTTCGATAGGAAATCAGATTTTTATGACCATTACAAATCGAACAAGAAAGTGAAATATTCCTTTTTAAAAGACTGTACAACTACCATAGGGTCTATCTCGAAAACTAAACATGATAGAGAAATACCGTAAGCAATTTTGGATTCAGCGTCAAAAAATTCTATATAGCGTACCAAAAAATATATCAGATGAAATTTTTTGTGTATCAGTGGTTATTTACTACTGAAAACTTATGAAAATAAATTCACGTTAGAATGGGGGAGCGCTAAACCCGTATGAATTATACAGCGTCTGCGGGGGGAAGATACATAAGAGAGAAGGAACACTGCAGAAGGCCTGCTGGCCCAAGCGAGGCAGGTACAACTCTCCTATCAGCTTAAGCCAATGCCTTAACCTACTCAGGTCAGGTCACGTTCACTTAAGGAAGGAGCACGGCATTCAGGCTTAATTCAGGGAATTGGAGCACAGATCCAATTCCCTACATCAAGAGCCCCTCACCAGCATCAAGGAATCTCCCTTGAGGGGAGAAAAGGCTAGAATGTTACCTATGTCTTTAAAGAAATTCCTTTATATATTCCCGAAATGCAGGTTAATAAATACGATGAAAGTCATGCCTCGCAATTTTTTCTAATAATTGTTTGTAAACAAAGACCTTTATATCATTGCCGATGATGCAAAACACACAAGTTAAACTAGCCTTATCACACAAAGAAATTTGCTTGTTAAATTTTACGACTGAATCTCTTCGTCACGTCAGAATTGTTTTGCAGTCTATTATTATTCACCTAAAAATATCAAAGAAAATATTCGTGTATAGATCGGGATGGTAGGTGGTCGTAAGAGCCTCAAACACTGAGAATTTTGGTAACCTTAAACGGTCACTTGATTACATCCCTTCCCGGAAATGTTCCTGTGACGAATATTTTGAGTATTAATCTGCATGTATACTCATCGATTTGTACTTGAGAGCGGTCGAGACTCGGCTGCTAACCCCGTCTCCTAGATCACTTGGATTGGCATCACTGCTTTCTGGCCTCTTCAGCCTTATCATATCTATTCTTGAAGCTGTGTATTAGTTTGTATCCACCACTTCCTCGTCCAAGTCATTCCACCTCTCAACAACCCTGAGATAAATGAAATATTTTCTTACATCCCAGTTCCTCATCAGTGTAGAATTTTGTATGTAGTAACCATGTAACCTTCACATGTCCTCCTCCGGCAAAAGTCGTCAAGTTCCGTTCCTTCAGAGTCCTCTTATAAGGCACTCTCAGTTCTGATACTAGTCTAGTTGTCATCCCTTAAGCCTTTTTAAGCTTCTACACGTGCTTGACCAAGAGCGGACTCTATGCTGGAGCCGGAAACTCAATGATTGGCCTAAGAGAGAGTTCTGAAGCATTCTTTGTTCAAGTTCCTGCATGTTATTCTGAAGTTTGCTAATCATGCATATGCCGCTGCCGTTATGTGGGGCATGTACCGTTGTGGCAATATGCTTGGTGCTTTTCATGTGTAATATTCCCTAAGTCTGAACTGTTCAAGGTGAATACGAAGTACCAGCCTTGCTGGAACATCCTCTCCTCCCTCTCTCGTTGTATCTCTAACATGTTGCTGCATGAACTTTTCCAAGAGGTAAGATACTCTCTCCTGTATCTTACCCTCCACGTTTCTAGTCCCCCATGTGGCTCTAGGTTCTACCAGTCAATCTCCTAGTGACCGAAATCACCCATGATGAGTAACTTTGCCCAACCCATGTGGCCTTTCTGGCCACCTCGTCTAGTGAATCCACCATTGCTGTAGTATAGTTCACCTGCAAGGTCCAGCCTGGAAACTATTATTAACATTCATGTGCTATGGTCCACCTGCAAGGTCCAATATGGAGACCATTACTAACAGTCATGTAGCATGGTCCTTTTACATCCAACCTGAAGACCATTATATTACTGACATATGCAGTATGGTCCTCCTGCTAGGTCCTACCTGCTAGGTCCTACCTGCAGGAGTTTAAATTTCGGCAAATATATGTCATAAAAAAAATGTCGCAGTTCAGTAGCTGGAATAATTCACAATTAATCTACAAATTGGAAAATAAATCAGACAACATTTAAAGTCAGTCTTGGACTAGTATTAAGGCACAATATATTTTTTTTTCTCTACAAGCTCACGATCGCTCCTCTTTGGACCGTCACATGACAGACGACCCATCCATAAAGAATAAAAAAATATGTCTTGAAATTCTCATTGTGCAAACCAATTTCGTGCAGTCATTTCGAATATCAGGTCAGAGCTCTTCCATACTAGCTGAGCAAATCTAATGCGAGTTTGACGTGCCTGTTGACGACCCTTCGTGATATATGCATATCTTATTGACGACCAAGGATGCATATAAAGCGACATGCTATCGCAGAGGCAATAACATAAATCACTACAATAGCCAGGGCTCGATGGGTTCAAATAATCTCTTGCTTTCTTCTTCGTCTTTTGGTCAATCTTGTTAGTAAGTGCGTCTGTCTTAGCCGATATAAACAGGTAGATTCTAGTGCTTTTCTACCTCCCCCCAGTTCACACCTATCAAAACTCGGTTATTAAATTAGGTTTCCAGTCTACACGCGCGCGCGTGCGCACCGACGGCTATACAACCCACAGCAATATGGTCCTGAGAGAGAGAGAGAGAGAGAGAGAGAGATAGATATTCAGTATACACTCGGACCACTTGACAACAGCCACATTCAAGCATGTACGCATCTACAGTCAAGTCACACTCGGATAAGGACAACACCGACTCCATTTCCTCGATGCTAGTGGCTCTTCTGACAGCCCTGCTTCCCACTGGCGTCCAGGAGAGGTCCTTAGGGTGCCATCATGGGGCGTGAGGAGAGGGTGTGGGGAGGAGGTGCGTGATGGGATGGGTGTGGGGAAACAGGCATCGGGGAGGGTCGTGAGGGATGTGCGTGGGTAGGAGGGCGTGGGGAACGGGCGTGGCACCAAGAGTGGGCGGATGTGTGCGCTGTAGTGTGAGAAATATAAGTGGCAACACCACTACTACTGACGTTGTTCCTCCTGGCAGATTGAATTATATATGTATAGCCCTGAGAGGAGGTGTGAATGTGTGCAATCAACTTGTACTTGCTTTGTTGTACTCGCCTTCTTGTATTCACCTAATTGTGTCTATAGAAGTTGACCTCCAGTTCATGGTCCCCGCATCCACTAAACTATTACACCTCACCGACGGACATTTCAATGAACGAATATATGGCCGAACTGGCATTCATCACATTTTCCAAACATTAAAAAGAAATAAAAATAACAAACACAATTAAAAAGTCCATAAAATAACAAACCTAACCTAATTATCTATTTGGCCAATTGTCTCTCGGTCAAATGTCTGTCAGCCAAGTGTCCGTCGGTCATCTGTCTGGCCACGGTAGATTAAGTCTCCATGACCTGCTTACTAGTAGCCTCATACTGCAAGAATTCTTTACGTTCCTGTGGTTCCTTTCAATTTCTAGTTTTCATTTGTATCCTCTCATTTTTCTTCTCTCCCTTGTCAAATAAACTGTCCATATTTTGTTTATATATGTATATTTGAGTATCTTATATAAAGTGACCATGTCTCCTCTGGTTTTTCGATCCTCTTTTAATGTAAGTTTAACTCCATTTGCATGTGTTCATAGCCCAGATCTTTTAATTGTAGGACCAGGCTTGTGGAAACCTCTTTACAGTCTCAACTGTCTTTGTATACTTGAAGTGAGGAAGGGTCTTTGTTCATGTCACATACTTCAATCAAAATCTTACTCATTATACATGTCAGTGTTATGAATACTTCCTTACCTTTATACCATTGGTGAGTTTTTCTACTCCCGGAGCCTGGTCCTGGGCCAGGCTTGTCTGGTGCTTGCCTGGTCAACCAGGTCGTTGCTGCTGGCGGCCCGCTGGTCCATATATACATCACAGACTGGGTGATCTGGCACTTAGTGGAGATACTTGCCCAGTTTCCTCTTGAAGACTTCTCTTTGATCAGATTTCTTACCCCTTTTCTCCCACCAGTGAAGCTCGAGGCTGAAATAAATCAGGACGAACACCCGAAGGACATTAGTCCTCTCCTCCTATCAAACCTCGAGGTTAAAATCACATAGGAAGAGTAGCTAGACTCTCATTCTACACTGAGGTCTTCGCGTATATCCTAGTTATCCTCCGTGAATTTTAATTTATCCTGGTTTTTATACATCATGTAACATTATACATGGTGTAATATACTTACTCTCCATATTATACTCAAAGGGAAATATAATAAGTAGGTATAAACTATAATATATCATAATATGACTGAGTAAGTTATATATCAACACAAATAAAATTTATTTATCAGAGCCATTTTTTATATTTTTTTTTTTTGCCACGATTGATTGGTTATTTTGTTTTCATGTGCGTCTATTTGTATTTATCTGGCTTTATAATAAACTATAAAAACAATTTCATTACTGAGGGTGGGCTGTCAAAAACTGAATGTGGGCTTTGTTGGAATGAATTATTTTGGGCAGACAATAGTATTTATTGGAATTCCAGTGCCTCTCTCTCTCTCTCTCTCTCTCTGATTTACTAGCCCTAGTATGAGGTTCAATATTATATTAAAATTTCATTCGGTTTGCATTTTTATATATCAATCGTTTATTTAATATTCGGCTTGGTAAATCAATAGTTACTCCACTCTTGCAAATTTAACTGAGAGACTAACAGGAAAAAAAAGGCTAAGCTGGTATATACAACTACCTTTTGGGGAAGGTACGTACAAGCACGAGGAATCTACAATGACCAGCAAAATGGCAATAAAGGGCTGATACAAAGACAGAGTTAAGTCGGAGGGTAGCATAGTGAAGAGCTCTGTTCAACAAGGTATAGTACTCGCCCTCATCTTTTTCCTCATCCTCATATCTTACACAGACAGAGATGTAAACCATAGCACTGTGTCTTCCTTTGCAGACGATACTAGAATTTGCATGAGTGTTATCCCTTGAGGACACTATAAATCTCCAAGTGGATATAAACTAAGTCTTCCAATGGGCCACAGAAGACCTCACCTTCAAGGATCACAACAGTGCCACTATTACATCTGCTAGGAAAATGATAAGATGGATAATGAGAACTTTCAAAACAAGGGATGCCGTGCCAATATTGATCCTCTTTAAGTCGCCTGTTCTCTTGAGGCTGGAATACTACTGTACACTAACAGCCCCATTCAAAGCAGATGAAGTTGCAGATCTAGAGACTGTACAGAGAACCTTCACTGCAAGCATTAGTTCAGTTAAGAACCTTAAGTATTGTTAATGTTTGAAGTCACTTGACTTGTACTCCCAGGAAAGCGAGCACCTGGAAAATCCTAGAGACTGGTCCCAAATCTCCACACAGAAATCATTCCCTACGAAAGCAAAAGACTCGGCAGACGGTGCAACATACCCCCAGTGAAAAGCCGTGAGTACACTAAGAGAAAGCAAAATAAGTGTACGGGGCGCAAGACTGTTCAACAGCCTCCCAACAGGAATAAGGTGAATTACTAGCAGACCCCTGGCTGTCTTCAAGAGGGAACTAAATAGATACCTAAAGTCAGTGTCCGATCAGCCGGGCTGTGGTTCATACGTTGGATTGCGTGTGGCCAGAAGTAACAACCAAATTGATCAGGCTCTGATCCATTGGGAGGCCTGGTCGAAGACCGGGAGGCAGGGGTGTTGACCCCCGGAACAACCTCCAAGTAGACGACACATACACAGCCGGCTTTCACTGAACTACGTTGGTTTGCTTCGTTGGTTAAGTAGGTTAAAGAGCCTATGTACTATACTAAAGTTATAAGGCTGCAGGTCACCTGTACGCCACCAATCAAGGAACGTTCGCTTGAATCAGAATTTAGTAATTAAAGTGACGTGTCAGCATATATACACTAAGAGCTATACAGCTCTGCGATTGAAACCAATACACTATATGATTAATCCTGAAAATGTGGATTAAAGTAAACTCAGTGTATATAGACTGAAATACATAATTTTTTCGGTGTATATATCCTTCATGGCGTTACCCTTCAGGTGTGAGCTATAACTTGACGTTACCCCTCAAGTGTGAGGTATAACGAGACATACTGAGGAACACCTACCAAAATTGTCTATGCCAAGTCACGTCTAGTAAGGTATTGGAAGTGTACCAGTGAAGAACTGAGTACTGATAAAGAGGAAGTCACCACTGGATAAGAGTACATCACTAAATACTAGAGTACAAGATAACCAAAGTCACCGCTGGATAGGGATGCACCGCTGGTAAAGGGAGTACTGATAAAGAGGAAGTCACCACTGGATAAGAGTACTTCACTAAATACTAGAGTACAAGATAACCAAAGTCACCGCTGGATAAGGAACCACCGCTGGTAAAGGGAGTACTGATAACCAAAGTCAGAATGAGAAAGACATGGTGACGGGAGAAGTATCGGGCGGCAGCCCCAGAGGATCAATCCTTCAGTATGTATTATCACTCACGTGAACAACTTATCTGTTTCATATTGATAGTGTAGATAAATGGTTCGGAGAACCGACAAGTTGATAAATTACACACATGTGCAACACATGCGTATCCTGTATTAATGTTGGTAGAATTACCGACAATATGTTAGTTAAAAGGACACTAAGTGCAACTAATGTGACACTTTACTGTGGCAATGTTTCGCTCTCCAGGAGCTTTATCAAGCTGAAACGTTGCCACAAAAAAATGTCACATTAGTTGCACTTGTGTTTTTTTTTTTACCTAACATGCGTATCTTTAATGAGGAAACGTTTCTCCACAAAGTGGCTTCATCACCATTCTTTGTATTGGACTGTGGGGCGAAAAGTTTCCTCAATAAAGATACCCAAGTGTTGCACATGTATCTAATTTATCATATTGATATCAACTGATGATACGGAACTAATGAAAAGAATAAGAACGAGAGGATTAAATCAAGCTGCAGGTCATGGACAAAATTAGAAATGTTCTAACAAACGAAATGTAATTTATTATTATTATTATTACTATTTTTGTGAAGCGCTGAACCCGTATGAAACACACTACCTAGTTGTTTTCATCTGACTGTTTACATAAGAAGAAAGAACATAGAATCAGGTGAATAAAAGAGGGCCAAAGAAAACACCTTTCAGGGACACTCGCTGATGCTGGTGAAGGTCTCTCATTATCCGAGGAATGGTCTACCCTCCCTTTTCTTGGATCAAACCTTGTTACTTCCCATTCCCCAGGCGCCGTATGGCAACAATATGAACCCCGCACGTACGTACTCAAACACGTCAAGAAGCCAAAGAAATTCCAGAGATTGCAAAAGAATGTCAGGAAGTATTTTTTTTAGCCTTTGAGTAGTCAGCAAGCGGAACGGCGTGGACAGTGGAGACACGATCCATGCATAGCTTTAAGAAGAGGTACGACAGAGCCCTGGAAGCCCTATCGTTCACTCTGGAGAAAGTGAACCCAGTAGCAGCCAGTGAAGAAGCCGAGCCAGGAGCAGAGACTCGACCTCTGCAACAATACAGGCGAGTACACAGAGAACAAATATCAATAATGGCAACATTACTCATGCAAACTTCGTGCACCAGCAGCCAACTTTTGCATCCTTCTCTTCTAAGTCAATTCCCGTCAGCACTTTATGCCGGAGGAGTTTTGGCTTTCCAGATTATGGTGATGGTAAGAGACGGTGTTGACGTGGGCAGGAGGGCTGCGCCACACTGATTATAAGTAACGCTATGTGAGGTTCTCATCCTTGTGTGTGTGTACTCACCTAATTGTGGTTGCAGGGGTCGATTCATAGCTCCTGGCCCCTGTGTGTGTGGTGGTTGGGTTGGAGTAATATTATGGAGATGCTTGGAGTAATACACGACATACAAGACTGCTCTGCCCGGATTTATTAAGCAGAAATGGTGTGTCATCTCCCAGCGTTTCCTGCCTCTCTGATGCCTTTATCGTAACTGCCCCTGCCCATGGGCGGTGCAGGGGTATGGACTCATGCAGGTCAGCGTCACTGACTTATAGTGACTCAAACTCAACCGTCATTTCCCTATGACATGACACTAAGTAGTGATATTCTACTTAACACTGACATGATATACCATTGTGTGTGTGTGTACTCACCTAGTCACCTAGTTGTGGTTGCATAGGGGTCTGTGTGTTTGTGAACAAGAGAAAGATTTGTTATATTCGTATATTACAACTTCACAACACATCAGCAAGTATCTTAGAAAAGACGAGATCTAGACATGTCACTGGCTGTTGTTGGAGTCTCATGTCTGAGACAGAAATCCGTGACTGAGTGGCAGTTGTGACCTTCACTACTCTGTTAAGGTACAAATGAAAAACATGGCTGGACTCCTTAGGCAGCTGCGTCAAGTGCAAGGTGTATATAAATAAGGAATATGAATCAGCGAGATTATCGTTATCCAGCAAATTTCTCCAACATTCAGGGTAAAATTTACTCCAGTATTACAAGTCTCTTCTTAAACCAGGCCACAACACCGACCGCAGGTGACTCCAACAGTTCACTGCTACTCCCCTGAGAGTTTGATAAGCCTGAGATGTAGCCAAGATTATGGTGGAGTAATGGCTAGAAGGTGCGTGGGAAGGGAAGAAGGAACAAGAAAGGGAGGTAGGAATAAGTGAAAAGAGGATATAAAGGGAAGGAGGGAGGGACCGAAGGAAGGGTAGAGTTGGACATCGTGATTAGTCAGCTTGCTCTGGTGTTGATGTGTCGGTGAGCAGGGAAGTGGGTGTATATTACCCACCCTGCTGTGTTGATTAATACTGGACGTTGATGAGTACTGGGTTTGTGATGGTATTATGTTTGAGTGCTTATGTAGGTGTTATGTTGGTGGGCTTATGAAGGTGTTATTGTAGTGTGCGTGTGTAGGTGTTATGTTAGTGGGTTTATAAAGGTGTTATTGTAGTGTGCGTGTGTGGGTGTCATGTTGGTGTGATGGGCAGCTCACTTCAAAATTCATGTTGCCTTCGAGCCTAACCCCATCTCTTCCCTTCGCAAGAACAATTAAATTAATGCAAAGTTTTAGATGGGTTAGGTAAATTAAGGTGTTTTATATCATGTAAATTTTAGAATGTTAGGTTAGGTTGTGAGGGAACTGTTACAACCAGATCTACTCCTCCCTTTTTAAGTTGATTTTAAGTAATTTTTTTAAGTTAGGTTAGTCTAGATAATTTAATCACAAAAATATATAAGAAAAATGCATGTATGTTATCTGGCGGTAACAGCAACCTGATACTGGCATATAAACACACAGTAAAAACGTCGGAAAAAAACATTCGCAATATAAGGACAGTATAGGCAGGAAGCCAATCCATTACACATTATGACTTTGCTCTCTCCACTTCACCATCTATGTGGCCTTCACTGCACACCATCCTCTAGCTTGGTTCACAACTGTGACAACTAAACCCTAATCAACCTCTATTTACATACACACTATCGCCAGAAACGAAATTACATTAAACTGAGGGTAACGTCTGACAGCGGAGCAGGATGGGAAAAGGGGGTTACAGCAGTGTTTCTAAATTTGTTAGAAACGATATGTATGGTGTAAGAACAAATGGGTTGAAAAATGGGCTGCATAGTGATAACATTTTCTGATATCATTTTCTGTACTACATGAGAGAAAAAAGGAAAGACAAGACAGCAGAGGACTTGTAGTCCATATCTACGATTAGTGGAAGGAAGATGAAGCTTTCATCAGGTCCTGCTCTGAAAAACCCACATGGTTTACCGATTCACTTTTAATTCTTTTCCATGGCATATTTTTTGTACTTGAATTTTTTTTATATCATTACTTCCTGGACGGGATGGTATCCATTTTTTCCTCCAACAGGAAATTTTCCTTTATGATTTACTTTTGGTCAGCTGGTCAGAACGCAGCAAGTGTTTTGTTGGTAAAGTTCCATTATTTTACAGCTTGTTGAGCGGCAACACCTCCATCATATACCTTATATGAAAAGATTTATTATGGGATTTCAGAACCATTCTGGCGGCAAACGTTCGTAGGTGGCACAGCTGTTTTAGAGGGAAAAATTGGGATATATCACGTTTTCTGCCGACATAATTTGTAATGTTTCATCGTTTGTCGAGCTGGAAGAAACAAAGATGGTGTTTCACATTCTGAGAGCGAAAATAAGATTTCCCGACATATTTGACAGAGAAAGCTCTCATAAACTATGATTATATCCACTAATATTCCCTGAGATCACCACCCCAGCGGCCCGGTCTCAAACCAGGCATCCTCTATTACAAATATCATAAATTAAGATTATATCTGTCCATGGGATCATCGCCCCCCGTGGTCCAGTCTCAGACCAAGCTTCCTCTTCTAGAAATAAAATATTACATTCATAAGCTCCATTAAGGAATAGGCAGTTATCTCAAGACAAATAAGATAAAATTTCTTCGGATTTTTAACCCCGGAGGGTTAGCCACCCAGGATAACCCAAGAAAGCCAGTGCGTCATCGAGGACTGTCTTATTTCCATTGGGGTCCTTAATCTTGTCCCCCAGGATGCGACCCACACCAGTCGACTAACAACCCAGGTACCTATTTGCTGCTAGGTGAACATGACAACAGGTGTAAGGAAACGCGTCGAAATGTTTCCACCCGCCGGGAATCGAACCCGGGCCCTCCGTGTTTGAAGCGAGAGCTCAAGCCACCAGACCACAAGTGTCAACTAAATGTAAGTAAGATATACTTTAAAAGTAGCTTCTTCATGTTCAGCGTATCTGCTGACTGTCGTCAAGGTTACTAATCTTCATAGTGACTGGATTATGTCTTCAATGTTATTCACCCTTGTAGTGATGGGATTATGTGTACAGTGTTACCCTCGTAGTGATGGGACTATGTGTACAGTGTTACCCTCATAGTGATGGGACTATGTATACAGTGTTACTTACCCTCGTAGTGATGGGACTGTCTTCAGTGTTACCCTCGTAGTGATGGGACTGTCTTCAGTGTTACCCTCGTAGTGATGGGACTGTCTTCAGTGTTACCCTCGTAGTGATGGGACTATGTCTTCAGTGTTACTTACCCTCGTAGTGATGGGACTATGTGTACAGTGTTACTTACCCTCGTAGTGATGGGACTATGTGTACAGTGTTACCCTCGTAGTGATGGGACTGTGTGTACAGTGTTACTTACCCTCGTAGTGATGGGACTATGTCTTCAGTGTTACTTACCCTCGTAGTGATGGGACTATGTTGTTAAGTCTATTTTCTTGGCTGCTTACTTTGGGCAGTAGAATGGTAGCGTAGGTGCAGAGATACGGCCGATGACTAGACTCAGTTTATTAATGGCAAGGTGTAGGTATACACGGGAACAGAGCGTGAGGGGACCGGGAGCCAGTTAGGGTGGATCCTGGTTCAGTGAGGTAGGCTGTCGAAGTGAGGAAGAAGCATGGCTGACCAGCCCGACCTTGATAGGCCTATAGAGGGCAGCACCATAGTGCCACGCAGTTTGAAAGAGCCTCTGGATAGGCTGTTTACATCCGCTCGGCCACCTACCGCGTGTCGTCTCGACACGACAATACTGGCGGGCACGAAGGTGTAAACAAGCAAGCAAGGTTACCCAGGGAAAACTGGCTTCCGGTCACCTGACATTTACAACAGGATATTGCCGGTGCAGGGCAATTAAATAATGTCACAAATTCTTAGGAAATGCCAGACAAGTCACTGTCTACTTAACTTTGATTGTAGATGGAAGGTAGATGCAAGTAGGCAGATTCTGAAACTCCTGGTGTGTACTGGTGGCTGGATGTGGCGGTACACACACTATAAACACTTGTGGCTTCTATGGGGTCTCCAGTGGCGTAGGAAAGATTGTGCAAGGCTTGGGAAGAACGGGAAAAGGACGTAGAACTCTGGGAAATGAGGGATTTTACTAAAAAAGCACAGAACCTCGCCAGCTGAAGCGCAGGCGTTTTGTTTACACTCGGAACGCGTCTGAGAGCGCTGCTGACCGTGGCTTAGGAAGCGCAGACGGACACGGGGAAATTACTACACAAGAGGACTAGGCAGGATACCAGAATTACTGCAAGAGACTGCAACAATGACTAAGATTTTACTTTACAGTTTTCAATGGGGGGGAATTTTAAGATACTGGAGCAACAACAACAAAAAAAATTAAATCACTGCTGAAGCTGGAGGAAGGGTGAAGATTGAAGGACGCAGGAACGAGGTGCTGGGAACACTGCAGGCGCCTGGCTTGGCTTGGCACAACCACGATGGGTTCCCACGTGGTCAAGCCAGGGATGGCTTCTTTAAGAACTCGGAGAAAACAACACACAGGCGATGAGCTGGATATAGAGAGCGTAGAAACGTAGCAAGGAGTGGAGAGTAGGTGGTTGGTGGTGTGAGGTAGGCAGGCAGCAGCGCCCTGAGGTAGACACACATGGACACAACACCAACACACCCAAAACGACCTCACCTCGCGTCTCTTGTAGCTGTAGGAAGGGCGTAGAGACGCTGCTGGACGCAGAAGGGTGTAGGAGAATGCTGGAGAGTAGGAGATGAACACACACGTGACTGCTTCAGGCTGGAGATGACGCCCTATGTCCCGATTTTGTGGAAAAATCGTGGACGATGCTCTGACTCAGGCACCCAAGAGACGCAGGAAGCTACGGATGATGATGATGCGATAAGCCAGCAGATGACCTGGATATGACTGGCTTGGTCGGATGATCGACTGGGCGGTGGGTCCCCTACACTACACTCTGCCGTGAACCACTGCTGTCACCACTGTTAAGTCTATTTTCTTGGCTGCTTACTTTGGGCAGTAGAATGGTAGCGTAGGTGCAGAGATACGGCCGATGACTAGACTCAGTTTATTAATGGCAAGGTGTAGGTATACACGGGAACAGAGCGTGAGGGGACCGGGAGCCAGTTAGGGTGGATCCTGGTTCAGTGAGGTAGGCTGTCGAAGTGAGGAAGAAGCATGGCTGACCAGCCCGACCTTGATAGGCCTATAGAGGGCAGCACCATAGTGCCGCGCAGTTTGAAAGAGCCTCTGGATAGGCTGTTTACAATGTGTACATTGTTACTTACCCTCGTAGTGATGGGACTATGTCTTCAGTGTTACTTACCCTCGTAGTGATGGGACTATGTCTTCAGTGTTACTTACCCTCGTAGTGATGGGATTATGTGTACAGTGTTACCCTCGTAGTGATGGGACTGTCTTCAGTGTTACTTACCCTCGTAGTGATGGGACTGTCTTCAGTGTTACTTACCCTCGTAGTGATGGGACTGTCTTCAGTGTTACTTACCCTCGTAGTGATGGGACTGTCTTCAGTGTTACTTACCCTCGTAGTGATGGGACTGTCTTCAGTGTTACTTACCCTCGTAGTGATGGGACTGTCTTCAGTGTTACTTACCCTCGTAGTGATGGGACTGTCTTCAGTGTTACTTACCCTCGTAGTGATGGGACTGTCTTCAGTGTTACTTACCCTCGTAGTGATGGGACTGTCTTCAGTGTTACTTACCCTCGTAGTGATGGGACTGTGTCTTCAGTGTTATTTACCCTCGTAGTGATGGGACTTGTCTTCAGTGTTACTTACCCTCGTAGTGATGGGACTGTCTTCAGTGTTACTTACCCTCGTAGTGATGGGACTGTCTTCAGTGTTACTTACCCTCGTAGTGATGGGACTGTCTTCAGTGTTACTTACCCTCGTAGTGATGGGACTGTCTTCAGTGTTACTTACCCTCGTAGTGATGGGACTGTCTTCAGTGTTACTTACCCTCGTAGTGATGGGACTGTGTCTTCAGTGTTATTTACCCTCGTAGTGATGGGACTGTGTCTTCAGTGTTACTTACCCTCGTAGTGATGGGACTGTCTTCAGTGTTACTTACCCTCGTAGTGATGGGACTGTCTTCAGTGTTACTTACCCTCGTAGTGATGGGACTGTCTTCAGTGTTACTTACCCTCGTAGTGATGGGACTGTCTTCAGTGTTACTTACCCTCGTAGTGATGGGACTGTCTTCAGTGTTACTTACCCTCGTAGTGATGGGACTGTCTTCAGTGTTACTTACCCTCGTAGTGATGGGACTGTCTTCAGTGTTACTTACCCTCGTAGTGATGGGACTGTCTTCAGTGTTACTTACCCTCGTAGTGATGGGACTGTCTTCAGTGTTACTTACCCTCGTAGTGATGGGACTGTGTCTTCAGTGTTATTTACCCTCGTAGTGATGGGACTGTGTCTTCAGTGTTACTTACCCTCGTAGTGATGGGACTGTCTTCAGTGTTACTTACCCTCGTAGTGATGGGACTGTCTTCAGTGTTACTTACCCTCGTAGTGATGGGACTGTCTTCAGTGTTACTTACCCTCGTAGTGATGGGACTGTCTTCAGTGTTACTTACCCTCGTAGTGATGGGACTGTCTTCAGTGTTACTTACCCTCGTAGTGATGGGACTGGTCTTCAGTGTTATTTACCCTCGTAGTGATGGGACTGTGTCTTCAGTGTTACTTACCCTCGTAGTGATGGGACTGTCTTCAGTGTTACTTACCCTCGTAGTGATGGGACTGTCTTCAGTGTTACTTACCCTCGTAGTGATGGGACTGTCTTCAGTGAAAATATAGGAAAAGGACTGTACCGAAGAGCATCATATCTAACTAGACAAAATAACCCCATAAGAAGGAACTGCCAAGTCCGCTGCAGTGGTCTTCATTTGCATATTCTTATTTTTTTTCAATTTTCCTTTATCTGACACAGGGGGTTCCCAACTGTTTCCATGCCCCGCACCCCTAGGAAATTTTGATTAATGTTGCACCCCTTCCCTACAAAAGTAATATCACGTTTGAAGATGAAGTCAAATTTCTATTTTTTTTAATCACAAATTAAACCACATGCAGTACTGCGGGTGAACAATTTGAACTCAAAATATAAGCCTTTAATTCAGTGCAAAAAATGGAAATATAAATTGAGCAATTAGAAAAGTTTTTGGTAAAATAAACGGAATTGTGATTTTCATTAGGACTCTGTCGCACCCCCTTATAAAAGGCGTCTCGCACCCCAGGATGGGAACCCCTGATCTAACACCACTTTACCAAACATCTCCCTCCCTCACCAAACATGCCACTATCAACAGTGGTTGGCGGCAATATCTGGCGCCGTAGGCTCTCGTTCAATGCTGGCGGAGATTATGGCTGTAATATGGTTATTTTTGTAGGGCTTATATTTATGTAAAAAGTAATACAAGGATTTTGGCTCTTGTTTTTAGTATTAATATTATTATTTCGGATAGCTTGCCCTTCAAGCTTGAAGGGAATTAGAGCTGCACTCCCCTTCCTGGCTCAAATATAATTACCTCTTATTCCCCAGGCGCTGGACAACTACTATGAATTGACTACTTCCCTATCATTATACGGTAATAATAATAGAGTATTTAGTTTTTTATTGTACGTGAGTAATTTTTTTTTTAACGCGGTTTTGACTTTTGAGCATTCTAGAGTCTACTTTTAGTTCCTTGCGCCGTACGACAACCTTTAGCGTGCCTCTCCACTGCGTGCCAACCTAAACCTCATGATTCTCCTAGATGGACCGCTGGACTAGCTGCTCCTGGCGGATTTTTTAAATCTTTTCCTCGATTTTCTCATGTTCCTATATACCATAGTTTCTGACGAAGCTCTGATGTGTGAAAGGCCTTGAGCTTCATATATCCCCCCAATGGCGCTATTAATGTATATATATAAGAAATTCTTCTGAGCCAGTGGTAGGTCGCCATTTGGATGACAACAGTCAGATTTTCTCTGAGAAATATATAATGTAACCTAACATTACCTGATAAAGAACCATTTCAGGAGACACTGTCCTGTTTCCTGACGAATAAAACCACCATCACTACCACCACCTCTCCGGCACGATCCAAAGAGTACTTTTCTTACATCTTGACCAGGGAAATTGGATAGTCTTTTTTCCTGAATGCAATTACTAGATGTGGATATTTGGGCTCGCTGGCTAGGTCCCTAGGGAAGCCGTCCTCCACCTGACTTGTCTGTCCATCAATCACAGACGTTGTTAAAACAATGATCACAAAAGAGCATTAATTCGTTAGTTTTTTTTTAACTGCATCTTGACTTTGGCGGCTGCCACGGCAGGCTGAGATAATAATGTGTAGTGTAAAAAGGGGTTATCACTTAGCCTATGTCAACGTCTAGTCCTAATCATAGTGTATCACCTTTCACAGGATGCGACCCATAACATTCGACGAACACCTAGGTACCTACTTAATGCTATGTATCACCTTTCTCAGGATGCGACCCATAACATTCGACGAACACCTAGGTACCTACTTAATGTTAGATCAACATGGACAGCAGGTAAAAAGAAACTCTTCCATATGTCTCGCCATTCTCATAAATCGAACACATAACCTTTCAGCTATAAACCGAACGTTCCAGCCACTTACGCTAATGGCCACATTGTTAACATTTACAAATCATTAATTAACTTTACCGTGGTCTCTCCAGTGTCTCTACGAGAATCATTGTGGGTCATCCAGGGCAGGAAGTGATGAAGGATAGATCTTCCCTCCTCTTAGCACAAGACACGCTACTCGAGCAGCCAAATTATAATGATTCAGGACGGACCGAAGTGTCGTCTAATTTGGGTAATAAGTGAATGTTGTCCATGGCATATACTGCCAATAAATTATAACCTAACGTAACCCAACAAAACATAAGGTAACAGAAACTAACTTTCTCAGTTATCTGAAGAAATGGAAACAGCTTGTCTTTGTTTATGTTGGCTGTGATTGGCCAGGCGTGTCGCTGGACTCGATGCTAACCGTTAATTGGCTCTGATGTGACATTCGAGACAAAATAAAAGTATTACTTTTGCTAATATATCCCAAAATATAAATATACACAAGACGTACGTATTGTGTATTGTAAAATATAAAATAATGCGCGAGTTCCGCTGAGGAGCAGCCTTCAGTTATAGCCCTAGTTTTATCTCCCATTTGCGTGTTAGTAGTGAATTGTCCCAGTCAGGGTACTGTGACTTACCCTGTAAAGCAGCAGGTCGGTAGTAGGTCAGATCATCAGGCCACAGAAACAAATAGAGCGGTCGCAAATTCTCCACGACAAAGGGGGTTTAATTAAATGTAAGACAGGTATTAATGAACAGGGACGATAGTTGCTCCGGGCACACTCAGCTTCACCTATATTATGTACCTCGTCTGTTGAGGAAAATTGTACACAGCACCGACAAGTATACGAGTAAGACAAATATGCAGAAGCAGGGTATCTTTTTTAATGGCATCGTTTTTACCCAGCCACTAAACTGCTACTGTTTCCATATTTATTCTCTCTTGTGTTTGACTGGTGAATCCTATCGTAGTGTAGGCGAAGCATTTCAGTAATAAAGATACCCCATTTTTGACGTGAGTCTTACTCATATACCTCATCTGTTGTTTGGTGTTAGTATTCTCGTCAGGAACATTGTCTAGACATGGGTCTTTTCCAAATGGAAACCCGTCAGTAGCTCCCGTTACTGTCAGTGTATGTACAGGTGCAATACCGTTTACAACCCCATGGCGAGGGCCCGATATGACCCAGTGTAAAAATTAATGTGTGTGTGTACTCACCGCTGGTCGCTACTAGATCCATTCTCTCCCTGCACTAAGTCTTGTCGTACCTCTTCTTAAAGCTATGTATAGATCCTGCCTCTACATCACTCTCCAGATGTGTTTATATATATATTATATTATTGTAACCACGAACGAGTGGTATTTAATCAATAACACTGCGACTAGCCGAGGACTCTAACCCCTGTCGTTTTGGCCCGCCTCATGGTGACCGAAAATCACATGACGCTCTACCCACAGGTCCACTCAATCCTACAAGAATCAAGCACCCAGCAGAGCTAGGTGTTTTACCTTGATCCGAGGACGTACGGTGAGATTCTGAAGAGAAATTGCAGAGGTTGGTGGATGAGTTTGGTAGGGTATGTAAAAAAAGAAAATTGAAAGTGAATACAGGAGAGAGTAAAGTGATGAAGATAAAAAAAATAGGTAACGAAAGATTGGATATCAGGTTGGAGGGATATAGTATGGAGGTGGTGAATGTATTCAGATATTTAGGAGTGGACGTGTCAGCAGATGGGTCTATGAAAGATGATGGTTTGAATCATAAAATTGGCGAGGGGAAAAAGGTGAGTGGTGCACTGAGGAGTCTGTGGATAGAAAGAACTTTGTCCATGGAAGCAAAAAGGGAAATGTATGAAAGTATAGTTATACCAACGCTCTTATATGGGTGTAAAGCATGGGTGGTGAATGTTGCAACAAGGATATGGCTGGAGGCAGTGGAGATGTCATGTCTGAGGGCAATGTGTGGTGTGAATATAATGCAGAGAATTGTAGTTTGCAAATTATTAGGTGCGGGATTACCAAAACTATTATCGAGAGGGCTGAGGATTGGTTGTTGAGATGGTTTGGACATGTAGAGAGAATGGAACGAAACAGAATGACTTTCGAGTGTATAAATCTGTAGTGGAGGGAAGGCGGGGTAAAGGAGGTTCTGAGTGCGAGGGGCTTGGACCTACAGCAAGCATGCGTGAGCGTGTTAGATAGGTGCGAATTGACTTTCTGTTGGAGTGTGAGCAAAGTAACATTTATGAAGGGATTCAGGGAAACCGGCAGGCCGGACTTGAGTCCTGGAGATGTGAAATACAGTGTCTGCACTCTGAAGGAGGGGTGTTAATGTTGCAGTTTTATAACTGTAGTGTAAGCGCGCCTCTGGCAAGACAGTGATGGAGTGAATGATGATGAAAGTTTTTCTTTTTTGGGCCACCCTGCCTTGGTGGGAAACGGTCGATGTGTTAATAAAAATAATAAAATAAAATAATATATCTTTAAATGTATAAAATTTTAGAAGACTTAATTTTAAATGAGTTCTTGCTAACTGACCAGTTTTACCTATTCGGCACGACATTATATACACACACACACAC
Source organism: Cherax destructor (assembly GCA_009830355.1). Classification (NCBI taxonomy): domain Eukaryota; kingdom Metazoa; phylum Arthropoda; class Malacostraca; order Decapoda; family Parastacidae; genus Cherax; species Cherax destructor. The sequence continues at coordinate 736,053 of WNWK01000151.1, forward strand.
TAAAATCCTACACGAAACAATTTCCATCTTCTCGCTACACTGAGGTTCTCTCGCACGAACACTCCTGACCTGAGCCAACTTGGCACGACCAGTTCTGCCCTCACCCCCCTTCCCAGGACCGACCCTTGTCTCCCGAGCGAGCGCCATGCATACCAATGTTCCCGACTTGCATGCACTCCGCACCGCGCCGCCAGACATGCTGCAACACTCGCACTGGTTTCGGGAAATACCTTAAGTGGACGTCCACCCCTGAATTTGCATGTATGTGTATATATATGTACGTATGTAGTAGTTACTAGTTGTCAAAGGCACTTTTCGATAGACACTTGGCCTGTTAGTTACCATTTTGTCCTAGGTCGATTTGACACTAGGCCTGTTGTATGTATGTGTGTGTGTGTGTGTTTGTTAGTTACCATTTTGTCCTAGGCACATGTCGATTAGACACTAGGCCTGTTGTATGTGTGTGTGTGTGTAAGGAAACACTTCGAAATGTTTCCGCCCCGCCGGGAATTGAACCCGGGCCCTCCGTGCGTGAAGCGAGAGATTTAGCCACCAGGCCACCGGGGCTGTATGTGTGTGTGTACTCACCTAATTGTGGTTGCGGGGGGTCGATTCACAGCTCCTGGTGTGTGTACTCACTTTGTGGTTGCAGGAGTCGAGTCACAGCTCCTGGCCCTGCCTCTTCACTGGCCGCTACTCTTGTCACTTGACCCGCTCCATGAGCTTTATCATAACTCTCCTTAAAGCTATGTATGGATCCTTCTTTCACTACATCACTTCCCAGACAAGTCTGTGACTGAAGAAATACTTCCTAACATCCCAGTGATTCATCTGAGTCTTCAACTTCCAACTGTGACCCCTTGTTGCTGTGTCCCACCTCGAAGATTCTATCTGTCCACTTTGTCGATTTCTCTCGGTATTTTATATGTCGTTATCATATCCCCTCTATCTCTCCTGTGTTCCAGTGTCGTCAGGTCGATTTCCCTTAACCTCTCCTCGTAGGACATACCCCTTAGCTCCGGGACTAGTCTTGTTGCAAACCTTTGCACTTTCTCTAGTTTCTTTATGTGCTTGGCTAGGTGTGGGTTCCAAACTGGCGCTGCATACTCCAATATGGGCCTAACGTACACAGTGTACAGGGTCCTGAATGACTCCTTATTAAGATGTGTGGTGTGTGTGTGTGAGTTACCAGTTGTAAAAGGTAGCTATCGATAAACACAACTTTTTATCATATTTGCGTGTACTCGCATATTTTTTATTTTATGGGTCTATTCTATTTCTAGCCCCGTAGGCACCCTGTTAGACCTATTCTTAAAGCTGTGTATGAAGCGTGCCTCCACTACTTCATCCAGGTCATTCATTCCGCTTCCTGACCATCCTCAGACTCAAGAAATGCTTCCTGACATCCCTATGACTCCTGTGTCTTCCACCTTTACCTTCAAGCTTTATTGTGGAGAGATTTATTCAGCACGACTTAAAGTTCTACACAGCGAAACGGTGTTGCAATAAAAGTCAATTTTGCAACGTTTCTTTTTAATATCCAATAAATTATTTAAAACAAACATTCTTAAAACAATAATTACTTAAAACTAGCATATATCCCACCCGATTGAATAATTAAACCATTCCACAGGTTATCTGTAAATACCAAGAGAATGATAAAGACGTCCAATAAATGTCCTAAAACCTCACGAAAATTCCCCACAAATAACACCAAAAAATAATTAGATAACGTAAATGCAAAAAAAAAAAATACATTAGAAAAATTCGTGGTGTGCGAGGACGTTTGTGAGTGTTACGTGGCACTATTTATGGTTGCCCTCACGAATATTACTCGGCTTCTCTCGTATTATTTTCTCTAATTAAATA